>VDFB02058242.1:686720651-687061713 GCA_007258455.2 Sequoia sempervirens
CCCTCCATTGGCGGGAATCAATATGCATCTTGGCAAGGATTGGATTCAGCATGCATCTTGCCAAGGAAAACCCTAAATCCATGAGACCAATAAGTTTGAATATAGTTAGGAAGGATAAGTCTCCATCACAAATTTGGAGAAAGTATCTACACATAATAATGCAATTTGGACTCAATGACTTAGGTGAAAAAATCTAGGTCTATTGGATGTAGATCATATTTATGTCCTCTTGAATCCATTTGTTAATGCCTTTCAAACCCACTCTAATATTGTTGGTCTTCCAAAAAAGTTGAATGGTGGAAGATTATCAATGGAGATACTAATAGTCTATAGAAGAGAGCTCACAATAGTTAACAAACATGTTTCTGCTATTTGAAGAGCTCCAGAGAGGATAAGTAAGCATAAAAAGGATATGTCAAAGTACCCTTCAAACCATTTGGAAAGCTCATTATCTATGAAAATGGTAAACAATCCTAAAAATTATTGTTCCACTTGAACGGTTGGGCATTAAATTCATCTTGGACAATACATTGAGGAATTATACTTTTTACACTAAATAATTCTCTAAAAGAATAAAGTTTGTAACCATTCCGAGTCTACTTTGTCCCATTTAGAGAAGTTCCTCAAAATTTAGAACCATAAAGATAAATTATCCTAACAAGAGTTTCAAAAAGATCTAGCTTGATGATTATTCGTGAATTAAACTTGGAGCAATTTTTTTCTAATTTATTTTAAGTAGCGTAACCTTTCAAAAGTATTGCATCAACAATAATTTTGAAAGAAATTCTAAACTCTTGAATGTGACCCCAAAATATATGTAAGAAGAGTTTGATAGAATCATCTCACTTTGAAAGATGAATCATGAGATTGACACTTTATATAAAGAAAATCATAACTATTACTTTTTTAAATTAACATGTATATTCTTGTTGTTAAAAAAAATTGATTTATCTAACCATACTTGTAAACAATTACTTGCTAAGTCTAAGATAGAAATAATAACATCAATAAACAACAATAATGAAATAAGTATACCATATAATGACCCATTAATGTTAGAAAGCTCCTCTTAAAAACTGGGGATGAGGTGTAAAACCTAGTTTGATTCCAAGAAATATTATAGATAATCAAAAAAGTGTCATGTACAAAAATTACTTTTGACTATTTCAAAGTGTCTCCAAATTACTCGAACAACAAACTCACTTGCACCCACAAATCTCAACCTTTTGAAAAAAGAAATGTCATAAAAAAGGCTCCCAAAAAATCCACAAAACAACAATATACAAGTTCACCTTTACAATAGGTTTTCTCTATAATGACCTGCAAAGTCAAAATATGATCAATCATCTAATCATCACATCTAAATTCAAGTTGATCATGGACACCACAAAGGAGGAGATGTGGACATCTAGAACAGTGACATAAGGCTTGGAAAGTTATGCCCAATCAAAATAATCCTGAAAGTATTTGGGTCAAAGAAGACACTAAAATTCTAGGTGAGATGAATCAAATGAGAAAGCTGCCCTCACAAGGAATCTATTCAAACACATGGGTACGCACTGTAAAAATTTACTATGATTTGGCCACCTATAATGTTACCATTCCCTTCAGAACAGAAATCAAGGCTGCCGTTCATAGCCTCACCAACTAAGACCTACTAACCCAAGAGCTTTGTTAAAAAATTTGGAAACTCCTACTCAGCTTCCCTTGAATTCAATTTCACTCCCCCTTGAATTCAATTTCACTCCCCAAAACAAATGTCAATTAGTTTTCAAATGTAAAATTAAAATCACATGAAAAATGTCCTTCCTTTCAGTAAACAGTAAAAGTTCAAACAATCTCCTGTTGAACTGTTCATTTTATCAAAGTCACGTTGTTTTCCAAGTTCCAGTCACACTTCAAAGTTGAAAATTCAGTACAAAACTGAATTGTTAATGTCATTGGAGTTTCTTAATGCGTGAAAGGAGGACACGCTTTCTTATGTTTCATGGAGGCGGCTCACGGCTCTGGCATAAGTTTGACTTGTTGAGGATAAAAAGATTCTTAGCTTATATCATACGTACTTCACTCTATGAAAGCCTGCCCAACACGTATCCTGAGTAACAATAATTAAAAAATGGGTTCAGTTTTGAAATATTCTCATGGTGTACAGATAATTCATATCAGAGAAACGTTGGACGTTTGTTCATGTCTAAACCAGTTCATGGAACATTTCACCTACTCCCCGCCCAAACTTGTTTTATATATAAGTTTTCCACGCAGATAAAGAAATAATATCTTCCTGAAACGAAGAAAATAGGGGGCTCTATCTTTTTGGTAGATGGAACCCGGGGTTTACGATCTATTTCACTTAGTTTCACTTAAAGAAATTTTAGAGATCTCAATCTAAAGATGGAAAAAGGGAAAGAGATCTGCTAAAGATTGTCTTAGGGTATGATTAAAGGTATGAAAGGGGTTCACCACCAAGCTAGGGCTTGGAAAGACAAGTAATATGCAAAATCTAATGATAAAACCTAATGATGTGCAAAGCTTAAATAAATGACCTAGAAATGAATGTAATTCAAAATAGTAAATTGAGAAAACATAGAGGTGCACCTAGAAACCTAAATGTGCTTGGAACAAGGTTTGAAATGTTGAAAATGTTGACTTTATTGCACACTTGGACTCATACGTTAGGCTAGGTGATTTAGTCCTATATTAGGGTTTCTGACAAAAACTGGAATCTAGAACTGCTAAATCAAGATCTACTGAAAAATGTCTAAATTTAGATATACTAGGACTCATACGCCACAAGTGGTGATTTAGTCCCAATAGTAGGGTTGCTCTGAAACTCTAATATCCTCTGATGACTTCATGTAGCTTTCTTCTTTCCAAATCTCTGAATCTAAATCACTAAAATGTAAACTGTAGGTGACTTTCCATGATTTTGCAAGTAAGGTGACAACCTTGACAGCTTTTCTCCAATCTTGCTCTTCAATGGATCTTCAACCTAGATCTGTAAATCACACATCAAAGAGAGGGAAAAATATTGTTTTGTTAGTGGATAGGGGTTTGCCTTGCCCAAACCCTGTTTTGGTAATCAAACCTTGAAATGAAATGAAATAGAAATGAGGAATGATGAATGAACAAAATGATATGTTGCAACCCACCAAACCCTAGGAACAAAAGGTTGCAATCTTGTATGTAATGGCTACAATGGATGTAGATCTCGACTCTTACTTGAATGATATGAATCTTAATTTGAATGCTTGCTTGAATCATAAAACCCTACATCACAAATGTTAGCTCAAAAATAAACATGATGCATGATGACTTTGGCATGATGCTTGATACTTGAATAATGCTCCAAAGAGCTTGATAATCACTCTTTAAGGTTCTTGAATTGCTAGAATGCTCAAATTCTTAGATCACAAGTGCTCCTTAAAGTTGCTAGGTGAAAAATGAGTGAAATAATCTTGTATTTATACTTGTTTATGCAAAAAATTCCAAAATTACAACATTACAAACCAACATTAGATCTAGGAGAATAAGATCGCATCAATAATTTGAATTTAAATTAGGTCTAAGCTAAGTGTGACTCATACGCTAGTTGGGGCATATGAGTTCCATTAGGCTTAGCTTGGGACACATTTTTCAATAAATGCTTAGTTCAATGTGAAATCCAAATCTAGTCCCCGAAATGTAAGTGGGACCCATACACCCAATGTGGCATATTTTCATAACCCAATTTTATTGCATTTTAATTAGAATATGGTAAACTGAATTATTGAGGAAAATTCAATATGTTGAATGGAAATTTTGGTGTTTATGGAAAAGATTGAAAGAAGTTGACCATCATTGACTATGTGATCTTTTTTTTAATTATATTTATATATGTTATTTGATTTGAACGTTACTAATGAATTTTGCAAGTGTGCAGTTGTAGGGTGACAGGTTGAAGGACAAGAACATGGTTGAAGTAGGATCGTTTAGCCGAATCGAATGGTAAGCTAGGTGGAATCTAAGTGCACACACCACAAATGGCATGATGATTTGCATTTGAAATTTTCCATATAGAAGAACTTAATTACATGATTCAAATTGTTCCAATGATTGAAAATGAATGGCTTGTAGAAAAAGTAAACCCTTGATTTCATGTTTAAATTGTTTATCTTAATTTTTTGTTTTGAGAATTTGGAAGAAAATGATAGTATGCATTCTAAAGTATGATTAAAAATGATAAGAATTTTATTATATGAAATTAATTAAAAGCCCCTTCTTGTTTAAATATATTGATGCTCGAAATGAAATAAAATTTCTTTTATTTATGAATTTAAATGTTAGTAAATGAAACACATAAACCTATTCAAACAAATATATGTATACATGTATGTATAAATAGGTGAATACATATTTATATTTCTTATAAAAATGAATTTGAAAACTAATATTATCATTATCGGACTATTAGAATTTAAACCAACATCATGAGAAAATATCAAGAAGGTCGTAGTCTGCCATTGACATTAAGGCCACATTCAAATTGTAAGAATGGGGTGGCAAAGAAATTAATGACCATTATCATTTGAAATGGCCTTAGTGGAGGTGCGAGGAAAAATGAAGAAAAGTTGCTATTTTGGTTAGAAATTATCGACACCATCACACAAAGAATGGTGAGTTCGATGTAACATTGTGGAAAAATCCGAAGCAAAAATCCTCATTTCCAGAGGTATTTGATGTTTCTTATATTGAAATGTTTGCAATTCTTTTCTGTACTATTTTTGACTATCACCAATGCTTAGACCAGATGACATACCAGCAGTTCTATTGCAATGAATCAAAACTTGTTCATCAAATTTTCTTTATCCAATCTGTATTTGAAATTTGATATATGTATACTATTAGAGCATGGCCATGGTGGCCTTACTATGCTCGGATACGCATGTTCATGTCTAGATTCTAAGGCTTGGAAAAGTCATTAGTATTTGTCTCTGTAAGTATCCATTGTGTGCATAGATTACATGTATTACTTTGTTTAGCTCACCACAGGGCTATCAGATGATCCGATAAGCCTATGATAGGAGCAATATAATGTATAAATTGATACTACCTTTTTAAGGGTTGGCCTAATTCGTTCACTGAAAGATTGTGATACATTTTATATTACATGACTATATCCTTTCAATGGCCACCCATATAGTGCAAAGCCATCACCCTAGATCCTGGATTGATAAGTATTGCTATTGTTTTTGATGCCTGATTGTCGTGGGTGATGGTGGGCTATGTCATCCAATATTGTATTACAAATTTACATTATTTCCTTGTAGCTATAAATATTCTGTTATATCGCTATGAAAATATGGTACCAAGTCTCCTAGCACATAGAGGAAAAAGGTCAAATGATGAATTCATTCCCATATATATAGTTTCATGCGTGGTAATGAAAACCATCGTTCACCATGAATGAAACCCATATCATCCTTGGGGCGATTATACCCAAGTCGAGGGTAGGCGTATAAGGCTACAGCCTCGACCAACATGATACTGAGCAATAGTCTACGAATATAGGTCATTCATAGAATAATAGGAAAATATATGTTATCATTGAAAGAGGGTTTTCTAACTCGAGCTCAGTTGATACTGGCCCATTATCATCATTCATGTTCTTTTAAATGCTTATGAAAGTTATTAACAGTTTCATTTGGTTATTTTCTTACATGAATTTTATATACACTTGTTTAGAATAATAAAGCTTTGATTAACAAAGCAATGGAAACTTGCAGCTACAACTATAAAATATTATAAATGACCTCGTTTTGTTATAAATTATATTTTTTTAGTTGTAAACAGCATTGTATTATTGTAAACAATGAATGTTCTCCTATAAACAATATTGTTTTGTTATAAATTGCAACTGCTTAGCTATAAAAAATATTGTATTATTGTAAACAGTGAATGTTCTACTATAAACAACATTGTACTATTGTAAATAGTGATTTTTTACATTGTTTTTTTATAAACTGTGAACATTTTACTTGAAATAGTATTGTTCTATAGTTGTTAAGCTAAAATAGTATTGTTCTATTATAAATATTGAATTGTTTATATGTAAACATCATTTTGTAACTATTTAGTTGAAAACAATATCATTATGTTATAAACATTATGTGTTCATTCATAAACAAAATTATTTTATTATAAAATGTGATTGTTTAGTTGTAAACAACATCATTCTGTTAAACAGTAACTGTACGATTATAATAGAACAACTTATTATCATAACATGGTTGATACAAATGACATAACAGTTTATTATCATCCTCTTCTCATAATCAATCTTGATGATGATGATGATGAGAAGATTGTAAAAATAGATGAAGTGCATAATGATCTAAACTCTTTAAGTTTTCATCTACCATGAGCTTAAATGATAAATTTTCTCAACCAAGTGAGAAACCTGGTACATCTAGTTTGGCACTTGCAATTCTTCCTTTGGATAGTCAACTTCCCTCACAATACACTGCGCATGATTGGTAGGTAGATGACTTGTTAGATGGTTGACTTGCATTCGCCTTACTAGCCTTTTACATTTTTCTTTCTTTCGCTATTGTATGTGTGTATCGTGTTCCCCCTATATGGTGCATTTGATGTTTTCTCTCTCATTGTATACTTCTTCTATTTGTACCCCTATTTTGAACTATATATCTTGCATTTCCTTTTTCGCTTTTCTTTTGTGTTTTCCTTTTGGGGATGATGCAAAGCATTGAGATGCCCTATGTCTCTTCCATGTTGACCCAAAAGGTCCTTTTCTTTTGGTTTGTGTTTTTCTTTTTGGGATGATGCAAAGTGTTGAGACACCCTATGTCTCTTCCATGTTGACTCAACATGTCCTTTTACTTTTTCCCTTTTTGTTTTGTGTTTTCCTTTTGGGGATGTCGTAAAGCATTGAGTTGCCCTATGTCTCTTCCATGTTGACCCAAAAGGTCCCTTTTCCTTTTTACTTTATCTTTTTCTTGTGTTTTTCCTTTTGGGAATGACACAAGGCATTGAGACTAAAATGTCTCCTCCATGTTGACCCAAAATATTTTTCTTTTATTTTTCCTTTCATTTTTTTTTCTTGTGTTTTCCTTTTGGGGATGATGCAAAGCATTGAGACCACAATGTCTCTTCCATGTTGACCCAAAACAAAATCTTCTTTTTCTTCTGTTTTCACTATCTTTGTGTCATTCTTCTAGTTCTATGTGCTTTGGGGAACGATGATAGCTTTGAGCTCCTTAATAAAAACATTGAAGCAATGAACATACTAACCTCAAATCCATAGATCCTTTATGTGTTTGGTGTTCTATTTTTTGGGGGGAAACTCCCTTTTCTTTTTTTTGCTTTTTTTGTTTACATGAAGCAGCCTAACTCAAAAACATATGACTTGGCATAGGGCTTTCTGAGTTGGCTCTCATTTCTTGTTTTTTCTTTTGACATTTTCTTTCCTCCACTACTTTAAAGTAATTGCTAACAGAATCGTGTGTAGAAATTCCTTTAAAGTGGGGGGCATACATTGCCATATTTCATTTTGCATTCTCGGTTCTTAGTTCAGCCTTGTCATTTCATACATTATGCATTTCTCAGTTTGTGGACAACATTAGGTATGATTTCCTTCATAATTTTGATCTATCTTAGCATATTACATTCTTCTTGGTGGCCTGATGCAACACATTGCATCCCCTAAGTTGTCAATATTTTTTTCTTTGATTGGTCCTCTCTTAGAGACATTAGACACAATATTCCCTAAGTGACAGACCTTGCATGAACTTAACAAGACTCATCTGAACACTTTTACATGGGTATGTGCAGGATCATCATGAAAAAAATAGGCCCTTAAGTGACAAAAAATTTAGAAAAATTAGAGTTAGACAACTTGACGTAAAAATTTGAATAAGTTATCTATATTATTTCAAAAATATTTAAGAATAGAATCTGTAGCAAATTGAATGAAGTTTCTAAACTACTAGGTTTGTTTAAAAAAAATCTATTTGGTGAAAATTTGAAATTTCAATGCAGTAGTACTTAAATTTCAAGGAAAAAATAAGTAGGTGTATGTTTGACCACCCTAACCACAATAAAATGATAATATATTTTTATAATATTTTAGATATAAGTAGAGGACTCATGCCCTAATGTGATGCGTATTTTTTTAATTTTTTCCAAGTAAATAATTAATTATGAATTTTTTATTACAACTTTAAAAAAATATAAAAACTCATATGTCTGACCACCTTAACTTGGTCAAAACTTCATGAAATTTGAATTTTTTTCTTTTTTAATCCTATAGCATGCAAAGCATAGAATGTGACACATGTTTTGGATTCAAAAAATGTGATACCATTTGAAAACTATAGATGTTTTTCAATTAGCCTATCAATCAAGACTTTAGTCATAATTCAAATAGAAAATGAATAATACTTATTAAATTCAAAGTAAAGCATAATTTATATTGGTGGAAAGCTAAGAATATCCTTTAAAACCCTTTCGTTTCCTCAATTTTGGGTAAAAAAATAGTCGTCAGCCACATACCCATCATATTGCCACTTTTTGGCCCATCATGATCCTACAGATACCCACATTTTACATTTTTGCATTTTATACTTTGCACTTTTTTCCACCTTGCATAACGCAACTTGCATGCCTATGGTTCCTTTCTTTTTGTTCATGATTTCTAAGCATATGAAGTTGTGGCTATCTCATGAAGCACGAACCAATATTTTCCCTTATGGCACCTTATTAAAGTTATCAGGAGGTATAACTTTGATATGGTTGAACGGGAAGCCCATTCAGTGGCACGACTTTCCCCATAGCCACCTTTATGATTGTGAGTGCATACCAACTAGATTATGTATCTTACCTTTTTGGTTTTCTCACCCGACAGACTTCCATGAGTTATGTCACCCCAGAGTTAGTACATGCATTCTCTTTTTCAAATAAACAACCTAGATCTAATCCACAACTAGTTGGACAGACGATCGAAGCTTCATCCTATTCTTTCATTTCAAAAATTTTGTTTCTTTGTTCTTGTGTTTATTTTTCCATGGGATCTTCATCCTAGGGGCTTGATCATCCCTCTTGATTGTTGTTACTCCATCTTGCTCTAGCATAAGTGCACTTGGATCCTTCTTGATATGCATGGCTACTTTAGTGTGAGTTTGAAGCAAGTTCATCCTCTCACTAAAGTGGGGGCTAAATTCACCATAGAAAAATGGCCCCTTGTCATTTTCATGGTCTTTTAGGTCTTTCTTCATGATTCTTGGTCTGTTTTTCTTTGACTTATTGATGTAATATGGCTTGAATATACACATTTAGGTCTTTTAGGATCATCCCTCTTGATTGTTATTACTCCATCTTGCTAGCATAAGTGCACTTGGATCCTTCTCAATATGCATGGCTACTTTAGTGTGAGTTTGATGCAAGTTCATCCTCTCACTAAAGTGGGGGCTAAATTTACCATAGAAAAATGGCCCCTTGTCATTTTCATGGTCTTTTAGGTCTTTCTTTATGATTCTTGGTTTGTTTTTCTTTGATTTATTGATGTAATATGGCTTGAATATGCACATTTAGGTCCTTAAAATTCAAATTATGACATCTTTTGAAGGTGTTGTGAAGTGTTGTAAACAATTTCTACACTTGTCTAGGCTCTATTCATTAGAATTCACCTAAAAATCATCTTTTCATCGCTTATCAAGTCTTATTTTGAAGTGTTGTAAAGTCTTGTAACAAGATTTTACACTTTTCTAGGCATAATTTCACTATTTACACCTGGCTTATGCTTTATTTGACCCCTTTATGCCCTTATAAGACTTAATTAAGTGTATTTAAGAATTTAAACCTGGCAAACAACATTAAATGTGACTTAATTCCCGAAACCCACTTTCAAGTCCAAGGTGGGACCCATTCGCCATGGGTGGCGAATGAGTCCCTCTTGGATCCAAATTCAAAAAAAATCAAATTTCCTTTTGGGTTTTTATTCAAAATTACTTGATGTCGGCTTGTGGTGAGGTATCAATGGGTTACTAAGGCACAAGAATGTATAAACAATTGTTTTTCTCCTCATTTTACATCTCCTACAATCTGCTAACTCATTCAAGCATTCAATATGCATTTCAGCACTTTGCATCTTATAATCAGACATTAATCAAGAATTTTGGAGCATCCATTGACATATCTTTAGATTTTTTTCAACAAGGGTTTTGTATGTTGATAACATTTTCATGTTATTTATTTATCATTCTCCTTCACTTCATTATCTCATTAAGGGTTTGATTACCAAAGTGGAATTTGACCAAGGAAAATCCTTATTACCTAATCCTTAACCATTTTTTCCCTTTTGCATGTGTGTTTGTAGACTTGTGTATGCATATTTGACAATAATTTACGTGTTGAAAATTGTACAAGAAGTCAACAAAGTGTTTCAATTCAACTACATATTATTTCAAGCTTGGAGAAGACATTCTATCTATTTTCTGCAGATTTGAGTTTGACAACTTGACAAGTAGACAACCTCAAATCTGGTGCTACAGAATTGCCCCCTGATCTCTCAAAATTTTGGAAGAGGACTTTTTTTCCATCAATGGTGAATGAGTCCCACCTTAAGGCTGTAAATCTAGATTTCATCATATTCTAGATCCCAACACTCAGAATCCTATTCCCGACAGTTTTCATCAAAAGCAAGACTAATTTGCCATTAGTGGTGAATGAGTCCCACTAGTGATTTTTTGTGATTTCAAACAGCATTTAGAAGCTTCCAGATTCTCCAATATTTTCCCAAGTGCACTCTGATTCAACCCTTTTCTTTTATGGTTTGCATTTGTTCATTCATAGTTCATTGTTTGCATATATCACATTATGTTTTCCAAAATTGCATAAATCTAAGGTTTTGCATACATAATAATTCAATTAGTTCATATAACTGCACTTATATCATTCTATTTAGTTCAAATAACATCATACATTGCATAATTTGAGTGAACCTACCTAGACTTTTGGCTCTACTTTCTCCTTTTAGGTGAAAAACCCTAGAAGTGCTAGAAGCGATTAGGGTACCAAAAATCAACGGTTCATGTGCAAGTGTGAATTCCTACTCTAAGATGCAAAAAATAAACTAATGCAACAAAGGAAAACACAAAAACAAACACTTGAATTAGGCCTAGTTAAATCTAAACAAAATAAAAGAAGCAAAGAATAATATTACCTTGTTTAGATGATGGTCTTGGTCAGCCCTTTAGATGTTTGATATGTGTATTCCTTGGTGGAAAAATAGCTTGAAATGGTGCTCTAAATGATCATGGAGAGATGAGGATCCTAACAATGCAAATGGGTATGTGGGTAAGTGCAAAAAGATGGGTCCCAAAAAGGCGGCTTAAGTGGCCATTTTTTTTTTAAATCAGGAAAACTCGCCTTGGATGTGAAATTGAGGATAGTTACACTCAAAATTTTGAGATGGAACAAAAACAAGGATTGAAGTGCTCTGAATCTACTTTCTAAACTACTAATTTATTTTGAAAATGGTTGATATTAAGGGGTTCAAAAAGGGGAAGTATAAAAATTAGTGTTGTATTTGTTAGAAAAACATAACATAGCAACTCTTGTACGTCCCTCTAGCATGGTGAAATTTTTTTTAGTATTTTTAAAATCGCTCTAGTGAGAAATTAACAATATGTAGTTGATGCCTGATTTTTATGATAGTTTTTTAATGAATATTTGACTTTTTACTAATTTTCTAAGTGGACACTTCCTAAAAATCAGAATTTTGGCCATGCTACCCCTACAAATTTTGGAAACTAATTGAAATTTTATTTTTTATTTTTTTATTTGTAGAATGGATTCTAGTTTCTAAAAATGTAATTTATTTGAAATTTTGATGAATGGTTAATTTATAGCAAAAAAAATGCCAAACACTACTTTTTTCCAAAAAAGAAACACACAAAAAAAAAATTATAGATGAAAGGCTTAACATTGTCAAAAAGTAAAAAATTACATCGTTGGATAGCTAAGAGAGAACCTAACATTACCCAAGTGTTTGATTTTCTTGAAATTGAACCACGTGCAATCCTGATGGTGAGCATAAACCCGATTATGTGAAATATTGTAGAATTTGCAAAAACACGTCTCTAGTCATTGGGAATGCCCTCCAAGCCTTTGGGTTGGTATTCCAAGGGAAATACCAAGCCCAAGGCTTGGGGATTCCCAAAGCAAGATATAATGTGCACGCAATATAACGTGAGCGCATTATAACGCGCTTGCGTTATATCTTAGTTTTGACATGGTTTTTGCATTTGTGAAGGACATGTGTCTAGCAATACATAACATGAGCACGGTATAATTTGCTCATGTTATGTCTTGCTTTATGTTAAATGCTACTTTATTGATTGTTTGTTTATATATTTGAATGTTTGTATGTACATGTATGCTTCTATGTCATGTATGTATGTGTGTATGCCTATATGTATGTATGTATGTATCAATGCATGCATATTGTATGTATGCCTATATGTATGTAAGATTGTATTTACACATGTGCATGTATGCTTGTATGTATGTAGGATTGTATGTACATATGTATTATTCTTGTATGTATGTATTTATGTATGTCTTTAGAGGGAGGGAGAATTTTAAGAGAGAGAGAGAGAGTTGTCTAGGTAGGGTGGGAGAGGGAGAGAGAGAGGGGGGGTGGAAGTGAGAGTTTAAGAGAGAGGGAGCAGGAAAGAAGGGGTTGGAGTGAGAGGGACTTAGCTAGGTAGGGTGGGAGGGATAGAGGGAGAGGGGGAAAGAGAGAGGGGGGTGGGAGAGAGAGAATTGAGAGAGAGGGAGAGAAAGAGGGGGGAGGGGGAGAGAGAGAGAGAGAGAGGGAGAGAGAGAGAGGGAGAGAGGGAGAGGGAGAGAAAAAGAGAGTTATTTAGGTAGGTTGTGAAAGGGAGAGACTTGAAAGTGTGAGGGGGGTGAGAGGGGGAGACTTAAGAGAGAGGTAGTGAGAGGGAGTGCCATGGGTAAAAGCACAAAGTTGTGTCACACTTTCAGCCAAATTATCAGCACAACTAAATTTAAGTATTTCTAACTAAAAATCAATTTTGGTCAAACATATGATCTAATAAGATTCATTCTAGCTAAGTTAGATACTTCCACAACTTTTTCAACTAAAATTGTTGGTTAAAAATATATGGAGCACCACTTTGAGTCCAATTTAACAAAAAAATAAAATTATTTGAAAAACTTGAAGTTTCAATAACTCTTGCTAATGTATAAAATATTTTTAAATATATATAAAAAATACCCTTTTGTAGATCCATAAGTGTAGTTTTCAAAAATATATTTATTTTAATAGTTGAATTATTATTTATATTTTATTTTTTATTTTTCCTAAAAGTGGGTTATCAACACAAAATATTAGTTTGATTACCATGCCAAGGAAAAATACTAAAACTTATTAAAAAAAATTGAAAAAAATATGATGCACTAGATAAAAGAATCTATTTCAAGCTGGTATAATTTTTTTTCCATTTTCGATAAATATTTAATATGAAAGTTGACATCCGATGGAAACAACTATTTTTTGATTCACGCACATTTTAATATTTATTTAAAAATATATGTTTATCAAAGTTGGAAAAAGATATATCCATGCACTAAAGTTTCAAGTTATAAATACACACAAAAAAATTGAAAGAAAAAAAAAAAAAATTACTATAAAAAGTTTGACGTCCCATGCAACTTCATTTTTCAGCAACTAAATTATAGTGTTAATTTATTAAAAACTAGTTTAAAATAAATTTTTTTATAGAATACAAACATAAAATATACTAAAAAATACACATTTTACTAGTTTACATCATTTCAAAATTCAAAATACATGCCACTTTTTGTGTTCAAGTTTAAAATTGCATCAACATTGGTTGTTTCCTTTACAAAAGTGTGACACAAACTAGAGAGGGAGGAGAGAAAGGGAGTGTGAGTGAGAGACATAAGAGAGGGAGAGGGTGTGGGAGGGAGTGACCTAAGAGAGGGAGGGATAGAGGGGGTGGAGTGAGGGACTTATCTAGGTAGGGTGGGAGGGATAGATAGAGAGAAGGAGAGAGAGAGAGAGAGAGAGAGAGAGAGAGAGAGAGAGAGTTACCTAGGTAGGTTGCCAGAGGAAGAGACTTGAGAGAGAGAGGGGTTGGGGAGAGACTTGAGAGAGAGGGAGAGAGAGGGATTGGGAGAGAGTGGGAGGGAGATAGAGAGAGATAGATAGATGGAGTGAGAGAGGGTGGTAGGGATTGATTGAGCGAGAGGTACATAGAAAGAGGGAGAGAGTAGATAGAGACAATTAGAGAGGTTAGGAGAGAAGGAGGGAAAGAGAGGTGATATGTATAGATAGAGAGAAAGGGATAGGGGTTGAGGGTATAGGTTTGAGGGATTAGGGTGGAGGACCTATAGGGTTGATGGTTTAGGGTATTAGGGTTTAAGGGTTGAGGGTTAAGGGATTATGGTTGGGGGTAGAGTGTATTGGGTTGAGGGTATTGGGTAGAAGGTTTAAAGTTTTAGGGCTAAAGGGTTTAGGGTTGAGGGTTGAGGGTTGATGGTAGAGGGTTTAGGGTATAGGTTTGAGGATATATGGTTGAAGGATTAGGTTGAGGGTCCAATGTAAAGTGTAGAGCGTATTGGGTTTGAGGGTTTATGGTTCAAGGGTTGAGGATTGAGGGATTAAGGGTTGAGGGTTGAGAATTAAGGGTTAAGGGTTTAATGTATAGGGTAGAGGGTAGAGGGTTTAAGGTTTAAGGGTTGAGGGTTGAGAATTTAAGGTTGAGGGTAGAATATTGAAGGTATAGGGTTGAGGGATTAGGATTGAAGGTTCAATGTATAGGGTAGAGGGTATAGGGGTTGAGGGATTAGGGTTTAAGGGTTGAGGGTTGAGAATTTAAGGTTGAGGGTAGAATATTGAAGGTATAGGGTTGAGGGATTAGGATTGAAGGTTCAATGTATAGGGTAGAGGGTATAGGGGTTGAGGGATTAGGGTTTAAGGGTTGAGGGTAGAGGGTAGAGGGTTTATGGTTTAAGGGTTGAGGTTTTAGGGATTAAGGTAGAGAGTTTTCTTGGATTTAAGGGTTTAAGGGTTGAGGGATTAGGGTATTGGGTTGAGGGTAGAGGGTAGAGGGTAGAGGGTTTAAGGGTTTAGGGTTGAGGGTTTAGGGTTTAGGGTTAAATGTTTAATTTTTTAAGGGTTGAGGGATTATAGTAAAGAGGGATGGATGGATGGATAGAGAGGCGGAGGGGGATGTGAGATAAAAGGAAGGAGAGAGGAGGTAGGGACAGAGATATATGAGGGTTAAGCATCCAATGTATAGGGTAGAGGGTTTAGAATTGAGGGTATATGGTTGACGACCTATAGGGTTGAGGGATTAGGGTATTGGGTTGAGGGTATAGTGTTGAGGGTACATATGGTTGAAGGATTTGGGTTGAGAACCGAATGTATAGGGTAGAGGATATTAGGGTTGAGGGTTTAGGGTTTGAGGGTTGAGGGTTGAGAATTGAAGGTTGAGGGTTTTATGTATATGGTTGATGGTTGAGGGTTTAGGGTTTAAGTTTGAGGGTAGAGGATGGAAGGTATAGGGTTGGGAGGTTAGGGTTGAGGGTCCAATGTATAGGGTAGAGGGTATAGGGGTTGATGGATTAGGGTTTAAGGGTTGAGGGTTGAGGGATTAAGGGTCAAGAGGGTTGAGGAATTAGGCTAGAGAGTTTACTAATTGGGTTTAAGGGTTTAATGGTTGAGGGATTAGGTTTGAGGGTAGAGGGTAGAGGATTGGGGGTAGAGGGTAGAGAATTTGAGGGTTCAGGGTTTAAGGGTTTAGGGTGTAGGGTTAAGTGTATAAGGGTTTAATGGTTGAGGGTATATGGTTGAGGGATTAGGGTGGAGAGGGGGGGATGGATGAAGGGAGAGATGGAGGGATAAGTGAGATGGAGAGAAGGAGAGAAGAGGGGGGAGGGACAAAGATATATGAGGGTTGAGGATCAAATGTATAGGGTAGAGGGTTGAGAATTGAGGGTATAGGGTTGAGGCCCTATAGGTTTGATAGTTTAAGGTATTGGGTTGAGAATATAGGTTTGAGGGATTAGGGTTGAGGGTACATATGGTTGAAGGATGAGGGTTGAGGGTCCAATGTATAGGGTAGAGGGTATCAAGGTGGAAGGTTTAGGGATTGAATATTGAGGATTGAGGGATTAAGGGTTGAGGGTTGAGAATTTAGGGTTGAGGACCGTTTAATGTAGATGGTAGAAGGTAGAGGGTAGAGGGTTTAATGGTTTAAGGTTTAAGGATTGATGGTTGAGGGTTTAAGGTTGAGGGTAGAGGGTAGAGGGTTTAATGGTTTAAGGTTTAAGGATTGATGGTTGAGGGTAGAGGATTGAGGGTATAGGGTTGGGGGATTAAGGTAGAGGGTCCAATATATAGGGTAGAGGGTATAGGGGTTGAGGGATTAGGGTTTAAGGGTTGAGGGTTGAGGGTTGATGGATTAAGGGTCAAGAGGGTTGATGGTTGATGGATTAAGGGTCAAGAGGGTTGAGGGATTAGGGTATATATTTTACTAAGTGGGTTTAAGGGTTTAAGGGTTGAGGGATTAGGGTTGAGGGTAGAGGGTAGATGGTTTAAGGGCTTAGGGTATAAGAGTTGAGGGTTTATGGTTTAAGGTTGAGTGTTTAATGGTTTAAGGGTTGATGGTTTAAGGTTGAGGGATTAGGGTAGATAGGGAGGGATGGATGGATAGAGATGGAGGAGAACTGAGATAGAGAGAAGGAGAGAAGAGGAGGGAGGGACATAGATATATGAGGGTTGAGGATCTAATGTATAGGGTAGAGGGTTGAGAATTTAGGTTATAGGGTTGAGGACCTATAGGGTTGATGGTTTAGGGTATTGGGTTAAGGGTATAGGGTTGAGGGATTAGGGTTGAGGGTACATATGGTTGAAACATTAGGGTTGAGGGTCCAATGTATAGGGTAGAGGGTATTAGGGTTAAGGGTTTAGGGTTTGAGGGTTGACGATAGAGGGTAGAAGGTTTAAGGGTTTAGGGTTGAGGGTAGAGGGTTTAGGGTTTGAGGGTATAGGTTTTAGGGTTTAGGGTAGATGGTAGAGGGTTGAGGGTTGAGGGATTAAGGGTAGAGGGATTAAGGGTTGTGGGTTGAGGGTATAGGGTAGAGAGAAAGAGAGAAAAGAAACCTATAAAAAAATTTAACTTTCTCATAACGCGAGTGTGTTTTGAAGTAGTAGAGATATGGCCATTTTTTAGCAAGACATAATGCGCTCGCGTTATAATGCGAGCACATTTTGGATTGCTCTAAAAATGGTAAAAAACTAAACATATCCATGATCTCAAGGCCCACATTCTACATATTCTCCTAGTTTTGCATGTGCTCTGACAAAAAAATAGCTTTTTGATGATGATGTGAAGTGTGGATGCATATTTTTCACATTCCATCACCTTTTTCATGATCTTTCTACCACCTTTGCATGAAATAGCCGAGTTTTCACATTGAAAGGTATATAATATCAATTCAATTCTAAATTACATTCAAAAGTGATATACAATGGAAGTTTGGAGGGGAACAAGCTTTTGAAAAAGTCAAATTATTGAGGAGTTTGAAAAAAAAAGAAAAGGTTACATAATTGGGTAAAACTCTTCCATTTGAAACTCTAGTTTTTTAGGTATGTGAATTCCTTACACATTTTCTTTCATTATATTATGGCTTACTTTCATTTTTGTTTTGCATATATCATGTTGATCATTGTTTGTTTGTCATTATAACCTTAGCTTGTCAATGCAAATTTTAAATTACACAATTCTTTACACTTGCCAATTACATTTTTAAACCACATCTCTTTGAGACATTTTGTTATTTAACAATTGACTTACCTTGTGTATTCTTCCACATTTTGTATACACATATATATGACATAAGTTATAATGAAGTAAAATAAAACATCATTTCTCAATCCTTTATTATGGAGTGCATACCACTCTCCAAAGCTTTCATTTTGGTATAGGCATGGGGGATGTTGGAAAATGTAGTTGAATTTGGTTTTACACCTACAATTTTCATATGCTTGAAATTTTCTAAAGCCTTTTCAATAAATCTATTTTTTGCATATCCTACAATCATTATAGTCCATGAGGAAATATCTCATTGAGGTATTTTTTCAAATAGTTATACCAAGCAGTTGATTTCCTTGTCTATGCTACCAAAATTTCCATACATGTCTCTAAAAATTTGGAACATACTCCTCCCACATTGATAGATCTTTGAATCTATTTTGGTTTTCATCTCTATTCTAAATTTAGCTCATCACTAAACCTACCTCATCACTTATGATGTGATATATTTTAAATGTTTCCTTGATTAGTCTACCTACAAGGGATTTTAACCTTTCTCTCCATTGTTTCAAGACTCTTTATTCAAGGCTAAGTTAGCAACATGGGGAAAGGTGCAACCTATCTTGCAATCATGGCTCAAAATGGAAGAATAGACAAAGCATTTTAATTTTTTGACAATAATATTTTTGTATAACTATATGAAAAATGTGGTAGCATTGACAAGATAGTGAGCTTGGCAAGATAGTGAGCTCACTCACTAGCTTGCCAATGCGGTAGGGTTGACAAGGTAGGGGCGGTGTATGCCTCATAGAATTGGGGACTCACGGTGATATACACATTAATTTTTATGATGTTAATGCTATCATCTTCATTTACTTTGCCTATTTATATGTAACCTACTAAAAATTGATTGGTGTCCCCTTATAGAAAATGTTGATTTATGAGCCATCCAAGACAATCTCAGCCAAAAAATCAATGCAACATCCTTATTTTGATGATCTTGACAAATATCAATTATGATTTTAAGCCATTATAAAATTACATACGAAGCTTGGTGAGGTAATTTCAAGTTATTCATTTCAAGTTAACCTTATCATGAGCACCTATGATGTAGACATTATAAGAGCATCTTGAATTTCAAGTTATTCTATTCATGGGAGGTGTTGTGTGCAATAGGTATCTTGGAACTCCCAGTGAAGATGTATAACTAGGAGTGACTAAGTTGAGAGACTAGCATGCCTATCTTCAATGGAAGCATCAAGATTTATGCCTTGTTGTTCCCGAGTTGGAACCAAATGGTGTGGATTTGTTGTATGTAAGTGCCTTCCATCTATTTTCATTTCATTTCCATTTTGGATGCTTCTTTTACTTTGTGTATTTGTAAGTAAACTACTAAAAATTGATTGGTCTCTCCTTGTAGAAAATGTTGATTTATGATCCATCGAAGAGAATCTCAGCCAAAAAAGCAATGCAATATCCTTATTTTGATGATTTTGACAAATCTCAATTATGATTTGAAGCCATTATAAAAGAGCCTGTGAAGCTTAGTGAGGGAATCTCAAGTTATTCATTCTAAGTTAACCTCATCATGAGAACCTATCATGTAGACATTATAAGAGAATCTCAAATGTATGAGTGACAGTGTAAAATATCAATGAGAATGGAGTACCTAAGGCATTGTGCCTACAAGTACAAGCACTTGGGTTTTAGAATGGTGTATGAAGCATATTAGACAATTGTAGAACAAATAGAAGAATTAGGACAGCCAAATAAATCTCATTTTATTGTAAACATCATATTATTAATATAGTGAGTGGAATAACCATTGATGGTTATTAATCATTCTTTTTCTTCTTTTATTCTCTCCCTATTATAACTAGCACCAATTGACTAACTTATTATAAAAACTTCATTTATTAAAAAAATCAACCTAATGATTATATATCAGTATTAATATCGCATATAGTCTATTGAAATAAACACTTGTAATGATATTTACTCAAATATTGAAATTTATTGCTGCCCTCAAACATTTGTAATTCAAGCAATGTAATCCCTTAATAGTCCAAATTGCAAAAGGGAAACAATCTTTGACGGCTTGCTACTTGGATATTGTGTTAGTTATAGGCATTATGTCTCAGGCATTGTGATCATGTAGGGAACCTCTATAATAACCTCTTGGTTTTTTTATCTCAAATTCATTTTGTCATGGTGTCCAATTTTGACTTCATGGAAAAAGTGTCAATTGCAAGCAATGTAAAGTTACAAAGTGGTACAACTTTCATTCTGCAACTCATGTGACTAAACAGACTATTCCAACATGTCTGAATGTGTAATTTATGCTAGGCATGCTCCTCTTTCACACCGAAACATGTGGAATCACTCTGAGCTATGTTCAATTAGATCAATCCCTGAAGAGTCCAAAGTGCAAAAGGGTAGCAATATTTTATGAGCTATTACTCGGAAACCATGACACTTAAGAAATCTTTGTTTGAGCCTATGGGATTTTGTTGGGTCCCTCTACAATAACATCTCTCATTTTTTGTTATCTCGAAGTCATTTTCTCATGGTGTCCTATTTTCACTTGATGGAAAGTGTCAAATGCAAGTAGTGCAAAGTTGTAAAGTGGTGAAACTTTCATTCTGCAACTCGTGTGACCAAACAAACTATTCCAATGGATTTGAATGGGTAAATTTATGCTAGGCATGGTCCTCTTTTGCACCCAAACATGTTGAATTACTTTGAGCTACATTCAACCAGCTCAATCCCTTAAGGGTCCAAAGTGTAAAAGGACAACAATCTTTGACAGACTATTACTCAAAAATCATGGCACTTAAAAACTCTTCGCCTGAGCCTATGGGATTATGTTGGACCCCTCTACAATAACCTCTCTCAAATTTTTTTATCTCGAAGTGGTTTTCCCGTAGTGTCCAGTTTTCACTTAATGGAAAAACTGTCAAATGCAAGTGGTGCAAAGTTGCAAAGTGGTGCAACTTTCATTCTACAACTCGTGTATCTAAAAATAATATTCCAAAACATTCAAATGGGTGGTTTTACACTAGGTATGGTCCTCTTCCACACCCAAACACACAAAATCACTCTGAGCTACATTCAATCGATAGAATCCCTTAAGAGTCCAAAGTGCAAACTGGATGCAATCTTCGATGGGTTGTTACTTGGACACTGTGATGCTTAGAAACTTCTTGTTTAATCCTATGGGATCGTGTTTGACCCCTCTACAATAACCTCTCTTGGTTTTCACTATCTTAGTGGCATTTTTCTATGGTGAAAATTTTTCACTTGGGGAAAAAGTTGTCAAATGCAAGTAGTTGAAAGTTGCAAAGTGGTGCAACTTTCATTCTAAAACTCATGTAACAAAATAAACTATTCAATGCATCTGAGTGAGTATTTTTATTCTAGGCATGGTCCTCTTTCACACTCAAACACGCTAAATCGCTATGTACTACATTCAACTGTTAGAATCCCTTAAGAGTCCAAAGTGCAAATTGGCTACAAAATTCTACATGTTCTTACTCAGATAATGTGATGCTTATAATCTTCTTGTCTAAGCCTATTGGATCATTTTAGGCCCCTCTATAATAACCTCTCTCAATTTTTTCTATCTCAGAGGCATTTTTTAGTGGTCACGAATTTTCACTTGGGAAAAAAGTTGTCAAATACAAGTAGTTGAAAGTTGAAAAGCGGTGAAAATTTTGTTTTGCAACTCATGTGAGAAAATTAACTATTCCAACATGTTCTATTGGGTACATTTATGCTAGGCATGTTACTCTTTCACACCCAAACACGTTGAATCACTTTGAGCTACATTCAACTGACAGAATCCCTTAAGAGTCAAAAGTGCAAAATGGTTGCAATATTCGATGAGTTGTTACTTGGACACCATGACACTTGGAAACTTCTCATATGACCTATGGGATTGTGTTGGGATCCTCTACAACAACCTCTCTCAATTTTTCTATCTCGGAGGCATTTTCTTGTGGTGAAAAATTTTCACTTAGGGAAAAAGTTGTCAAATGCAAGTAGTTGAAAGTTGCAAAGTGGTACAACTTTCATTTTGCAACTTGTGTAACCAAACAAACTATTCCAATGTGTCTAGATGGGTACGTTTACACTAGGAATGGTCTTCTTTCACATCCAAACACATGGAATTTCTCTAAGCTACGTTCAACCGGTTCGATCCCTTAAGTGTCCAAAGTGCAAAAGGGAAACAATTTTTGACGGGCTATTACTCAAAAATTGTGACACTTACGAACTCTCTATTTGAGCCTATAGGATCAAGTTGGACCCCTCTACAATAACCTCTCTTGGTTTTTGTTATCTCAGAGTCATTTTCTTATGGTGTCCAGTTTTCACTTGATGGAAAAAGTGTCTAATGCAAGCATTGTAAAGTTGCAAAGTGGTGCAACTTTTGTTTTGCAACTTGTGTGACCAAACAAACTGCTCCAATGCATCCTGATAGGTACTTTTACGCTAGGAATGGTCCTCTTTCACACCCAAACATGCAGAATCACTCTGAGCTACGTTCAACCACCTTGATCCCTTATGATGGCATGCAATACAATAAAAAAGAGAAACATACACACAACGGTTGAGAAGTCTGAGTTTTCCACACAAAAAGCATATGATCATCCTCAAGTCTAGCAAGCGCAAGACATATTTTGATTATCCTCCTTGACCTTACATCAATATACAACCAATTGTAAATGTGTACAATGGTGGAACTTGCAAACATTTTATTTTTCCTCAATTAACAACTTTGGTTTTGAAGCATTTTGTCATTTTGATTTGAAATGATTTGTTATACTTGAAAATTGGAGTCTAAGAGAAACAAGTGATGCTCTCATGTATATTTATTATTTGGTGTGGTAAATAAAGTTTCCACCATTGAGTCTATTTCTTATTTGTATTATAAATTATAACTTGCTTTCTCCTAAGTCCATTTCCTATACAAGAAATAATATTACAAAATGTTGACATATACATCTTTCGACATGGTTATATGGTGACGAATCAAGAACATAACAATACATTCTACACTATCAAGATTATGCTGTCAAAATTTTTAAATACTATTCAAGATAAATGTTTGTATGATAATGTGTCAAGAAGTTAACTACTCATCATCTAATATGAATATTATGTTTTGCAAGTGTTGTGAAGATTATGTATCCTTTGCTTAACTAAGTTGTTCCAATCAAAAGATTAAATATATTGGAATCTTTTTATGAAACATTTCATGGAATACCAATTGAAAACATGTTTTTGGCTTTTAGATAAAGCATTTCATGAAAGATTTTGGATTAAACTGAATTAAGATATGTAAGAACAAGGGAGCATTAGGAAATACATTGCTCAAATATCTTAAATAAGCCTTCTCTCCCATTGCAATTTTGGGTGGATTATTACTTTCAAAGTATTGGGAATGCTTTGCCTATTTTCTAGTTGGTAGTTGCCATTCAAGAAGGCTCATCTCTTGATATATTTTATACTCATCTTAATCAAGTATCAAGTTAATAATTAGTGCATTTAATTACAGTTAATCTTTTGTTTTCAATTTGTGCAATTTTGGAATTTGTAACCATACTACTATTCCTAGAAATATTAAAGTTGTTTCGCATCGACTAATAAAGTTTTTTAGCATCAATCAATTAATATTCAAGACAAACCATGAAGGACAACAATGATCAATGCTAGGGATAAAAAATTAATAAGTATGCACGTAAATAAGTCAGGAATGTACATGTGAATAAGGGAAGCACAAGCACTCAAAAACACGTAAGCCTTGAAGTATATACACAAAAACATAGTATACACAAATTAATACAAAGTATATGCATGAATACAAGGTATACACATGATAACACTTAAGTCACAAAGTATACATTGGAATACATGTAAGTCACAAATTATACATGTAAGTTGTAAATTATACACTTGAATACACGTAACTCATATCTATTGAACCATGGATTTATAATGCAAATATGGACACCATCGATAAAAAAGATTTGTATTAACCAAATATCCATGTAGGAATACATCAATATATGTCAATATAAGTATAAAATATAGGTACAAAATAGTCATATAGGCTTACGAGAATGCCATATACGCATAGAATGTCAAATATATCCAATACAACAAAAATGCCATATAGGCATACAACAAATGGCTTTGGAATCAAAAGTCATTGCTCTCCATGCTCTTGAAATAAACTCTTGCCCTTTGCTTGTCGATTAGATGGTGATACATTTGTCACTCATCTATGTTGCAGTCGAGGAGTGCTCCTAGTGCTCCTCCTAGGGTTTAGTTCTTGGCCAAGTCTTATCTATTACAATAAGAAGTAAACTTGTATGTCCATTAATATATAGAAATTACATTATAAAAAAATGATATATTTAACAAAATAATCACTTATCACCATATAATGATCACTCTCCATGAGGGAAGTATTCAAAATGCCCATGTTGAGGCATGTTGAAGCCATGTATAAACAATCGAAATATAAATTAAACTACACATCAATAATGGTTTGATTTTTCACTAACTAACATCTATAACAACGAATGTAAATTGAAATTTAGTAATTTTCCTCATACTTCCCCTATCAAAGTCATCAAGGAGTCTATAGAAAATAAAACACCAATCTCCATTTGCCTATGAAAATTAGGAGGTGTATCCGCTTGCAACATCTGAAAATAAAACAACAAATTATACAATCACGGAAACTACAATACCGATCCATGTCATGGCTTATAATGTATGAGATAATGAACAAAATTTTGATTACTTATTAAACTATATATTTCTGACTATCATGCTTACTATTTTCCCTATCCATATCTTGTTTGAAAGAACATGTTTTTAGGATTTTACCCATAACACCAAGGCAGTGAACCATTTGATAAAATGCTTTTGTAGACATTTACAATAACTGTGGTGGAATAAAGAAGGCAGTGAACTATTTGAAAAAATGCCTCAAAGAAATGGGGTCTCATGGTGATGGAATGCCATTACAAAAAAATGTGTCATGGCATTCCATCACCATAAGACCACATTTCATTGAGGCATTTTTTCAAACAGTTCATTGCCTTCTCTATGGTGTTATGTTGGGATGGGGTGGATGGTATAGTGTGGTCTTGGTTATGAGATGGAGGGTGATCATGACATGAAGAGGGAGGGGTGGGGACACGAACAAGTGGAATAAAAGGTGGAAGGTTTCATGGATTGGTAAATTGTTGATGAGGATCTTGAAAATAATTTGGAGGGGAATTTTGGCTAATGGGTTGGTTTAATTTCTATTCTTCAAGTAGTGAGTTGTTTGAAAAATTTCCTTAGAGAAATGTGGTCTCATGGTGATAGAATGGCATTTCATCACCATGAGGCCACATTTCTTCATGGAATTTTTTTAGACTACTCACTACCTTGACTATGATATTGCTTACTATTATGCTTTGATAGATTTTTTCCAAGCATTCATAGTTTTTTGGAAAGCACCTATTTTAGGATTTTAGCCATAGCAGCAAGGAAGTGATTAGTTTGATAAAATTCTTTGGTACACATGTATGGAAAATGTGGTAGCATAGAAAAGGTGGTGATTTTTTTGAAGAAATTTGATCTCATGGTGATGGAATGGTGTTTTGTCACCATGAGACTGCATTTCTTCGAGGCATTTTTTCAAACTACTCACTGCCTTGCCTTTTCTATTTCTTACTATTATGCTTTGATATATTTTTTCCAAGCATCCATAGTTTTTTGGAAAGAACCTTTTTTAAGCTTTTAGCCATAGAAGTGAGGAAATGAATTATTTGATAGAATGCTTTGATAGACATGTATGGAAAATTTGGTAGCATACAAAAGGCGGTGAGTTGTTTGAAAAAGTGCCTTAAAGAAATTGGGTCTCATGATGATGGACATCACCATGAGACCGGATTTCTTTGAGGCATATTTTCAAAAAACTCATTGCCTTGTATATGCTATTGCTTACTATTATTCTTTCATATATTTCTTCCAAGCATCCATAACATAGACAAGGTAGTGAACTATTTGAAAAGATGCCTCAATAAAAAGTGGTCTCACAAAATGCCATGACAAGAAAATGCAATTGGAAGTTTCTCCTACTTATTACTTATGCTATGTGAAGTAATTGCATCACTGCTTATGTTGATTTTCTAAAAAACTATATTGTAGTTGAAATTTTTTCATCTATCAACATCTAGTTATTAGTTATGGAATGTGACTTAATGCTTTCAGTTTGAAAGATTTTCAATGCAATACAATCAACGATATGAATATAAGCTACACAAATATATTAAGTACAATTCATTATTTAAACTCTTTATTCTATCACCTGTGTGTAGGTTTGTCTAAATCCATTGGCCCTGGGAGGTGTTCCCTCAAAACCTCTAATATTAGGATATTTAACATCCAAAATCACATTTTAGAATACCATTCATAAAACAATCCTATTAACATGTAATAAATTTATAATTGTTTACTAGTTACATACCTCAACGGTAGATCTAGTGGAGAAATAAGTAGGTGTAGGACTGGTGTATCCAGTATCAACACTATGAGCCTGAAATTTTATTAAAATCATAAAACTAAATTAGTTAATCTTGCATTTCAAAATTGAAATTCAATAAATTAAATTCAATGAACATGCTAACATTTACCTGAGAATTGATGCCATAGGCCTCATTCAAAATTTTAGTTTCCCTTTCCATCTCCATAGTTGTAGACGTATCCTACGTAGCAGCCTCTTGAGTGTCGGTGGGGTCATATGAACAAATCGCTCTACAATCCTAACACAAATAGGATCGAATCCCACCACTCAAAGACTCCCCTAGATGGTGTTGTAGTATAGGGTTGGCATGTTGGATGACACTCTGAGTCAAAGAGTTGATGGTTTGCAAATTCTCTACCTCAGCACTCTCCTTCGTGATGGAAGGGATAACAATGTGCTCATGAGGTAGCCTAGCGAGAGGTCATCTTGCTTGCCGCCTAGGATCCTGATGTGTATCAGTCTATGTTCAGCCGACCCCCCACCTCTCCCCTAGAAGTACCTCATATCAAAATAATTTGGTATTTTGTTCAAGATGAACTCACAATATAGTTTCCTTGGGAAATATTACGGGACTTCACAATTTTTGCATGGTGGGTACAATCAAAAATCATGTGGACCACCTATCCCAAAAAAAATTCCTAATTTGTTGGTGGTGGCACCAATGGATAGGAAAGCTCTTCGTATTGAGGGTAAGATTTGCATTTGTGCATGGGTTAATGAATAATGAGCACAAATATAATTTGTAATTTTTAGATCATTTACATCTTTATATGATAATTTATCCTAGTAATAATCCCTAACCGCTTGCCTCCTATCTTGCCAACCAGTTAATTGTTTGTTGATTGAATCTACATGTTTTAACATTTCTTTGAGTGAATTTTCTAGGGTCATTCTTTTCATGCTTGAACCATTTGGATCATTCAACCTCCTGATTAACTCCTCAATTTATTTTTTATTGTTTTTAATTTCACTCATTAAGTTTTGTTGAGTGCTAGGAGGATGTTGAGGGATTGGTGGAGGAGATTGTTGTTGTGGTTGTTCAATTTGAGTATTTTGTTGTTGTTGGAATTTTTGTTGTGCTTGTTGGGGATTTTTTTCCTCTTGTTGTTGCTATGCTTGTTGAGGATTTTGAGGAGGGTTTTCAAGTTCATTAACATCTAAAAATTCAAAAAATAAATGTCAAAAATAACCTAAAACTAACAAATTCACAACAAAAAACAAACAATCCTTACCTCTCAGACCTCATCGACATGGTGGCATCTTGGTGATGAAACAACAACAATTTGATGAAAAATCTTGCAAGATGGCTCCTCTTAGAATGCAAGCGCTAAAATAAAGGGTTTTGGCCACAAACAAAAAAAACATAGTCACAATGAAAATGATTTTGAATGCCTTTTTTTTTCTTTTAATATACCTCATAACTTGAGTGCATTATAACACACTCGCATTATGGGCCCATTGTGGTCAAGCCTTAGGCTCGTCACACCAATCCATAACACGAGCACATTATAACACGCTCATGTTAGAATCTGCTTGTGTTATGAGCTTTCAAAGCTTTTTTTAAAATTTGGCCACAAATTGGCCACCCATCTTTTTGCACCCGCCCATGTGGATGGCTGCAATATGGAAGCTCAAAGTGCTACAATAATGGTAGATGTGCTTGAAGATTGCTTGAGTGTTAAGTGTGCTTGATTTTGGATAGTGCAAATGGGGACATTTTCTCCATTTTTAGGGGAAAATTTTCTCTAAAGAAATGGAGGGCCAAGATCAAGCCAAGGTGGATGAGATCAAGGGCTACGGTGAGTTGAGAACTCACAAGCCCTCACAAAATGATATGTGGCAGATGATGTGGAAAAGAGAGGTTGATGTGGAGATGACATGGAGATACTAGGTTGTACCTTGGGAAGGGACAAGATTGTTGGTGTAATTAATATTTAATTACACATTTGCATAAGTTTACTTAGGCATATTTAATTCCTAAGTTTTAGGCTTTCATCCTTATCTTATCAAGCTATCGTGTTGCTCAAGATAAGATTAGGTTTGCATCTTTGCTTTTATAAAGCAAATCATATCTTGTAATTAATTGAATTCCTGAATAATTAAGTTGCACATCTTTTTTGCAACCTCTCTTGCTTTTTTGATTTCTCTTCTGTGGAAGGCTTTTCTGGCTTGCAGATCTGATCTTGGCAATTCCTAACATGGTATCAGAGCCACGATTTGCAGCCCCTTCTCAGATTTTTTGAGAAAATCATAGCAGGGTTCGTTCGGGATCCCTCAAGGGTATCATGCCTTGAGATCATTCATGCGGCGTTTTGGATCAGATCGGGCCTCACCATTGGATTCAGAGCGCTGTAAAAAGTCAGGATTGACTTTTATTTTACAGATTTTGGCCATCATTTGCCAGATCTGTGAGGGTTTCAGTCTGGGAGTTTTTTTCTACAAGATCTAGGGGTAGCCAAATTTTTGGCTCACTTTGGGCTCAAACGGAAACCGCCATCGCATTCGCAGCGGCCAAAAACCCTAAAAATGCCTGTCGTTTCGTCGATTTTGGAGCAGTTGATCCAGAAGGCAAAATTTTTTGCCGGGGGAGCCGTCTGACCTCCCGGTACGATGGTCGGGCAAAAATCACCGAAAATAGAATACAGAATTCGAAATTCCCTCGGTTTCTGGCCTTGATTGAAAGTCCGTAGCAGAAGCGTCTTTGAAATGACCCACCCATCGCCGACCTCCTCGTCTCGCGCCGGTAGCTCCCCAAGCATTACGAGGGGCTTCCGTACACCGACCAGGTCACATGAGATAGGGGGCCTCTAATCTAGCCCCGATCTCCGACACCCAGCGGTCATATGGAGACCAGGGGCTCCGCCCCAGCGACAGATCCAGCCCCTTCGAGCTCAGCCCGCGGTCATATGCACGACCAAGGGCCGAAATTTTTTTTGCAGGGGGGGGATTTTTTCCGCCGACGGCCCCCAGGCCGTCAAATTTAAGCTCATGAAATGATGACGTCAGCATGACGTCAGCGTACGGCCGGCCCTCATATGCCCCCTCCTAACCCTAGTTTGCCCTAAAGAAGCAGTTTTTTTCTTTTGGCCATAACTTGGGCATACGGTATCGAAATCGGGCAAACGAGATATCGCCGAAAAGCTGATTCCGAGCTCTTTCATGTGGTGTAGTTTATTTTATAGTATTTTTCTGTTTTACTGCATTTATTGCTGTTTGAAGTCAGATGTATTTTTTATGCTTCCGAGCTCATAACTTTTTGCCACGATCTCCGTTTTTCGCCTCATTTGAAGCGTCAGAAAGGTAATGAGGAGCTCTAGGTTGCTGTTCATGCACTTTTTATGTATCTGTCCCAGGTTTATCAATTAGTCCAGATTTGGCCCGATGGGTTGTTTGGCGATTACTTGGATGTTTTGGCAGTTGGGAGAGTGCATTTTGCATCTTTGCACTTCATTTTTCAGTAATACATCTTTTAATAATCACTTGTTGCATCATAGATTCCAGAGTTGTTCCAGTTTGGAGTTTTTTAGTGTTCCGTGGCATCGGGTTTTCTGTTGCTTTAATCATGATTCCTTGAGTCAATCAGTGACTCTCATCCGGTTTCAGTAGTATACAGAAGAATATTTCCTTGCTTGCCTATATCAAGTTCCAGTGTTACTCTACAGAGTTCTTCCAGTGCTTCTTTGCAGCATGTAATCTCATTGTAGGGGGGTTTTGTCCCACTGGGTTTTTCCTTCTCTACTCCTTTTTTGTGTTGTATTGGGTTTCTTGCACATCACTTTGTGCCATATTTTGTACTCGCACTGTATTATAAAGTGCCATGGGGGGTTGTGTAGTGCCTTTGTTTTGCCATCACACCTTTGTCCGGTGAGTGTCCCTCCACGACAACAGTGAATCCAGATGATTCCAGTCTCATGTATGTGTGCTTTATTTTGCACACCACTTTTTTAGTTGCAGGTGCTTTCTTGTGCACTTTTAGATGTTCTTGGTTCCTTTTCATGCACTTCATTATTGCATTGTAAATGGGTACCTGATCAGGCCTTGTTGCCGGGACCCATAGTAGTTTGCTTTATTTTTCTTCTCCCTAAGTTGCACTTATGGGGGGGTGTTGGTGTAATTAATATTTAATTACACATTTGCATAAGTTTACTTAGGCATATTTAATTCCTAAGTTTTAGGCTTTCATCCTTATCTTATCAAGCTATCGTGTTGCTCAAGATAAGATTAGGTTTGCATCTTTGCTTTTATAAAGCAAATCATATCTTGTAATTAATTGAATTCCTGAATAATTAAGTTGCACATCTTTTTTGCAACCTCTCTTGCTTTTTTGATTTCTCTTCTGTGGAAGGCTTTTCTGGCTTGCAAATCTGATCATGGGTTTCTAACAAAGATCTCATAAAGGACGTCCTTGTCCACATGTGCTTGAGAGGACATGCGAGGAATTAAAAATTCCTCAAAAATCTTCATGGGGATGGGATAAGGAATTTAAAATTGCTTAAAATGCATTGGGTAAATAAATGTCAATTAAAAATTCACATGGGGAAGGGGGTTCCTTCTTGAAAAGGAGAAAGTATTTAATATGGTTGACTTAGGACATATGTCATAAATGGCATGGAGATTAGGTTAGCCTAAGAGGGTGATTAAGGTTGTGCAAACATGGGATTAGGCAAGTTAATGAAGGATTAGAGTAAAATAGGAGATTATGGAGGATGTGACCCTAATGATGATTAGGGGTGTGCACATCCTAATCATAGATTAATTAGATTAATCTAGACTAAAGAGGATTATGGAGGATGTGACATGAGGGGAGAAAGAAATGAATTAGAAATTAATTTAATTCATTTAGGCTAAAGTGACCAAATTAAATAAATTGGGATATTTATTTAATTTAGAGATGAAAGGGGTAAGGTATTTAACTGATTTATTAAATACCTTAGGGACATTAGGTTGTAGGAAAATATTAATCAAAGAATAAATTATTTAATTAACATGGATGAGGGATGCAGGATAGAGGAATACAAGGGGTGAATTTGACCATATGGAAATGGTGAAATTCAGGTGTCTACATTTTTCTCCTCTTCGAAATACTATTAGAATAATAGTGTTTTGAATAAAAATAAAATACAAATGACTCAATAGAAGAAAATAATGTTAGACGATGCCCCAATATCAAGGGGAAGTGGATAGGATGGAAGGATGGAGGAAAATGGTAGGGTATGCCCCCTTGAGAGGGTAGATGGGGAAGAAAAGGGGCCCCAAACGACTTCTTGACATGGGGAAATGTAGGGTGCCATGCGATAGAGCATGAAAAACCATGAAGAATGGCTTTTGATCAAAGGAAAATGGGTAAACCGGGTGCAAATGGAAACCCTCAGAAGGAAAGGGGTGAATGAATTAATTAAAGGTTAATTAAAGGGTAAAAATTACCCAAAAATTAAAAAGCCAATTAGGTGCAAAAATGAAAATTATAAATAGTAAATTTGAAAAATTACTATTCACCTAATGCTCATTTGCACACTTGGTAGCTGACTAGACGAAAGAGAGAGAGAAAGTGACGAGGATAGCTGATAGGTCGAGCGGTGATGAGGTGTTTGTGGATGACAAGTTGAACCATCGGTGCGTGGAGCTGCGTAAATACTACTACCAGTGAGTGGCCCCCCACTAGGTAGGCTTTTGATTACGCTTTGTGACTTTGATTTGAATTTTAAGCACATGTTTAATTTTGGGTCAGGTAGCTAGGTATGCAAACTTGCCATGGAAGGGAAGATTTTCCCTTGCGAAAGGCACATTTTCCCATCCTAGGGGATCAGTGAAGAAAGGGGTGGATTCATGCATCGTAGGGTGGGCATGCTAGGGGAGGGGTGATTGAAAAATTGCCTCTCCCCAAAAAGGGTAAGATTGCACAACACATGGATAGACATGAGCCAAGATAGGCGAATGTGAATCGCCAAAACTAGAAAAGGGAAAATGTGGATTTTCCAAAAGGGGGAATAAGTGGATGCAAATCTGCCATTTGGGGAAAAGGGTGAATGTAGATTCACTATTTGGGGAGAATAAGACACAGGGGCGATTATGAAATCACCCATTTGGGAAAGGGGCGAATGCGAAATTTCCTATGAATAAAAGAGGGGTGGATTCTCACGCGAACAAGAAAGGGGTGGGTGCACTTTTCAAATAGGAAAACCCACAAAAGGTCGATAAAGGGGTGATTGTGTTGGCTAGATAGGTGAACACACTGGGAAGGGAAATGGGTGAACTTTCATTACACGAAGGAAAATTTTCCAAACCAGGGCAGGGATAAAAATGGAAGGAAAAGAAATAAAATTTTAGAAAAATTGACAGAATGTTCTATATGGATGTAGAACTTCAAGACGCTAAGGAGGTGTGAGAGACATTCGGTGGTGCTGGAGGTGATAGTTAGAGTGATAAATTCCCACGATCATGGATCACTAGCACAGGTGGGATTGCTTCATATTTTGGGGTATCCCAACATTAGAGTGCACAAAGGACTACTGACCGTATTGATGGAGCAATGGAGCTCCAAGACCTCTACCTTCCATCTCCTGATAGGGGAGATGATGGTGACTCTGGAGGAGGTCTAGAGGATTCTATGGTTGCCCATCTAAGGGAACTTGATTAGTTGGACCCACAGCCAAGCAAAGGACAGGAGCCTACAGTCTATATTTAGACCTATTAAGCTTCTCATCCATGGGAAGGAGTTAGATCTTGATGCATGTTGGGGACTATAGATTCTAGTTCTACCACTAGCGGCCTAATTAGTGGGATTTTTCTTGTAGAAAGGCGTGGAAATTTTTGCAACCTCAAGGTGATTGAGGTGTTCAGGCACATTGTGGAGAGATAGGAGGGAGATTTTTTGTGGGGATCATTCATGTTAGCACAGTTGTATCAGGATATGCATGTCATATGTTATAGATAGGCACTTAGCATGACACATGTGACTCTGCTCTACGTATGGGCCTAGGAGCACATCAGTGTGGCGAGATCAAACATTTTGATTGCCAGGATACAAGATGAGACACTACTAGTGGAATACTGGTAGGGGATGGAGTATGACTAGAGACTCCAATATCAAGATGTGAGTGATTTGGAGGCTTAGTGGTGGAGGTTGGACAAATTGAGGGGAGAGGATATCACATGGAGACCCTACTTGAGGTAGTGGTTTGCAGGGTGGAGAGATGATGACTAGAGATGGATGGGTTATCTATTCTCCTAGTGTTACTTGATTGGCCAGGACCCCTTTATTATGGAGTTTCATAGACCAGATAGTGTCACCCGTCAGTATGGGATACAATAGGATATTCCCATGGGACCCTAGAGATTCAGACGGATCAGCCGAGAGTTAGTGGCTATAAGGGGGAGAATATTACTATAGATTTTTCTCGTCAAATATGGGAGACAATCCCAGTGACACAGTATCCATGGAGGGGATTATCGATGGATGTAGGCACCATAGTTTGGTATTTTTCATGGTGACCAGAGAAGAGACCAGGGCATATCACGAAAGTGCACCTGATTGTAGGGGCCCTAGGATTCAGATATGATTATGAGAGAGATTTGGCGAGACCGCAAAGGAGGAGGAGGAGAGTTGAGAGATAGAGGAGAGGGGGATATGGAGGAGGTGAGAGGGGAGGAGCAGGTGATGGAGGTGGATGCTCCAGAGGTTCATCCATTAGCCATAGTACCCTATGTGCCATCACCACTCAAGGATCCCATAGTGCTACCTATAGGATCCCTGGCCTAATTGAGGATAACATAGCATTGGTTGAGAGAGTGAAAGGCAGATAGGGATATATTGCAAAAAGAGGTGGAAATATTACAGGGGGAGGTGGAAAAATTATCGGTTCTGTAGAGAGATGGATACAAGGATTATAGGGCCCTAGCAAATAGAGTAGGGGAGGAGATTCTAGAAATGGAGAGACCGAGAGAGATGAGCCTTGAAGGTAGCTAGATTAGATGAGAGGAGAGAGGGATGAAGCTCAAGATAGAGCCGAGTTTGTAGATACAACCTTGGGAGATACAAGGGGACTGTTGGAGAGGGTAGAGGTAGCAGAGGCACATGTGCAGGCACTATAGGGTGAGCGAGATACAACACAAAGGATATCTCAGCTGGAGTCCTAGGTAGAGAAGATGTGGATGGAACAAGAGGCTTGGGAGAGGGAGAGACAACATATCAGTGGATTGCAGGACAGCTACATGATAAAGAGAGACCTAGTGAGGGTACAAGTGACAAAGGTGGTTGATGCTAGGAAAAATGCTAGCTATTACATGTTTTCTTACCATCAAGTCATCCTAGATCTAGCACAAAGGGTGTTACCATACGTTAGAGAATCCCAATAGATGCCAACACCATCATACTCAGGGGCTACACATACACGATGATATAGTAGCTTTCATGAGACACCCCCTCAAGGCAAAGGTTTAATTCTAGATTCCCTCAAGAGGTCGAATGGAGTGAGCACAGGGTAGAGAGGATGGGGATACAGGATCCAAATTTTGATAGGTACAGGCTGGTTGGGCAGTATATAAAGACAGAGGCTACAAATTCTTGAGCACAGATTGGGAAGAGATTATTTCATTCTTTATTTTTTATTCATTCAGGAGATGTAGTCTCTATACTAGATTAGAGCTCTACATTTGTATCTTATTTGATGGGTTTCAATGGACATTGATGATAGACTTGCTATGTTATTATGGTCTATTATGGACTCTTATGGTCTTTATTATAGATTATGATGGACAGATGATGGACACTCCATATTTTTTGATATATATGATATGTGATGGAAATTTTTGACACTATGTGGTTATTATGTGATGGATGTTTATTATGCATATAATATTATGATGGTTATGATGTATGCATGTGATGATGATGATTATGGTTTATGTTTATGTTTATGTTATATGCATTATGTCTAAATCTTTTTGATGCAAGATGTGATGTATGATTTATGATTTTATGATATATGCTATGGATGTGATACTAATGGTGTGTGATGCAGGTGGTGATGTTAATCTGATTTATTATGTATGCATATGAGATATAATATGATGATTGAATGTGCTATGGATAACCATGTATGTATGATGTGATATGAAAATTCAATGTGATGCAATGGATGAAAATATGTGATGTATGCATATGTGACCGTGTTATAGATGGATGTGATAAATGTAATGTATGTGGTGAAATGAACTAATATGTTTAGAATAATAACTATAAACAACCTAAAATGATAATCCAATGAAATGATAATGGAATGGAATGAACTTAAGATGCTTAGAATAACCAATCTAGATTAATCTAAACAACTTAAAATGAATATGAAAATGATGATGCAATGAGAATGAAATGATATGAAATGAACTTAAGATTCTTAGAATAACCAATCTAGATCAATCTAAACAACTTAAATGATAATGAAAATGATAATGCAATGATATGAAATGAATTTAAGATGCATAGAGTAACCAATCTAGATTAATCTAAACAAATTAAAATGGAAATAAAAATGAGAATGAAATGATATGAAATGAACTTAAGATGCTTAGAATTACCAATCTAGATCAATCTAAACAACTTAAATGATAATGCAACAGATAATGCACCTAAGTGAATAATGATAGGTGTGACAATGTGCCACATAGTGAGATGAATGATGATGGGTGTGATATTGCACCTGTCAAAACCATAGGAATCTTGATCAGAAGAAAAGGTGATGGAAGAATATTTGCACAATCAAAATCACTAACAAAAGGCTAGGGAAAGAATGGATGGGGATAAATGCAATGCAATGAGATGATAGAATGAAATGGAATCCTAATGCCATCTTTTCATTTTAGGAGAATTGATTTTTTCTATAGCATAAGACACGATATACCAGGGTATGAGGAACCAAGGAAGATTAGTGTCACATGCATAAAAAAACACAACAAACAAGAAGGCTATCCCAACACCCCAAAGCCACAAGGGCCTTAGTTGGGCTAGGTATTAGGATAACCACAAGCACAAAGGATTCCCCAGCATAACACAAGACCACAAGGATATTGGTGGGTACAACGTGGGACAACCAAGAAGACAAGAACAAATAAAAGATCCAAGATATGCCCCTATGTTTACTAGTCAAAGTGCACCATGATATGATGGATCATGGTGACCTTGACAAGGTGTAATAGGAAGCTCAAATGATGAACAAGTGTCAAAAGCATCAAAAGATCACAATAAAATCCAAATTTCCTTTTCAATAGGATAAAAAGGGTGGATGGGATCAATGCGGTCTGATTTAGGACGAATACATCCTATTAAGACTAGAATATGGAGGAGAGATTAGATGATCAACATGACTCAGGATACTCAAAACCAATTCGACCTCATAATACTAATGGATCTTGTTTGTTAGGAACCAACTAGGTAGGGACACACTTGACAACACGACATGACACCAAGACATACCATAAAGACCTAGGGGCTTGGGGGTTGATAAGAGATTAGCCTTGCCTATGTGGAAGCACAAAGCCCTCGTAGTTCCATAAAAGACCAAATACTGACCATGGATAAAAGTGGAAAGAGGAAAATGCAGACCTTGATGGATGACAAAGAAAGGACAACCAAATGCCCCAAGGGCTGATTGAATGATTAGCCTTGCCTACGTGAAAGTGCAAGGGCAGCGTAGTTCAACAAAATGGACAAAATATGATGAGACCTTATGCTGACCGACACAATGAGAGATCTTAGATGAGGACACGAGACTGACAAATGACACCAACACACAAACAACAAAAATCTTATATTTAGGATAAAAGCTCGGGATTGTGGATAGCTGATTTGAATCATCCAATGCTAACCAAAAATATACCAAGCGATGGATAAGTGTATGCTAATGAAAGGACTTGATTGATAGGATGTGTGAATAGGATTTGAGGATATGATGGGAGGATAGGATGGATGGAAACATAAAGTAACTAGGACGCAAGGTAGATAATGACTAAGCCCTCTACGAATGGCACCTATTACTAGGTTTTCACCAAATGTACTTATCCAAGGTGCCACCAAGGGTGGTTTTCACCATAGGATGGATTATTTCTCTTTACTATTTTTTTGAATTTTTTACTTTTTTATTTTTTTGTATTTTTACTGATTTTTTACATTTTTTTGGTATTTTTTAGGATAGGATAACCCAACTAACCTAGGTGTAAAACCTCTTTAGGTGCTTGATGTTGATAGGCTCCTCTAGGGGTTCCCCTTTAGGTGTTGCAAGCTGATATGCCCCAGAACCATATTTAGTTGTGACAACATAAGGAGCCAACCAATTTTCTTCGAACTTTCCTTTCTTGTCTCGATCTTGTTGGGTGTGTTGATTCTCTTTAAGGACTAGATCACCAATGTTGAATTGGTGTGGACAAACCTTCTTATTGTAGCTTCTCCTAAGATGATGTTGGTATTCTTGTAGATGATTGTAGGCCTTGATGCACTTCTCATCCAGAAGTTCTAGTTGATTTAACAGTGCTACTTGAGCATCTTCATCATTGATAAGATTATTTAGAGAGATTCTAAGTGATGGGATCTCAACCTCAATTGACAAGATAGCATCAGTGCCATAAACAAGGTAGTATGGAGTAGTGCAAGTGGGTGTGTAGATGGATGTGCGGTATGTACAAAGCGTGGGATGGAGATGGAGATGCCAATCTCAACCAGTATTGTTGACAATTTTTTTAAGGATTTTGATAAGCATTTTGTTGGTTGATTTAGCTTGGCCATTACCTTGATGGTAATAGGGGATGGACCAACAATGCTGGATATGATATGTCTCACAAAGAGATTTCATATGTTGGTTTTTAAATGGCTTACCATTCTCAGTGATGATGGTGGATGGAATTCCATATTTGTAGAAGATATGGAAAAGGATGAATTTGGAGATCTGAACACCCATGATTTGGGAGAGTGGAATTGCTTCCACACACTTGGTGAAGTATTCAGTGGAAATTATGAAGGTATGGCCATCAGATGATGAAGGGTAAATCTTACCAATTATCTTGAAACACCATTGTGAAAAAATCCATGGAGCAATGATAGGTTGTAAGTCTTGCGTAGGAGCATGGATAAAATCTATGTGTTGTTGGCATGGTAGACATTTCTTTACAAACTCTCAGGCATCAAATTCCATGGTGATCCAATAATATCATTCTCTTAGAATCTTCATGGCTAAGGACATTACATTATAATGAGACTCACAAACACCACTATGCACCTTGTTTAATGCAACACGAGATTTTGATTCATTGAGTCATTGAAGAAGTGTGTCATCATACCCTCAATGATAAAGTGTATCTCTTATGATGGTATAGTGGGAAGTACGTTGCATAAATGATTTGTGTTGATTTCAGGTAAGCTCAAGTGGTAGGATGTTGTCATGGAGGTAGGTATAAATGTCATGGTACCAGGATGATTCAGGACCTACAATATCGCACACCATCTCACTATTAGGGACATCATATGCTAGGATTAGTATTTTCTCAAGAAGAAACTCACATTTTTTTCGATCTTTGGGCATGTTGATAAGGGAACCAATTGTATCCATTGCATTTGCTTCCTTGTTTTAGACTCTAGTGCATTAGGCACTAACAATACCACTTTTATGCCTTCACATTTCCATCCAATGAATGTTGACACTCAAAAAAACTCCCTTCCACAAGAAAAAATTAATATTCATGAGTATTTTGCACATTTACAACAAGACTTGTCTTTAGAAAAAACTTCCAACACTGCCATACCTTCCATTGACAATCTTCATCATTTGATTGAAAATGATGATGGCTTGCAAGTAATGAAGAAAATTGTTGATATTTACAATAAACATGCTTCTTCTAATGCTCAATCTGCAAACATTCATGTAATCCAATGAGGACCTCAAGTTCCTCCACCTTCAACCATGGCATCCATACTAACTTATACCAGTCCACAAGTCCACACAACTATGCATCAGGTCAATTATGCAGCTACTTCTTTCTTGATTCCAACTAGCATTCCTACTTCTCTTGTGGCATCACAAGTCCCTTCCACCACCTTCACACCCCTTAATATTCCTTTCACTTCCCCTAACATCACTTACACTCCATCACTATTTTCTCTTCCACATCAACCCACTTACCTCGATCATGTTCTTACACAATTTCTTAACACTATTTCATCCATGCAAAACCATTAGCCAAGGTCAAACTACTCCACCCACATATCATGTCTGTAGCAGCCCCTTATCCTTAGAAATATTTTGCACCCCGATGCCACAAGGGATAGAAATGCCTCTATTTGAGAAGTATGAAGGAAAAGGAGACCATATCAACATTGTTAATGCTTATATAGCTTTGTGTAGTGACTTTGTCCTTGACGATAAAATTTTAGCTAAATTTTTCCCAAGGACCAAGTGAAAGATACTGCATTAAAATGGTTTTCCAACATTCCTAATCATTCCATCCATTCATTCAATGAATTGGTGGATGTTTTCATAAGTCACTTTCAAGTTCACATGACACCTAAAAAGACATGTCTAACATCATGCGATGAAGACAAAACATGGATGAAAAAGTAACAGATTTTATCTCACGATACCAATCCTTGTATGCTCAAATTGATGTCAAGATTCATGATGCACATCTGCAAAAGATTTTTATTGAAAAATTGCACACCAACCTTCAGGATAAATCAACTATGATGAAATTCCCTTCATTCATGCATTTATGCACAACCTTGAGTGAATACCATAACTCAGTTTCAGGTTGTGATTCCTAAATCCACTTCTAACCGATTTGAAAAATTCGAACACAACAATCAAAACCAAAATAACACACAAAAATTTCACAAACCAAATAGAGGCTTTTTATAGTTTAATCTTCCTCCTCAGACACAACCGCAACCAACAACCCACCTGTTCCAAATCAAGTGATAGTTGTTAAAGCAGCGGTGCCTTATACCTATGGGGATCTGACGATACAATTTTCTCCCCTACTTAATACCCTACATAACATAATGAACCAATTAATTCAACAACACATGCTCACTTTTCCACCCGTTAGACCGCTTGATCCAAATCAGCCCTTACCACCCACCTTCAAACCTAACACTTATTTTCATTTTCATCACCAAAATGGACATGACACTGAACATTACAAGCATCTAAAACATTTAGCTCAAGACCTCATTGATTCAAGCCATTTTTCCATTGTGGGTGTTAATGATCAAGGCAATAAATCCATTGCACCCCCTAACCAGAACTTGCAAATATTCATCAATCCCATGCCTAAACATACTAATTCATTTGTCAAGGCTAGTTAACCTTCAAACACTAATGTAATGACTGTTGACACAAACAATGAGCATCATGATATACCTCCACCCATTACTGAAGATAGTCCTATGGATAACCTTGTGGCTATGATAGACGTTATCACTCATAAGGGACAAACCACTAAATCTCTATATATCACTTTTTCTACTAGAAGACATACTACAAAAGCTTCTTGATGGTCCTCTCTACATAGTTGGAAGAGTCTATGATAAGCCCACTAATGGGATATTAATAGATCCCTCTTGTGGCGAGAATGTGATCATAGATAAGTTTCTAGTATTACACAATCTATATCAAGATGATTATAATAAACCAACTGCATGGATTAAGACACATATTAGTTTTGCATGCCCTACGTTTGGATTGATTATACTCCCCTTATAGATAGGACCTAAAACTTTGGAGGTAACATTTTCAATTATTCCACAATCTGACCAATTTCATTTGCGGCTAGGTCACCCTTGGCTTCACTCAATGAAAGTGGTCCCATCAATTGTTCATAAATGTTTGAAGTTTCCACATGACAATGAGATACTCACCATACACCATAGTGGCTTTAACCCCTTGTCTTCCAAAGGTATTTTTTCATTAGAATCCTTTTGACCTGAACCCATGGAGCCCATCACCCCTCGAAAGGACTTATTTTTCATAGCTCATCAAAAGTTCAAAGCCAAAAAGATAGTCAAATTATCTCTTTGTAACGAATCCATGTCCACTTCCACACCTCCTATCATAGATGAAACCATGCTTCAACCTGAGTCTGACATTGAGAAAACCATACAACCTCTCAAACAACCACCCTTAGACACTTCCTAGCCATCATTTAAATGACCAAGGAAACATGAAACAAACCTTGTCTTGCCTCCTCGCATTAAACAAGTGTATAAAGCAAAGGAGAAAGTGATTGACCTGTCTTATTTGGTTTCTTTTGTTCTTCCCTCTTCGGAAGCAAAAGACCCTATGATAACTCAATCCGCTCTTACACCTCAACAACTCCAAAAAAAAATTAAATGAAACCATGGTGCTAGGGAACGTAGGCGTCGTCATCGTCTCCTTGCTCATCAATCTCACATGGAAGAAAATAAAGAAAATCAACCTCCACCTTTGATAGAAATAATATATGACCACCCTACTTCTCCTAAATCGCCACAAGATAGTCTAGTGCAACTTTCACAATAAAGGGAACAAATCCAACAACCACAACTTTTATTACATTCATCCTTAGAAATCACCCTTCGTCCTCATGTTGTCATTAATCTTGATGATGATGATGATGATGATGTGGAGATTTCCAAAATAGATGAAAAAGTGCATAATAACTTAAATTCTTTATTTTCATCTACCAATGAGCTTAAAAGATAAATCCTCTCCACCAAGTGAAGAACCTAGTACGACTCCTAGCTCGACACTTGCAATTATTCCTTTGGATAGTCAACTTCTCTTACATTACATTGAACATGATTGGGAGGCGGATGACTTGTTAGATGGTTGACTTGCATTCACCTCACTAGCCTTTTTGCTTTTATCTTTTTCCTTTTTTTTATTTTCTTTTCATGTGCGTAGGTGTTCCCCCATATCATGTGTTTGATGTTTCCTCTCTTTGCACACTTCTTCTATTTGTACCTTTATTCTTCTATTTTTTGTGCATTGTCTTTTTTCATTTTGTTTTGTGTTCTCCTTTTGGGGATGACGGTTTAGAGATGCCCCCGTTCTTCCATGTTGACCCAAAAGGTCCTTGTCTTTTTCACTTTTTTTTTTTGTGTTTTCCTTCTAGGGATGACGCAAGGCATTGGGACCGAAGTGTTTCCTTCATGTTGACCCAAAAGCTTTTTCACTTTCTTTCGCCTTTTTCGTTTTCTTTCTTTTTGCTTGTGTTTTCCTTTTGGGGATGATGCAAGGAATTGAAACCACAATGTCTATTCCATGTTAACCCAAATCAAACTTTCTTTTTCTTTTGTTTTCGCTCTCTTTGTGTCATTCTTCCAGTTCTATGTGCTTTGGGGAATGATGATGGTTTTGAGCTCTTTCATAAAAAAATTGCAGCATCGAACATACTGACCCCAAATCCATAGATCCCTTATGTGTTTCTTGTGCTCTTTTGTATGGGGGCAACTCCCTTTCTTTTTTTTTCATTTTCCATGACATGACGTAGCCTCACTTCAAAACATATGACTTGGCATAGGGCATTCAAGTTGGCTATCATGTTTTGTTTTTTTTTTCTTCTCCTTTCCTTCGTTACTTTAAATTAATTGCTCATAGAACAATGTGTAGCAATTCCTTTAAAGTAGGGGGGGTACATTACCATAATTCATTTGATTCTTGGTTCCTAGTGCAGCCTTGTCATTTATGAGATGTGTTTGTCACTTTGTGGATGACATTTGGTATGATGTCCTTCATAAGTGTGATCTATCTTAGTATATTACATTCCTCTGGGTGGCCTGATGTGACACACTACATCCCCTAAATTGTGAATATAATATTATTTGATTGGCCCTCTCTTGGAGACATTAGACACAATGTTCCCTAAGTGACTAACCTTGCATGAACTGAACAAGACTCCTTTGAACTTCTGTTACATTTTATATTTTTTCATTTTTACATTTTGCATTTTTTCCACCTTGCATAACACAACTTACATGACTATGGTACCTTTCTTTTTGTTCATGGCATTTTTCCTTGTGGTGCCTTGTTAAAGTTATTAGTAGGTATAACTTTAATATGGTTGAGCGGGAAGCCCACCTAGCAGCATGAATTTTCCCCATAGCCACCTGTGTTTGTGAGTGCATACCAACTAGCCTATGTATCTTACCTTTTTGGGATTTCTCACCTCGCGAATAACTAGTTATGTGGCCCTAGAGAGTACATTTGGGCCTTCTCACCTAGTGGACTGTCATGTGTTCTATCACCCTAGAGTGAGTACACATTCTCATTTTCAACACTTGTGTGTTCCTTTGTTCTTATGCTTATTCTATCATTGGATCTTCATCTTGGGGGCTTGATCATCCCTCTTGATCATTTTCATTCCATCTTTCTAATGTAAGTACATTTGAACCCTCCTCTCGATGTTCATGGCTACTTTAGTGTGAGTTTGAAGCAAGTTCATCCTCTCACTAAAGTGGGGGCTAAATGTGTCATAGAAAAATGGATCTTTGTAATTTTCATGGCCTTTTAGGTCTTTTTTCATGGTGTTGGAACTATTTTGCTCTGATTTTATGTTGTAACATGGCTTGAAGATGCATATTTAGGTACTAAAATTCAAAGAACAACCTCTTGTAAAGGTGTTGTGAAGTTTTCTAAGACATTTCTACACTCTTCTAGACTCTATTCATTACAATTCACCTAAAAAGTAACTTTTCATCATTAAACAAGTCCTATTTTGAAGTGTTGTAAAGTCTTGTACATAACAATATTTCACACTTTTCTAGGAATATCTTCACCATTTATCCCTTTCTTATGTTTTATTTGGTCCATTTATACCCTCATATGCTTTAATTAAGTGTATTTTTGAATATTGTCTTGAAAAACAATATTAAATACAACATATTTCCTAACACCCATTTCCAGGTCCTAGATGAAACCCATTCACCATGGGTGGTGAATGAGTCCCCCTTGGCCCCAAATTCAAAAATTTTAAAATTTCCTTTCAAGTTTTTATTCAAAAACACTTGATGTCGGCCTATGATCAGGTATGAATGGGTAAACTAAGGCACAATATTGTATAAATAAGTGATTTTCACCTCATTTTACATCTCCTACAATTCTCCAACATTCACACAACACATTCAAGCATTCTACATCTTATCAAGCAATATTTAAGCACTTTGAAGCATCCATTGACATTACTTCAGACACGTAGCATCAAGGCTTTGGTAATTTGATAGCAATTTCATGTTATTAGTTTATCTTTCTCTTGCATTTCATTATTTCATTAAGAGTTTGATTACCATAAGTGGGGTTTGACCAAGGAAAACCCCTATTCACTAACCCTCAGCCATTTTTCCCCTATTGCATTTTTTTTGCAACCTTTTTTGTCCAGATTTAACAATATTTTTGGTGTTGAAGATTGTTTTACAAGTCAACGAGGTGCTTCAAGTCAACTCAAGTCTATTTCAAGCTTGGAGAAATTTTTTTGTTTGTTTCTTACAAAATTGACTTCGACAACCTCACAATCAATGATTTCTAGATATGGTGTTGCAGAGTTGTCTCCTATTTTTTTAAAATTTGGGAGATGACTAATGCACCACCAATAGTGAATGAGTCCCACCTTAGGATTGAAAATCTAAATTTTGTCAAATTCTGGATCCTGACAATTAGAAACATGTTTCTGACACTTTTTCACCATGAGGACTAATTCACCACCCTGGGTGAATAAGTACCACTGTGAAAATTTAGTGATTTAAAATAGCATACACAACATTCCAAAATCATCAAAAATTTCCCAAGTGCACTCTGATTTAACTTATTTCTTTCTGTTCTACATATTTTCTTCATTTACTTCATTGTTTTTATATCATAGTGTGTTTTCAAACATAGCTTAAAACTTAGTTTTGCATTCATTTTCACTCATTTAAATCTATCAATTGCATGTATTTTACTTCATTTAGCTTAGACAACATTGCACATAAAATAATTTGAATGAACCATTAGCATTTTTGCTCATATCTCTCTCCTTTTAGGTGAAAAACCCTAGAAGAGTTATAGAGTTATCGGAAGCCAAAAATCTATGGTTCATTTTTGGTGAACCTAACTTTTGAACATCTTGCATTTCTAATTTCATTTGCATTTGCATACTAGTTTACATTTGCATTAACATTCAATTAGGACATTGTTTTGTTTTTGCATTCTAGGACTTTTCATCTTGCATTAGTAAAAACTTTATTTAGATTTCATTTTTGCTTTGTATCTCATTGAAAAAATTAAAAATCTGCATTTTGCATCTTTGATTGCATTCTGTAGAACATTAAAATCATCTTAAAAATTATGAAAAACATAAAAAAGAAACATCATACTAGAACTCATTTGCCACCCAGGGCGAATCAGTCCCTCTGCACTTTTTAAACAACATTTCTTGCATTTTTTTGGCATTTATCTTCCTTTTTGTTTTCTATAGTTAGATCTCTATTGCAGTTAGTAGAATTTTTGTTATGGAATTTTAGAGCTCCTATATTAGCTTGCATTTGCATTCACCCATCCTTTGTGGTACTTGTATGAGTGTTTGGTGCCCTATTGATAATACTTTAGTGAGAAGAAGTTCTAGACTCATTGCATCCCGTGATAGCACTTTCATTGTGGACCTTGGGATCTCACGAGCTCCTACTCCTAGTATGGAAATTGGTGCATTAGGCACTAACAATACCAATTGTATGCCTTCACCTTTCCATCCAATGAATGTTGACACTCAAAACAACTCCCTCTTGCAAGAATAAGTCATTAATATTCATGAGGATTTTGCACATTTACAACAAGACTTGTCACTAGAAAAAATTTCCACCACTTCCATACCTGCCATTGACAATCTTCATCGTTTGATTGAAAATGATGATGGCAAGTTGCAAGTAATGAAGAAAATTGTTGAGATTTACAATAAACATGCTTCTTCTAATGCTCAATATGCAAACATTCCTGTAAGCCAATGAGGACCTCAAGTTCCTCCCCCTTCAACCATAGCATCCATACCAACTTATACCAATCCACAAGTCCACATAACTATGCATCAGGTCAATTATGCGACTACTTATTTCCTGATTCCAACTAGCATTCCTACTTCTCTTGTGGCATCGCAATTCCCTTCCATCACCTTCACACCCCTTAATATTCCTTTCCCTTCCCCTAACATCACTTACACTCCATCACTATTTTCTCTTCCACATCAACCCACTTACCCCAATCATGTTCTTACACAACTTCTTAACACTATTTCATCAGTGCAACACCAACTTTCCACCATTAGCCAGGGTTAAACCGCTCCACCCACATATCATGTATGTAGCAGCCCCTTATCCTTAGAAATATTACACACCCTGATGCCACAATGGATAGAAATGCCTCAGTTTGAGAATTATGGAGGAAAAAGAGACCCTATCAACCATGTTAATGCTTATACAACTTTATGTAGTGACTTTGTCCTTAATAATAAACTTTTAGCTAAACTTTTCCCAAGGACCTTAAAAGATGCTACATTAGAATGGTTTTCCAACATGCCTAATCAATCCATCTATTCATTCAATGAATTGGTGGATGCTTTCATAAGTCACTTTTAATTTCACATGACACCTAAAAAGACAATGGCTAACCTCATACGATGTAAACAAAACACAAATGAAAAACTAACAAATTTTATCTCACTATACCAATCCTTGTATGCTCAAATTGATGTCAAGATTCCTAATACACATCTACAAAATATGTTTATAGAAAAATTGCACACCAACCTTTAGGATAAATTAACTATAATGAAATTCCCTTCATTCATGCATTTATGTACAACCTTGTGTGAATACCATAACTCGGTTTCAAGTCATGATCCTAAATCCACTTCTAACCAAGCTGAAAAACTTGAACACAACAATCAAAACCAAAATAACACACAAAAATTTCACAAACCAAATAGAGTCTTTTTACAATTTAATCCACCTCCTCAAACACAACCACAACCAACAACCCCACCCATTCCAAATCAAGTGGCAGTTGTTAAAGAAACGATTCCTTATACCTATGGGAATCTGATGATACAATTTACTCCCCTACCCAATACCCTTCATAACACAATGAACCAATTAATTCAATAATGCACGCTTACTTTGCCACCTATTAGACCACTTGATCCAAATCAGCCCTTACCTCCCACCTTCAAACCTAACAATTATTGTCATTTTCATCGCCAAAATGGACATGACATTGAACACAACAAGCATCTAAAACATTTAGTTCAAGACCTCATTGATTCATGCCATTTGTCCATTGTAAGTGTTAATGATCAAGGCAATAAGTCCGTTGCATGCCCTAACCAAAACTTGCAAATATTCATCAATCCCATGCCTAAACATACTTCATTTATCAAGGCTAGCAAATCTTTAAACACCGGTGTAATGACTATTGATACAAACAATGAGCATCATGATATACCTCCACCTGTTACTGAAGATAGTCCTATGGATAACCTTGTGTCTATGATAAACATTAGCCCTCGTAAGGGCCAAACCACTAAATCTCTCGATATCACTTTTTCTGCTAAAGACATACTACAAAAGCTTCTAGATGGTCTCTCTACATAGCTGGAAAAATATATGATAAGCCCACTAATGGGATATTAATAGATCCCTCTTGTGGTGAGAACGTGATCATAGAGGAGTTCTAGTATTACACAACCTATTTCAAGATGATTATAATAAACCAACTACATGGATTAAGACATATACTAGTTTTGCATGCCCTACAATTGGATCGATTATACTCCCCTTATAGATAGGACCTAAAACTTTGGAGGTAACATTTTCAATTATTCTGCAATCTGACCAATTTCATTTGTAGCTAGGCCACCCTTGGCTTCGCTAAATGAAAGTGGTCCCATCAGTTCATAAGTTTTTGAAGTTTCCACATGACAACGAGATATTCACCATACACCATAGTGGCTTTAACCCCTTATCTTCCAAAGGTACATTTTCATTAGAAGCCTTTTGGCCTAAACCCATAAATCCCATCACCCCTGAAAAGGACTTCTTTTTCATAGCTGATCAAAAGTTCAAAGCCAAAAAGATAGTTGAATTATCTCTTCATAACACATCCACGTCCACTTCCACACCTCCTATCATAGTGTTGGTTTTTTTATATAATATAACCAGGTTTGTCTTCTAATCTACCTACGGAATTGCCAATTCCAATCAAGGGCAGCTCGAAGGACCTAGGCAAATTGACGAGGACTTTAAAAGCCTCCTACACTTTGGGCTTTGCAGGACCCATGAGGGTGGTCCCTTTAGCAATATCAACAAATTAAAACACATACATAACAAAGTATTGCTTAAAAGATAATCTCATTTAATAGCTCAACATAATAGGATAATACTGAATAGAATTGGTTGTTCATTAGTAATATCAACTATTTGGAGCATGAGATAACTACAACACATAAGTATTTGAAATGATTTTGAATTTATAAAAATTTTCTAAGATGCACTAAGCTACAAGATAAATCAGTGCCTAATTTTGGGCCATGGAGTCAAACACATAAAAAGAATTCATTAGCAAATGATGTTCAACCATTGTATTTAAATTATTAATGCCTTGCATCAATTGTTAGTGCCTTACATCAACAATCCCACTCCTATTATCAATCAAATTCTCCTTACCAAATCCAACCTACACACTTGAAATCATTGTTATTTGCTCAAAGTATTTAACCATTTCCTTGAAATAGACCCATAAGCAAATAACACAATCTCATGAAATTTGAGATGACAAACTCAAAGATACTTTGTATTATTGAATTCGTATGATTAAACTATACAAGTATGGAGACAATTTGAAGATATCCATGAATGTACACACACTTTCATGATTTATTTGCATAAACTGGCTGTATTTGCTCATGAAATCAGAAATTGTAGCTTACAAACTCAAATTATGACTCAGAACTTGGCATTTCTCTATCTACCTAGCCCCATAAAAAACCCCAAAACCAGCTGAAGAAAATGAGAAGAGAAGAGAAATAAAAGAAGAATGGAAGCTACCCTAAGATCAATCTAATCCACAGATATTATCTAGAAACATCATCCACCGTTGATTAATAGAATGCAAATCATCTCTCCTCTCTCTGAAACAAACTTTTCCTCCAAATTTGCCTTTGTTATTAGTTGTTCTTCAACAGAAAATATGCCCATGTGAAGAAATTCACTCCATTCTACCTGCTATGTGAAAAATGCCTCTATTCCCATGAAAATTCCAATTTTCCCTTATGCAAAGCTCTCTTTCATAATGTTGGAGCTTCACTTTAATTTTATATTTGAAGACATTATATTGTCTAGTTCACTTTACCCTTAACAAATATTTCACCTTGCTTTGCCTTATTTTCACTTTTCAGCAAATAAGGCTTTAAACTTTTATAAAAGAGACCCATAATAATAATATTTTAACTTCAGTGGGCTCCCCCTTCATACTTAATATTTAAAATATATCTCTACCCACATAAGATTTAATAAAGGTCCTTACTTTTATTTACCCGTGTTTCAGCATGAATTTCCTTTTTTTAAAAGAAAACATCGGGCCTCACACACCCTTTTACCTCCTTGAAATATTTTATAAGACCATCAAAATGGGCCTATTTAAAATCTTTCACGGGCACAATTTTTAATTTTGCTTTTATCAAAAGCAAATAAGCTTTTAAAAATAGACATCGGGCATCCATGGAGGCCTTAACCTATGTACTAAAAACCACCTGGGCCTAATGCCACATGTCACCAGCCCGCAATTTCGTGAGAATTAACCCGTGAGCATGTTTGAACTGCGATATGGTGGGCGACGGTCTTGATTTTGCTGCATTTTTTCTTCTTTAATCTTCATTGTTGATTTCCTTCTCCCTCCATTTTGTGCCCTAATTTCTTGCTTTCATGCTTGTACTATGCAATTTCCCCTCTTGCATTCATGGCGGTACCCCTTTGCATCCATTCGCATTTGTTGTTTCATGCATAAAATTTATGCCAAAACAAACGACTTCATCCTTCATATTGCAGCCAACACACTCCATCTACAATCTGCTTAAAATTTTCTAAGGAATTCTCTATATTAGCAGGGTGCGCGCTCTCCCTCCAAATGCATTTGGGTGAAAATTTATAAAATCTTTGCAACAAATGCATTTTATATGCATCTTCTGCTACGATGGCGTTCCATGGAAATCTTGCAATTATGGCATGTCTTAAAGAGAACTCCCTCTCACCCGGCACAGCGGTTCCTTTATCAGACATATCTCCATCTCTTTGTGCTTTGTTAAGTGCCTGTATTCATCATGCCTAGTGCAACAACCTACACCCTCTTCATTTGCTTGGAGGTTAAACAGTTTTTATACATCCTCAATGTCTTTCACTATATCTCAAACAATCATATGCCAAATTTATCCATGCATCATGTGCCTGAGGTCCATTTTAAATGCCTCCCTCACTAGTTCGATGGCAAAAAAATGTGCAATTTTTCCTTACAAATTCCAAGTGTGTTGCATTTCATTGTTATTTTGAAGCCTTCCCTTTTTCTCTTGTTGCTTGCGCCCTCTCATTTTCTTTATAGTTTCTAAATCCTTTCAATAATTCATTCAACAATGCATTCCTTGTATGGTACGAGCTTTTCAACAAACCCATTTTGTGCACATGTTTGCACCTTGGATGAAAATCTATGAGGCCTATTCAACCATCCATTATGTTAGCATTTACTATGGTGCCAGCTGTGGGTTTTGTGAGAATACATTTGATTATGACGTCACCTCTCTAACATTGTAGTTGCTTCAAAGTCTCTAAATACTTTAACAAATTCATTTTATCTATTGTTGCACTGTTGGCATTACCATTTCCTACGTGTCACTCCATCGAGCCCTCCTGCCAGTCGCCTTTGTTTGAAAGTCTAAGGAAACTTCAATAAATTCATTTGTTTGTGCATATTTAGCATATGCCACTCAACCTCTATTTCCTCCATGCTTCGATCAATGCTTCATCCATGCAGTCATCGCTTGGGTTGGTTTGCTTTCACTTATCTCGTGTGATGCTAAATGGTATTCCTATGAGATTGCATCTGCTTATGTATGTTATACTGCAACTGTGGCATCCACTTGGAACCACCCCTTCTTTTGTTCCTTCAAGTTCACACACCTATTCCATTGCTTGAAGACTTCTAAAGTCTTCATCAACTGAGCATTATCTTGTGTGCATAAGCATCAATCTTTTCACTTCCTCTCATACCTATACCATGCTTTGAAATTTCTCGTTTGCTTTGAATGGTTGTCCATGCCTCTTTTGAGTTCTTCAAATCACTATATTTGTGCATTTGAATCACTAAGCATATAAGATGTTTACACAATATCATGCTTTTTCACACCATTTTCCATGTGCATTCTAGTCTTGTACAACAAAGTTAAGCCTTGAAACTCAATAATTTGTAATGATGCACATATTGATGAACGCCTTCATGTTTGCAATTCATTGCTTAATATCCTTATCCATTTGATGGTGTGATTTTCAAATTCCACACTTAAAAGTGGATCTCACTTTGAGCTTTAAATTTTGAAAGCAAACAATCTCATAATGGTACAAAGCATGTCAGGTCCCATGTGGGTCTAATTAAAAAAAAAATTGTTTTCAAACAACTTTGCCTTGAATCAATTAGACACAACCTTTGAATGCTCACAAAGTGAAAATTTTAACTGGGTTTTCACTAAAACTTACTTTCGGACACTTTTGCAGAATGGTGAAAACTGGCCAAGTGGGCTTTGGAATCGCCTTTGAAAAGTGGGAAAATGACCTCGTGAAGACATAAAAACTTGCAGGCATGTAGAAATTTGGTCCAGTAATGCAATGCAAAAGACAGATCAGAGAAATAAATCATGAGGTGAAAGATATTAATTAGCAAAGCTACTTATTTAAACTTTCTGTGAAAAACTTATGTTCTTAACCAATTGAAACTGAAGAGATCACCTTATTGCAAAAATACGAAATCAACTCCTTGCGAGCTACAACTAGACATAGTAGATGAATTTGGTATAGAGAGCACGTCTACAAGAGGGATAAGCTTAAATCATCATCATGCATGAGATATTGATGGTCAAAGTTGACCTCTCAGAAAGGTTTTAGTGCAAAACTGAAGAAATTGCATTTGGTTTTGATCTACTAAAAAATAGCAAATCAAGTCGTGAGGCTCTGAAAACTGACATGTGAGCTTATCTTGGTACAAATAATATAGAGCAACAATAATTTTGGCATGATGATCATTTGGTTGCAAAATGCAAGCTCAAACCAGAGGCTATTGTGCAAAATTGAATGTTTGCAAACAGTAAAAAAGTGTCAAAACCCTCCAGCTTCACTTTTTGAAACCCAAACAAAACTCATCGTGAGAAGCTAAAAATTGACATGCACATTCACATAGGACACATGAGTGTGTATACAAAGGGATTTTTCTTAGAAATCAATGGGCTTCAAATTATGACCCTCCAAAGTAGGTCATTCAGGAAAGTTCATCAAGTGCACTACTGAAAGTGTAAAGGGAAAATTTTTGATATAAGCATCTCAAATTTGCAAAATTTGAGAGTTCCATCAGTGGCTCCAACTGGGGATGTATGCTCCCTGTGGGCATAGCAAGATTCCAGATCTCTGGGGAGTGGACAAAATACTGAGTCCATCAGGTGTCCTCAAACTACTCCTTTATTCATCTTTATTTTTCAAACTTCATCTGGTGACACCAGGTCATCAAATCAAAAAGGGGAGTTAGCATTTACCTCTGTCAAACAAAATTCTATAAAAAGAAGTGATCTCCCACAACTCATGCTTGCCTCTATCAAACCACAACAACATAGGTAATTGCATCTATGCAAACACAAGGATTAGGCTGCCTTTGTGCAAGTGGTAACTTACTCTTTGTTTGGCTTTGTCATCAATTGGAAACCAAATCAAATAGGCCAGATTATTGCCATTCTCATCATTCTTTGATTTTGCATCAAGTGGCAACATTTGAAAATGGGGATCAAGACCATATGAAAGCACAGTCTGATCACAACCATTTGCCTAATTGAACATGTTGGTACCTCTCAACAGGCCATCATATACAACATCATCAACATGTTCATAATCACTATGCATTTGAAAGTCAGACATACTTTCCAAATGTTGATTTTCATGTGGCAACAAGCTATCATATTCATCATTTACACCATTCTCAATTTGAAAACAACATTCCTCAGTATCTTGCACATTGCCACATTCTATGAAAACTCCTTCCAGCTGAAAAAAATAGCACTCACAATCTGCTATATGGTTGGAACTATCAGGTTCAATTTGGTTGCTAGTTTGCACATCAATGGTGAAACCATCACAAGAACTAAACAAAAGACCTTGTTCATCATGCAAACCATCTTCAAGTGTATTCAAAGAGATACACTCATGCATTAGCACACTCTGTACTTCCTCTTCATCATGCTAGTGTTGAGAGTCATCTGATATTTCTGACGCATCGTCATCTATAGTCATATAGTCATCTTCTGAACATAAGATGTCAACCTTTACAATATCACAACCTTGCTCAACAACAAGCAATTTTGGTTCAGAATTATAATCTGATTTCTCATCGAAATTAACCTCTACATCCACATGAAAAGACTCATGGCTAGGCTCATTCAAATCAACAAACAAAGACTTGTTTAAATATGCATCAAAGTTTTCAAAACTTGGATCATTAGATGCACAATCCTCATAGTCATCTACTACTTCAAACTCATCAAAACAGATCTCTGAGTTTGCATCAGCATGCTCACTTTCATAATCATCATTGCAATCATATAGCCGCTTCTCTTCATCCTCATTATTATCATCATGATCAACTGGTTCATAATTTGAAGGAGAATCAGATTCACTTGCATCATACCTCACACCATGAAGATCATCATCATTGTCAAAGATAAAAGATGCATATTCAATGGTCAATAGATCTGAGATTTGTTCACAACTTAATAGATCAATGTTCTGATCTATTCCTTCAACTAATTCCTCTTCTTGATCTTCACTTGAATTGGATACATTATCAAATTGCAAATTAGAGTATGCCAAAACATCATCATCATCAAAGTCTAAAAACTCAATGGGTTGATCATAAACAAGGTCTTCCCAATCATAGGAGATTGAATTGCTACCAACATTGTCAAGAACATGGTCACAATATTTCATAGAGAATAGACCATCCACTTGTCCATCATTACTCAACACTAGGTTGTCATAACAACAATCCACATCTCTTTGTATTTCAACATTGCACTGGATGTCCTCATTGAGTTTTTCATTTACATCCTCCTCTTTGCTTGTAACTGATACACTGATATTCTCAAAAGAGTTCCCTAAGTCAGCATATTCTTTTGTCTCATCATGGAGACTTGCATCAATATTACACTCAACACATGTAAACTTGACTTGATCAATTGCATTATCACATTTCTAATCATTTATCTCTTCTTCAAAGAGTAATTCCAATTGATATCCTTCTTTAGGTTCTTGGCTTGGAAGACTTAGCTATTGATTAGCAGTTGGAGATGTTCCTTCTATAAGTTTTTCATTAACAACTCTCTCATCACTTAATGATGCATCTTTTTCATCTTCAACTTTATCAATTATGCACTTATCTAAAGAACTCTGATCATTGGCATTTACATCATTGTTGATTTCATCAGCATGTTTACCCAAAAGTGAAGACAACATGTTTTGCACATATTCATTCCTCTATTTCTCCAAATTGTCCAAAAATCTATAAGCCATCTGTATGCTCAGTATTTCAAAATCTTTTAACAATGCACTAGATCCTTCCTCATAGGCTTCAAAGTACATATGGATACAATCTAATGTACTAGGTCTGAAATTCTCTGGGATTAGTGACAAGGTGGCAAAAAATCTATGACTGAAATCAACACTTGACTCTTCATCTTGCTTTCTAATCTACTTTAACCTCATGACAAGATCAGAAGGCTCTCTTTCAAACTATTTTCTATAAGCATTCACTAATTCATCCCAGCAAGGAAATGACTTCTCAGGAAAACTCAAATACCAATCTCGATCTCTTGCTTCAAGGGATCTAACAAAGAATCTCATCCACATATCCTGATATTCAAATGAATGTTTCTCCATGTAGTTGGAAAAATTGTTAACATGAGCATTTCCTTCACAAACATTATATCCATCAAATCTAGGCATCTTCTTGTAGACTTGAGCTAACATACTTTCAATTTTGTAATCAACCCATGACAAATCTAATTAAGCATACAATGGGTTAAAGGAATTGATATAAGGTGCAAAAAGTTGACAAGTAGACACAGTTTGATGGTCTCTTAACTGGGCTTGTGAAAACATCTAGTGTCTTTCATCCATCTCTTTAGGCCTTCTGTCAAATATATCATTCCATTCAAGACTGAGCCTATGCTTATTAACTCTTGGGTTCTTACACTTTGGGGTATTAGATGCTTGAAGATCATTATACTTTTGACATTTCTTAACAAGTCGAATCAAGGTCTTTACAGGTATGGCCACTTTACCTTGATGATCCATGAGTATTCTTGCAAATCAAGACTCACTAATTGTGCATAAACATGACCATGAACAAATAAAGGATAATAACAGTTTCTAACAATGCAAATGGATGGTAATCTCTAAGATACAGAAATGCATTCTAACCATCCAAATTATGAAATATTTGAGCACTAGACAAAACCTTTCAATGGAACTTGCAATTACATTCAACAGATCCAGCAAATGGAAGCGTGCTAACTTGAAGTTCTTGTCCTTTCCCTTAATTAGTGCTAAATCACTCAATAGGGAACCACAATTTCTCTCTAAGATGTTCAAATATGTGAAGAATACCTGGAAACATTGCAGCTATTGCAAATTGTTCTGGAAATATTGTAGATCAAGAACTGTATTCTTTAAATCTTCAACAGGTTCTTCTGAAAGAGTCACCACCTCTCTTCAAAGAGGAATGAACTTCAAACAATAGGAAGTTATTTCAAATTTAATTTTCTTTCTAATTTCCTTTCACCAACAGAGCACCACAAATCATAAAATAATCAAGTTTTTTGTAAAAGTTATCTCTCTAGGCTTGAAATCCTTCATTATTTCAACTAAATTCAAAATGGAAAACAATAGTATGACTCTATGCAAATGATATGACTCTCTTTTTGGATTCTTTAGTGAGAATTTTCTCAAATTCACCCAAGTAGAGTCACCATTTTGTTGGTTTGTTTTTTTACTATAACCAGGTTTGTCTTCTAATCTACCTATGGAATTGCCAATTCCAATCAAGGGCAACTCGACGGACCTGGACCAACCGACAAGGACTTTAAAAGCCTCCTACACTTTGGGCTCTACAGGACCCAGGAGGGTGATCCCTTTAGCAATATCAACAAATTAAAACACATTCATAACAAAATATTGCTTAATAGATAATCTCATTTAGTAGCTCAACATAATAGGATAATACCAAATAGAATTGGTTTTTCATCAGTAATATCAACTATTTGGAGCATGAGATAACTACAAAACATAAGGATTTGAAATGATTTTGAATTTATAAAATGTTTCTGAGATGCACTAAGCTGCAAGATAAATCAGTGCCTAATTTTGTTCCATAGAGTCAAACACATAAAAAGAATTCATCAGCAAATGACATTCAGCCAGTGGATTTAAATTGTTAATGCCTTGCATCAACTGTTAGTGCCTTACACCAACAATCCCACTCCTATTATCAATCAAATTCTCCTTACCAAATCCAACCTGCACACTTGAAATCACTGTTATCTGCTCAAAGCATTTAACCATTTCCTTGAAATAGACCCATAAGCAAATAACACAATCTCATGAAATTTGAGATGACAAACTCAAAGATACTTTGTATTATTGAATTCATGTATGATTAAATTGTACAAATATGGAGACAATTTGAAGATATCCATGAATGTGCACACACTTTCATGATTTATTTGCATAAACTGGTTGTATTTTCTCATGAAATCAGAAATTACAACTTATAGACTCAAATTATGACTCAGAACTTGACATTTCTCTATCTACCCAGCCCCATACAAAACCCTAGAACCAGCTGAAGAAAATGAGAAGAGAAAAGAAATAAAAGAAGAATGGAACCCACCCTAAGATCAATCTGATCCATAGATATTAGCTAGAAACATCATCCATTGTTGATCAATAGAATGCAAAGTATCTCTCCTCTCTCTGCAACAAACTTTGCCTCCAAATCTGCCTTTGTTGTTAGTTGTTCTTCAACAGAAAATATGCCCATGTGAAGAAATTCACTCCATTCTACCTACTATGTGAAAAATGCCTCTCTACCCGTGAAAATTTTGTTTTTCCCTTATGCAATGCTCTCTTTTATAATGCTAGAGCTTCACTTTAATTTTATCTTTCAGCACATTATATTTTCCAGTTCACTTTACCCTCAGCAAATATTTCACCTTGCTTTTCCTTATTTTCACTTTTTAGCAAATAAGGCTTTAAACTTTTATAAAAGAGACTCATAATAATAATCTTTTAACTTCAGTGGGCTCCCCCTTCATACTTAATATTTAAAATATATCTCTACCCACATAAGATTTAATAAAGGTCCTTACCTTTATTTACTCGTGTTTCAGCATGAATTTCCTTTTTTTAAAAGAAAACATCGGGCCCTTTTACCTCCTTGAAATATTTTATAAGACCATCAAAATGGGAATTTTTAAAATCTTTCATGGGAACAAATTTTAATTTTGCTTTTATCAAAAGCAAATAAGCTTTTAAAAATAGACATCGGGCATCCATGGAGGCCTTAACCTGTACGCTAAAAACCACCTGGGCCCACTACCACATGTCACCAACTCGCAATTTTGCGAGAATTAACCTATGAGCATATTTGAAATATGATATGGCAGGCGACACTCTTGATGTTGCTGCATTTTTCTTCTTTAATCTCCATCGTTGATTTCCTTCTCTCTCCATTTTGTGCCTAATTTCTTGATTTCATACTTGTGCTCTGCAATTTCCCCTCTTGCATTCATGGTGGTACCCCTTTGCATCCATTCACATATGTTGTTTCATGCAAAAAATTTATGCCAAAACAAACGCCTTCATCCTTCATATTGCAGCCAACGCACTCCATCTACAATCTGCTTAAAAGTTTCTAAGGAATTCTCTATATGCGCAAGGTGTATGCTCTCCCTCCAAATGCATTTGGGTAAAAAATTATAAAATATTTGCAAAAAATGCATTTTATATGCATCTTCTACTATGATGGTGTTCCATGGAAATCTTGCAATTATGGCATGTCTTAACAAGAACTCCCTCTCACCTGGCATGGTGGTTCCTTTATCAGACATATCTCCATCCCTCTGTGCTTTGTTAAGTGCATGTATTCATCATGCCTAGTGCAGCAACCTACGCCCTCTTCATTTGCTTGGAGGTTAAACGGTTTTTATACATCTTCAATGTCTTTCACTATATCTCAAAAAATCATATGCCAAATTTATCCATGCATCGAGTTCCTGACATCCATTTTAAATGCCTCCCTCACTAGTTTGATGGAAAAAGAATGTGGAATTTTTCCTTACAAATGCCAAGTGAGTTACATTTCATTGTTATTTTGAAGCTTGTCCTTCTTCTCTTGTTGCACATGCCCTCTCATTTTCTTTAGGGTTTCTAAATCCTTTCAATAAGTCATTCAACAATGCATTCCTTGTATGGTATGAGCTTTTCAACAAACCCATTTTGTGCACATGTTGGCGCCTTGGATGAAAATTTTTGAGGCCTATTCAACCATCCATTATGTTAGCATTTACTGTGGTTTCGGCTGTGGGTTTTGTGAGAATACATTTGATCATGATGTCACCTCTCTAACGTTGCAGTTTCTTCAAAGTCTCTAAATACTTTAACAAATTCATTTTATCTATTGTTGCACTGTTGGCATTCCCATTTCCTATGTGCCACTCCATTGAGCCCTCCTACCAGTCGCCTTTGTTTGAAAGTTTGAGGAAACTTCAATAAATTCATGTGTTTGCATATTTAGCATATGCCACTCAACCTCTATTTCCTCCATGCTTCGAGCAATTCTTCATCCATGCAGTCATTACTTGGGTTGGTTTCCTTTCACTTATCCTGTGTGATGCTAAATGGTATTCCTATGAGATTGCATCTTCTTATGTATGTTATACTACAATGTGGCATCCACTTGGAAACACCCCTTCTTTTTTTCCTTCAAGTTCACATGCCTGGTCCATTGCTTGAAGACTTCTAAAGTCTTCATCAATAGAGCATTTACCTTGTGTGCATAAGCATCAATCTTTTCACTTCCTCTCATACCTGTACCATGCTTTGAAATTTCTCTTTTGCTTTGAATAGTTGTCCATGCCTCTTTTGAATTCTTTAGATCACTATATTGTGCATTTGAATCACTAAGCATATAAGACGTTTACACAATATCATGTTTGTTCACACCATTTTCCATGTGCATTTTGGTCTTCTACAACAAAGTTAAGCCTTGAAACTCAATAATTTGTAATGATGCACATATTGATGAGCACCTTCATGTTTACAATTCATTGCTTAATATCCTTATCCATTTGATGGTGTGATTTTCAAATTCCACACTTAAAAGTGTATCTCACTTTGATCTTTAAATTTTGAAATCAAACAATCTCACAATGATACAAAGCATGTCGGGTCCCATGTGGGTCTGTTTAAAAAAAAAAAAAAATTCAAACAACTTTTCCTTGAATCAATCAGACACAACCTCTGAATGCTCACCCTTTGTCCTTGTTGCCATTAATCTTGATGATGCAGATGATGTGGAGATTTCCAAATAGATGAAGAAGTGCATAATGTTCATCTACAATGAGCTTAAAAGATAAATCCTCTCCACCACGTGAAGAACTTGGTACGACTCCTAGCTTGGTGCTTGCAATTATTCCTTTGGACAGTCAACTTCCCTCACATTACATTGAACATGATTGGGAACTGGATGACTTGTTAGATGGTTGACTTGCATTCGCCTAGCTAGCCATTTTACTTTTATTTTATTTTATTTCTTTTTCCTTTTTTTGATTTTCTTTTCATGTGTGTATTGTGTTACCCCGTATTGTGTGTTTGATGTTTCATCTCTTTGTACACTTCTTCTATTTGTTCCTTTATTCTTCTATTTTTTGTGCATTGTATTTTTCATTTTTTGTTTTGTGTTCTCCTTTTGGGATGACGTAAAGTGTAGAGATGCCCTATGTCTCTTCCATGTTGACCCAAAAGGTCCTTGTCTTTTTCACTTTTTCTTTTTGTGTTCTCCTTTTTGGGATGAGGCAAGGCATTGAGATAGAAATGTCTCCTTCATGTTGACCCAAAATATTTTTCATTTTCTTTCACTTTTTCATTTTCTTTCGTTTCACTTGTGTTTTCCTTTTGGGGATGATGCAAGGCGTTGAGACTGCAATGTATTTTCCATGTTGACCCAAAACAGACTTTCTTTTTCTTTTATTTTCGCTCTCTTTGTGTCATTCTTCTAGTTCTATGTGCTTTGGGGAATGATGACAATTATGATCTCTTTCATAAAAGCATTATAGCAATGAACATACTGACCCCAAATCTATAGATACCTTATGTGTTTGGTGCGCTCTTTTTTGGGGGGAAACTCCCTTTCTTTGTTTTTCATTTTCCTTGACATGACACAGCCTCACTTCAAAATATATGACTTGACATAGGGATTTCAATTTGGCTCTCATGTCTTGTTTTCTTTTTTCTTTTTCTTTCCTTTACTACTTTAAAGTAATTTCTCATAGAACAAAATTCCTTTAAAGCAGGGGGCATACATTGCCATAATTTATTTGCATTCTTGGTTCCTAGTGCAGCCTTGTCATTTATGAGATGCTTGTCACTTTGTGGATGACATTGGGTGTGATGTCCTTAAAAAGTGATATCTATCTTAGTATATTAAATTCCTCTTTGTGGTCTGATGCGACACACTACATCCCCTAAGCTATTAATATAATATTCTTTGATTGGTCCTCTCTTGGAGACATTAGACACAATTTTCCCTAAGTGTTTGACGTTGCATGAACTGAACAAGACTCCTTTGAACTGTTTTTACATTTTTACATTTTTTGTATTTTTACATTTTTCATTTTTGCCACCTTGCATAATGCAACTCGCATGATTGTGGTACTTTTCTTTTTGTTCATTACAATTTTCCTTGTGGTGCCTTGTTAAAGTTATTAGCAGGTATAACTTTAATATGGTTGAATAGGAAGCCCACCTAGAGGCATGAATTTTCCCCATAGCCACCTATGTTTGTGAGTGCATACCAACTAGCGTATGTATCTTACCTTTTTGGGCTTTCTCACCTCACGAAAAAACTAGTTTTATGGCCCTAGAGTGAGTAATTTTGGGCCTTCTCACCCAGCAGACCATCATGTGTTATGTCACCCTAGAGTGAGTACACATTCTCATTTTCTAAACAATCAGCCTAGATCTAATCCACAACTAGTTGGACTTCCAATTGAAGCTTCATCTGATTGATTTCAACACTTGTGTGTTCTTTGTTCTTATGCTTAGTTTTCCATGGGATCTTCATCCTGGGGGTTTGATCATCCCTCCTAATCATTGTAATTCTATCTTGCTAACGTAAGTACATTTGAACCTTCCTCTCGATGTTCATGGCTATTGTAGTGTGAGTTTGAAGCAAGTTCATCCTCTCACTAAAGTGGGGGCTAAATGTGTCATAGAAAAATGGATCCTTGTAATTTGCATGGCCTTTTAGGTCTTGTTTCATGGTGTTGGAACTATTTTGCTTTGATTTTATGTTGTAACATGGCTTGAACATGCATATTTAGCTACTAAAATTCAAATAACGACATCTTTTAAAGGTGTTGTGAAGTGTTGTAATACATTTCTACACTCTTCTAGACTCTATTCATTACAATTCACCTAAAAATTACCTTTTCATCACTAAACAAGCCCTATTTTGAAGTGTTGTAAAGTCTTGTAACAAAAGTTCACACTTTTCTAGGCATATCTTCACTATTTATCCCTTTCTTATGTTTTATTTGGTCCCTTTATGCCCTCATATGCTTTAATTAAGTGTAATTTTTAATATTGTCCTAAAAAACAACATTAAATACAACATATTTCCCGACGACCATTTTTAGGTCCTAGGTGGGACCCATTCGCCATGGGTGGCGAATGAGTCCCCCTTGGCCCCAAATTCAAAAAATTTTAAATTTCCTTTCAGTTTTTTATTTAAAAACACTTGATGTCAGCTTGTGATGAGGTATGAATGGGTAACTAAGGCACAATATTGTATAAATAAGTGATTTTCACCTCATTTTACATCTCCAACATTCACACATCACATTCAAGCATTCAAGCATTTTACAACATCTTATCAAGCAATATTCAAGCACTTTGAAGCATCCATTCACATTACTTCATACTTGTAGCATCAAGGGTTTGGTAAGTTGATAGCAATTGCATGTTATTAGTTTATCTTTCTCTTGCATTTCATTATTTCATTAAGGGTTTGATTACCATAAGTGGGGTTTGACCAAGGCAAACCCCTATTGACTAACCCTCAACAATTTTTCCCCTAGTGCATGTTTGTTTGCAACCTTTTGTGTGTATATTTAACAATATTTTTGGTGTTGAAGATAGGTTTACAAGTCAACTAGGTGCTTCAATTCAACTCAAGTCTATTTCAAGCTTGGAGAAGGTTTTATGTCTATTTCCTATAGAATTCACTTTGGCAACCTAATAATTAGTGATTTCCAGATCTAGTGTTGCAGAGTTGTCTCTTGATTTTTTAGAAATTTGGGAGAGAATTGACTCACCACCAGTGGAAAGTGAATCCCACCTTAGGACTGAAAATATGAATTTTGTCAGATTCTAGATCTCAATAGTCAGAAACCTATTTCTGACACTTTTTCACCACGAGGAGGATTGATTCGCCACCCTAGGTGAATAAGTCCCACTGTGAAAATTCAATGATTTCAAACAACATCCACAACATTCCAAAATCATCAAATATTGCCCATGTGCAATCCGATTTAGCTTATTTCTTTCTGTTCTGCATATTTTCTTCATTTTCTTCATTGTTTGCATATCACAATGTGTTTTCAAACTTAGCTTAAAACTTAGTTTTGCATTCATTTTCACTCATTTAGATCAGTCAATTGCATTTAGTTTACTTCATTTAGCTTAGAAAACATTGCACATAACATAATTTGAATGAACCATTAGAATTTTTTCTCCTATATCTCTCCTTTTAGGTGAAAAACCCTAGAAGAGTTAGAGAGTCTATAGGAAGCCAAAAATCTACAGTTTAGGGGTATAGTTGAGTTCATAACCAACAAATTTTTGACTTATGTAATAGATTGCATGGTCTTTAGAGGACTCATCATGTTGTTCTAATAATTCTCGAAGTGTGACTGATGTAGCTAAGATATACAATAAGAGTGGTTTTCCTAGAATGGGAGGCATTAGGATAGGTGGGTGAGCCAAGTACTCCTTAATCTCTTCAAAGCCTTGCTAACATTCTGGATCCCACTTGAAGGTAGTGTCTTTGCACAAGAGATGTGTGAATTATTGACACTTTTAAGCAAGTTGGGCTATGAAATGCCTAATGGAATGTAGCTTCCCTTGAAGGTTCCTTAATTGCTTTAGATTGTGTGGTGGGAGAATTTCCATTATTGCCTTGACCTTGGCTATATCTACTTCAATACCCCTTCTAGAGACTATAAGGCCCAATAAATTTCCAGATGTAACTCCGAACACACACTTTTTTGGATTTAGATGCAGCTTGTATTGATCTAGCCATTCAAAGAATTTCTTCAGGATCATGGGATGTCCTTCTGTGGTCTTGCAATTTCCTAGAAAATAATCAACATAATATTCCATTATGATATGGATGAGGTCATGGAAGATAACAGTCATCGCACGTTGATAAGTTTCCCCCACATTTTTTATACGAAAGGGAATGACATTATAGCAAAAGGTTCCCCAAGGATTGGTGATGGTAGTTTTATGTTGATCTTTGGGTGTGATTCTAATTTGATTGTAGCTAGAGAAGTCATCCATAGGAGATAGCATGGCATGACTTGCTATGAGATCGACTAGCATGCCAATGTTTGGAAGCAGGAAATTCATCCTTAGGGAAAGCTTTGTTAAGATCCTGAAAATATGTACAGACTCTAATATTCCCATTTGGTTTGTTGACAAGCACTATATTGGATATCTAGTCAGAATAATCAATAGGTCTTATGAACCCAGCCTCTAATAGTTTCTCTAGTTCTTTCTTGACAAGAAAGGCCACTTGGCGATGCATTTTTCTTAGCTTTTTTTTAACAAGTTTTTCATCTAGATGAGCATCCAAATGGTGTGCAACCAATGTGGGGTCTAATCATTGCATGTCTAAATAGGTCCATGTGAAGTTGATGATTCCTTCCTTCAATAGGTTGAAAATGATGGAATTCTCTTCCTTTGACAATGATTTGGCTACGTAGGTGATCTTGGGGTCTTCTTTTGTTCCCAAATTGGCCTTTTGTGTCTCTTTGATTGGGATGGAAGATTTTTTGGACAAGTGAGTTCCAACAAGGGGAAGATAAACATCCCCATCCTCCAACACCTCATCAAGGTTTTCACTATCAAATACACCCTTTATTTTGACTTTTGATGAGTCAATAAGTGCCTCAAAGAGGTTTTCACTAGATGACCCTTTTTTTTTTGCTTCTTTTTACTTTTATAGGTGCACTACTCCGTAAGTCCCAATCAATGAGGTTGGGATGGTGAAGGGATGGGCTAATGGTAAAGATGGATGTGGAGTCAAATAGGGAAGGGAGTGTAAGGAAAGACTACAAATGTGAAACAAGCTTTCCTAATGTCAAAAACTCAGAGAAGAATGTAGATTTGTCTTTAAATTTTACAATTACGGTTCATTAAGATACACATGAAGGAAATAACATAATAGAGAAATAAACTCAAAGACAATTGACACCAAATTTATGTGGGAAAACCCTTATGAGAGAAAAACCCACCACACCAAATAAAATCACTTGTATTACAGTAATCAAATTACACACAAGTTATAGACTCTCTTTTCAGATGAAAATATTACATTAGCAGCATTTCCCTAATCAACCTCGTGCAGAACAACACTATTAGAATTCTCTCAAAATAACATACAATGAAAAACACTAATAGATCATTCAATCATCCAACCATCGAATTCTCTAACCCCTTCACGGTTACAATACGTTACTATGTATAGCAACAACCATGAATCAAAACATTCTCTATATAATTGATTCAGTTCAACTTCCTCCACAGAGCAATTGTCAAACTTCCCAGGCATTCAAACAGCCACCTTTAAAGTTAGCAACATCCTCCACTTAATGACTAACACCTCAAAAATTCAACAAGTTCGTGCTCTTCACCTTACACTGCGCTACCACTGCACAAAGAACATGCTCCTGCGGGGTGGTGGTAACCGCACTACCTCCAGATAGGTTGAGGGCTTCTGAGGTATGGAAATAACTGCACTACCACTAGACTATTGATAGGCCTCTGTAGTATGGCGGTATACACTACACTACCACTACACATTCGGTAACCTCCTGCAGTATGGCAGTAACCACGCTATCGCACCCCAATGTAAGGACACCCACAATATAGCAGTATCCACCACACTACTGCTCAACATCTGAGACACTCTCGTGGTATGGCGTAACTGCTCTACCACTCCTCAGTAAGAAGATACCCGCGGTATAGAGGTACAAGCATAAACTTAACACTTAGGAATTCTTTGTTGCTTGGTGACAAAACCAGGGTTATACCAGTGAGTTTGAGACACATATTCTCAATAAGGATATCTACATCATCATAGGAGAGTATGATGGCTTCCTCTTTGGGTATGTTGTCAAGGAAATCATTATCCTTATTGGCATTATTAGAAGTACTAGTTGATGTTGTGGGCCCCTTTTTATTTTTTCATAGCCTAAGCCCAAAGTTCTAGGTCACACAAGTGTTTCAATAGGATGCAAGCTTCCTTGTTCTTCTACACCAAGACCTCCCCCCTAATAATTATATTTTCCAACTAACTTTAACACACGGGGATAAGTCTCTTAGAAATATTCAATAAGAGGGGATGAAGGATCTTGTTCTTCCTTGTATATTCATTGGCTAATAGCATTGTTTGCATGATCTTGTTGTGTTCCTAGGGATCAGAAAGTGCTAGACCCCATGTTCTTAGAGCTAAGTGTTAATTTCTTCTCTTCTTCCTTTGGTGTAGGCTAAGAAGGCTGGCCATAGGTATGAGGATATGAAGGCATGGTTGCCACATTTAAAGTTGTATACATCTTCTATTCCCCACAACCTTTATCTATGATCTGGACCTTAGTGATAGTGGATTCAGATGTAGTGGATGGAGTGGATGATGTGATTGATGATGAATTGGATGATGGATTGGAACATGATGCTTGAGGTTCCCCCACTTCAACTCTCAGACAGTAGTGGGAGTGGGGGAAGGAAGCTTCTAAAGCATGACAATACTCAAATGGTTGAGGGTCTACATGTATGGTTACTTCCATCCCATTATATGGGAATTTCATGCACTGATGGTAGGTGGAAGGAATGGCCTACATGGTATGGATCCATGGGAGACCAAGGAGAAGGTTCTATGGGAGATCTAGATCAAGGATGTGGCATGTGGTGTACTACACAACAAGACAAACCTGAATAGGAAGACAAATAATTCCTTCAGAGTCTCTTTCTGAGTTGTCATAAGCTTTGATGGTGATAGTCTAATTATTCAATTCAATGTAGGTATACCCTATATGTTTTATGAAATTTAGCATACAGAGGTTGAGGGAAACACCATTATCTACCATGGCCCTTTTCACTTTATGTCAGGATTCAAGGACTTTGATGTGGAGGGTATGGTTATGGTTCAAATCGATTGACGACAATATCATTTTGAATAAATCACAGTTGATATGTGGATGACAGATGTCCTACTAAGGCTTGAAATTGAGTAGGATCTATATCATTAGGAACATGGGTATCCTCTGGAGCTTTAGTGAGGATTTATTGATGGACGGGGGAAGACTTAAGAAAATCCAAGATGGATATTTGAGGAGTCTTTCCAAGGTGATCAAGAATATTATATTGGGAGCTCACAAGAGCTAGCTAGGATGATGTGGAAGGCCCAGGAATGGATATGCTGGTGTGGCATGTTGTAACAGCATATTGTGGGTATTTTTCTTTTAATGTGAATCACGGATACACGTGGCTCTACCTGGCTAATGCACATAACTATGCCATCATAGTTATAAGGTACATTTTTATAGTTGATATTGTTCATGTTATTATTTTTGTTATTTTTATTGCTAGGCTTAGGATTAGCATTGGAGGTACTAGGACCTTGATTGTGCTTGGGGAAAGCATTTTGATATATTTGTAGTTGGGAATTGGACAATGTCGCCTAATTAGCATCCACTACTATATCACCTCAATCTATAGATCTTGGATATATGTTTTAAGTCCCTAACACTTGTTAGTAGAATGACCTTTAATTTTGTGAAAGTCATAGTACTCGTTTTCCCTATACCATGTGGGTTATGGTTTCAACTCGTGAAAATGCTTAGTCACAAGATAAGTGACTAGATAACTTGCTTGTAGGAGCCTCTTGAAAATGACATCCAAGGATTCTCCTATAGGAGTGAATGTACACTTGTTATTTCCTTGGTTATACTGGTTGGACTATGGAGGAGTACGTGGTGCACCATGTGGCACATATATGATGTTAGAAACTAATGGTTGATTGGAGACATATTAGGATTGTTGTGAGGTTTTGGCTACTTGGACATGCTTGGTATCAGTGACACCATCATTAACAACATTGTTTTTTTTATTCCAGTAATGGGACTTATCTACAAATGACTTCTCCTTGTCTGGGTTATAGATTTTGATTTCTCCCTTGACAACGAGAGCCCTATCAATGATAGTGCCCTTTTTTATGACCTCTGAAAAGGTGGTAACACAATGAAGGTTGAGATTATGTGCCATATCAGGATGGATGTTTCTAACAAAAATGGTCACCATGTCCTTCTCACTTAGAGAGGATTTTGGATGACTAGCCAAGGCATACCACTTTTGTAGGTACCTTGCAAAGATTTCTCCCTCACGTTGCTTTTCTTTTAGGAGATCTAAGGTATCAATGCCCTCCAAGTTAAAGGAGAAGTGTGTAACATTTTTTTCTAATAGATTTGTGAAAGAAGAGATGGATCCCTTTGGAAGACCCATAAACTAGTCTAGAGCTATCCCTATTAGACTCCTAGGGAATAATCACAAGAGATAGTTGTCATTGTGCAAGACTTCTTGTCAATGTGTGTAGAATTCTTGTAGGTGGTTTCTTGGGTCACTCTTTCCTTTGTATTTATCAAACTTTGGAATTTCAAAGTGCTCAGGAAAGGGGACAAGTGAGATGGAGGGATCAAATGGATAAGGAAAATTTTCTTCAAATTTGAAAGACTTTTTGGATGTCCCTGCTTGCAAGTCCTTTAAGGTGGCTTTTATTTCTTCCCACTCATTATTGAAAGGTGTTCATGGTGAAGGATTGGTTAGATTGGACTAATTGTAAGGGGCATATTACTGATATGATGAACATGGGTCGGGATGGTTTGATTGTATGATGGTAAGGGCATATATGAAGGGGTTTTTTGATATGGATTGGGATACGTGGATTGGGGATTTCCATAAGATTGTGGATAGGATGGTGGGGCTTGGTAATATGAGGAGGAAGCAACTTGCTAATAGGATGGCTGGGTTGGGTAATATGAGGAGGAGGCACCCTACTGATATGATGGCTACTATTTGGAATAATATGGATTGGATTGGTAATTATAGGTAGTTTGTTGTTGGGAAGCATACAAAGGCTATTACGGATTGGACTATTGGTAGTAGGGATTTCTTTGCAGTTATTGGGGATTTGTGTAAGATGGTTACTATTGGGATTGTTGGGGATTGTGATAAGGATAATTGGGATTAGGATTGGATGTGGCAGGTTGCACATAATAGGTGCTTTGTGGGTGGTAGAGGTATTGGGTAGCAGGGTTTCCTAACATTTTTTGGAAGGATTGTTATGGTTGTGTTGGGATTTGTGTATGATGAGGGGGTTTTTGGTAAGATGGTGGTTGTTGGTAAAGAGGTATAGATGGGATTTGAGGTTGGTGTGGAGGTAACTAATAGGATGATGTTGGTTGGTGAGGGGGTTGTGATGAGATACTTTGTGGTTGGTGTGGGGATTGTTGATGTTGTGATGTATGATGTGGGGGTTGTAAAGGAATTGATGTATGTTGTGGAGGCTACGATGGGGTTTTTTTTGGTGGTTACGAAGGTGGTGCTTACTATAGGTTACCTTGAAGTTGATGCAAGGAGGGGATATTTCCTTGAGGCGGTTGTTGGGATGTGAATGGAGGTGGTGGTAAGTTTCATGCAAGTACAGATCCAGGAGGTGGAGGTGGTGTAGGAAAAGGATTGCCCCCAATATTCCCTAGTAATTGATCCAATTGGTTTGGTGGGAGAGGTGGTGCGGATGGTATGAGGATTGAAGCTTCTAGGATGTTTGCGCTTGGTGAATTGGGAGAACCTTGTGGCATGCCTAGACCAAGAGAATTGTTAGGATCAAGGCCTTGAGGAATGTGTGGATCAGATGCACCCATAACTAAAATTGGAACTCAAGGGGGTGGTAAGGGGGTGTTACTTGATAAAGAACAACATTTCCAAATTCTGGTTGGTACCAACCCTCTTGTGGTGGACCCTCGGGAACATGTCGGACTAACAAGTTGGCATTTGGATCTTGTGATGGAACTGGGGGTGCAGGAGGTGTAATATTGACATATTTTGATAAGTTGAACCCCAATGATAGCTTGATACCTTTCAAAAGAAACATGGCAAGGATCTTATCCCCATGCTCATCAAGGAGATGATCTATCATTTAGACTTTTTTGGTATTACTGAGGTATTCATCAAGTGTAAGCTCGGTTTGATTAACCATGCTTTCGTCAAGAAGGGATGGAGTGTGAACCTCAGTGTTAGATTGTGATGAACCATTTTTGGTTGGTTGGTCCTGAGGGATATGATGCTAAGCACCTTGGGACTATTTTTGTTCCATGAGCTTCTTTGCTTGCGATCAGGTAACGGGCATGAAAATGCAAAACTACTAAGTGACTAAGATGCACTAAGATGCACTTAAATGATGACTTGGGTGATGATTAAAGGATTGATTGGATTAGATGATGGATTGATTTGATTTATTGGATAATTGATGGGATTGGATTTGATTAAGTTGATTGACAAGAATAGATGATTGATAGGATCATATGATTGATTGGATTGGATCGATCAAGTTGACTCTAAACCAAGTTCAAGGGTTTAACTAGATGAAATATGATGCTAATGATTGGATTGGATTATTAAAATGATGATTACAACATTGAGTCTACCTCAATATGGAAGTAGATTGATTGGGCTACAAGTGATTACTGACTCAAGATGGATAACAATCCTAAGTAAGCGTGAATGATGATGATTAGGATCAGACGCCTAAGCCAACTTGGATAAAAACCTCTAAAATGAAGTCCAAGAGATTGGGATTGATGAACCAATGATAGATATGCAATCTAGGGATGTTCTAAGATGCACCTATATGATTTGGTTGATGAATTGATGACTTTTGAAAAATACAGACAGACTAAAATGATGATTATTGGTGAATGGATGATGATAAAAAAAAATTGATCATAGAATCAGACTCAGAAAGCAATGAGCTTTCAGTGGTCCAAAGGATTAACTCTTTAGAGTTTTATATGGGAAGCACATATGCCTCTGTGTTTGAAAAAATTTCTCCTCTAGATGATCATATCACCTATCTAAAGGTCAATAGATTTTCCTCTGTGTTAAGCAAATTCACCGATCAAGATCACAGGATCACCCTTTTAAGAAATAGGATCACCTAAATCTTTGGATGCTCAAAAGAAATAGGCGGGAACAAGAGACAAAATCACCTATCTCTAGATTAGGATCACCTATATCTTTGGATGTACGGACACAAGCAAATTTCCTATCAGGGTGACAATTTTTCCTATTTCCTCGGATGTATAGATGAGGAATGGAAACACCTATTATGGGATCGCTTATCAAACAAGTAGGATCACCTATGTCTTGAATTGTATGGACAATGATAGTATAGACATATGTGGAATTTCCCCTATGGACAACAGGTTTTCCTATTCTAGGGGATCTACAGACAAAGGATGACAAGGACAAGACATGGGATAGCCCCTATAGACAGCAAGATCACCCAAGAAGTTGATAGAATTGCTTATTCTAGGGGAATAGGCAGACACAAAAGGTACAAAATGGACACAAACTCACCTATGGATTGGGGAAGATCGCCTATTCAGGGAATAGGCAGACATGGGGTCACCTAACTAAGGGACCCATAAGTAAATTCACCTCTGACTAGGATGAACTCGCCTAAAGGATGACCTAGACTAGACTCGAGACATGGAATCACCCCTTTATAGGGTAGGATCGCCTATACACAATGCAACTTCACCTATATGAGAAGAAAACTCACCACTGAGGGTAGGGATAGACTACAAGAAAAGACAAAAACATGGAAAACAAAAAGTAGAATGGTTGGACTAACTCGAACTGATAACAAGCACTGGTATCACACAAAGAAGACACGCTAGGAAGCACAATCCTAGAATTAATGATAATGGTTTACAAACTTGATGTAGTCCCACCACCTTGAGGGGACGCCCCAAGGTTAATACTTCATGATACTGAGTGGTTCTCTGGATCACCCTTTCTCGTGAAGGCAGATAGCTAGTGATTCAGTGGCATAGGATTATCAACAAACGCCACAAGCTCACCTTCATTCTCTCTTTCAGAGACTATCATATCCCACCATGAGGATTTCTATCTCAACCCAAAGGAGTACATGATGAGTAACTTCAGGGTATGGTATGCATGCCCTGCACTACACCAAGCTGCAGCTAAAACATGAGTCTCTATCTAGGATAAATAGGCTATCTTGTGCATCCTCAATATACACTAGGTATTTGAGGCACAACTATGAACACCATCCCATCACAAGCATGGATCATGAGCCCCAACGAGGTACTAGAAACTCAGACCAACCCTACATGTCTTATCTAGGTGTCACCCTAGCTTCGACACTTTGCTAGACACAATGTGATTGGATTGGGGTACAACTTTAGTTCTCCCCTCTTTATATACCTTATCAGTAACACGTGGTTGGAATCATCCCCTAGGTGATGAAATCCTAGGTAGGTCCCGCTAAAGGAAGGAATGCTTCAGCTGGTCCCTAGGCTTACATGTAGCATAAGGGGAGAGCTTAAATGCACTAGCACTTCCTAGGTAGACTAGACTAGACTAAAACAAATTACAATTTCTCATCACCCAGGATCACCGAAAGGTGCAAGGGGAGTGGATACATCAACAATTCATTTCTAAACACAAAAAATAAGTTAATTTACCCTTTAATTAATCTAAGAGTGCCTAGATTAGTGCAAAAAAAAAATAGACAAAGCTAACTAAAGGCTCTGACTGCTCATCCTATAGAACACGTGTTAGTACTTTTGACCTCCAATCCTGGACAAACATGGGGGATTAAGCTCCATAAATTGTTAGTTAAAATTCCACAAATCATCGAAAAAAAAGTTAGTTGGTTAGTACCCAAAACCAAAATCAAATGGTGGCTCAAATTGAAAATTTAAAGGTTCTAGAATATTACCAATTTGGATCTGTCTGAGATGACTTTTCCCTTGTTTGTGGGGCAAGATCACCTATTTAAGGGATGGGAAAAGTCGCAGTCACCTATTGGGTGGAGGGGTGTATACATTTTCTCCTCTGTAACTTGTGTGTGTTCACCTCTGTACTTAGCAGGTTCTCCTATTTAGGTGGTCTTATGCATATTCACCTCTATGATCGGCAATTTAACTGGTCAAATGCAAGTCTGCCCCTTTCCTAAAAAGGTAGGAGCAAGTTTTCCTGTCTTCAAAGCACTTTTTCCCCTATATCGGGGGTGGATTCACTCCTACATGTGAAATCCAAACCAACAAAAATTCAAACAAGTAAAAGTAAAGTAGACCCATGACGTGGGTCCCACTGAGCATGCCAAAAATTTGTGCAAGTGTGAATTCCTATTCTAAGATGAAAAACTAAACTAATGCAAAAAAGGAAAACACAAAAACAAACACTCAAATTAAGCCTAGTTGAATCTAAACAAAACACAAGAAATTGAAACCTTTTACCTTGTTTAGATTGATGATCTTGGTTGGCCCTTTGATTGCTTGATATGTGTACTTGTTGGTGGAAAAATAGCTCAAAATGGTGCTCTAAATGATCGTGGATAGATGAGGATTCTAATGATGTAAATGGGTATGTGGATAGATGCAATATGGAAGCTCAAATTGTTGCAACAATGGTGGATGCAAGTGGTGGCTTGAACGATTGGCTGTTAAGTGTGCTTGATTGTGGATAGTGCAAATGGGGACATTTTCTCCATTTTTAGGGGAAAAATGCCTCTAAACAAATGGAGGGCCAAGATCAAGCCAAGGTGGATGAGATCAAGGGCTAGGGTGAGTTGAGAACTCACAAGCCCTCACAAAGTGACATGTGGTGGATGATGTGGCAAAGAGAGGTTGATGTGGAGATGACATGGAGGTACTAGATTTTACCTTGGGAAGGGACAAGATATCCTCATAAAGGAGGTCCTTGTCCACATATATGCTTGAGAGGACATGTGAGGAATTAAAATTCCTCAAAAATCCTCATGGGGATGGGAGAAGGAATTTAAAATTCCTTAAAATACATTTGGGTAAATAAATGTGAATTAAAAGTTCACATGGGGGAAGGGGGTGCCTACTCCAAAAGGAGAAAGCATTTAATATGGTTGACTTAGGACATATGCCATAAATGGCATGGAGATTAGGTTAGCCTAAGTGGGTGATTAAGATTGTGCAAACATGGGATTAGGCAGGTTAGTGAAGGATTAGAGACAAGTGGGAGATTATGGAGGATGTAACCCTAATGATGATTAGGGGTGTGCACATCCTAATTAAAAATTAATTAGATTAATCTGGATTAAAGAGGATTATGGAGGATGTGACATGAGAAGAGAGAAGGAAATGAATTAAAAATTAATTTAATTCATTTAGGCTAAAGTGACCAAATTATATAATTTGGGATATTTATTTAATTTAGAAATGAAAGGGGTAAGGTATTTAATTGATTTATTAAATACCTTAGGGAAATTAGGCTACAGGGCAATATTAATCAAATAATAAATTATTTTAATTAATGTGGATGAGGGAAGCAGGACAGATGAATACAAGGGTTGAATTTGATCATATGGAAGTGGTCAAATTTAGGTGTCTACAATAGTATGTGTGAAACTGTTCAAATAGGCTTGTTCTTAAATTCTTTACTTCATGCAGACTGATAGACTATATGATATTCTAAAATATTATTTGAATGATAGAAATATGATCTATTGGTTTTAAATTTAGAATGCATGCACAAATTCATAACTTAAGTAGGCACATATATGTGTATGCACGTAGACCTCATCTACGTACATACACATACTTGTGACATACATTCTTTTGTTTCCTATTTTTCTTTATTCTTAAATGAATACTTAATTATGATTAAATTAATCTTGTGACATGTGATTTTAATGGATGGATAATGTTTTGATCAGTTTCCCTTAGAGTTATTTCTGAATTGTAAATTGAATATAACAACACCTAGTAGACTAGAGAATAAAGGGTAGTTAGTTGCTATGAGATAACTTTATGTTGAAAGTTACCTTTCGAGATGGGTGTCGAGATGGAGTTCAGAGAGTATAGGTTTGCTTTACCAAAACCTATTGTTTGTTGTTGCAACATTATTCTTATGCTTGGCCAAGCAATTCAATTCATTATGTATGTATGGTTTATGTGATAACACTCTCTGTCATTCCTAGCATAGATCTTGCATTCTCTTTTCTAACTTGTACATAGAAATACATGTTCATGTATGGGCATGCAGCAGATTCCACCTTGTAGATTATTCTCTTGCTAAACTTTTCATGCAGAGTTGGGTATTCTTTAAGTTGGAAGAATTCCAGGGACTTGAATTGGCTTCATGGTTGGGTGGTAAAGTACTTCAACCATTTTCTCATCCAACAGTGGAGGAAAGTGTCAAAGAGGATCCTTGGATGTTTACAAGACTATTTTATTCTATGATGTAACCTTGATGTAAAATTTGTACATTGTATTGACTTTATGACCTTATGAGCCAAGTCAAACTTAGATATTGTAATTTGACTTTTGAATTGAATATATAAATCTTGACTCCTTTTAATTAGACATGTGTTGCTATGATTGACTATAGTTTTACTTAGTTATGTCTTTTTAATTTGAATATATTCATATTTCATTTACAATAATATTATTAAAGTAATAATTTAGAATGAGTTATTACATTTGGTATTAGAGCTTAGGGTTCAACTCTAAGCCTTTTGAATCTACCATAGTCTTGACTGGGGATAGTTGACCCTTGACCAAATTTAGTTGTTCTAAGAATTGACTGAGCCTGGATTGAATACAGGTATGAGAAGGTTAAAGGCATGAGGAAATCAAGGGAAAACAATTAGAACCTCACATAAGAAAATTGTAATGGAAGAAAATGCTAAGACTAAGGTTCAACTCGAGATTCACGACGACAAGACTCTAGCTCAATCCCTCACACAACTTAAGCTAGAGAGATTCAAGAAGATTGGGGAGAAGAAAGTACCTAAGATCAAAAAGATTTCCACAATCAGGGACTAGCCTCTAGGGTGTGGACCCAACACACCCTTCTTAACTAAGGAGGAAAAGGAGATCATGCATGCTCAACCATCCTCATCCGCAAAATATGATGTAAATTCAAATGAGGACCCAGAGGAATGTCCTCTTTCTTATCATGATAAAACTGAATAATGTAACAAGAAGCCCTTGTAAATATGGGTCTATTGACCCATATTTAATATAAATAAAAAAAGATATTTTTGGTGTGTTCAAATGAAGAACTCCAAAATATTTTTTTCAATGCATGAATGTGTATGTCCTTGATGAATGTGTGATGTATGCATTTGTATGTAATGAAATTTAGAATACAAATTTTTATTTGTAGAACCCAGTGTTAAGATGTGATATACATGAATGTGATGTAGGTTAAGTGTGAGTCAACCTGGTGACCACCAGGTAAGAGATGGGTGGTAGTGGGCCAAATAATGGACCTAACAAGAGGCTAGAATAGATTCTAGAGTTGTTGAACCAAAAACAGGCTCACATGGACCACATAGAACAAGAGGTATCAGTGGCATGTGAGGATTGGAACTACAGGAATGTAGAATTCAATCAAGGAGACAGTGGTCTAGGAGCAAGCCCACGAGGTCAAATTGAGGAAGAGCTTGGAAAAGATCTCAAAAGAGTAGCACCACCTAAGTTCAATGGAAAGGATATCAGAGTAGGAGTAGAGGCATGGATTATTGAGATGGAAAAATACTTTGGGCTCCTTAACCTCTCCAACTAGACTAAATCGAAATGGGCTACGTATCAACTCTCAGGTGAAACAGTGACTTGGTGGGATAATGAGAAATTAGAAAGGAATCTTTAGCCTTCTAGGATTACTTAGGAACTCTTCCTTTGATATTTTAGGAAGACATGGTTACCGTAGCTTTTCTTTGACAAGAAGGTGATAGAATTCCATATTTAACCTAGGGAAGCATGATTGTGACCTAGTATTATGAAAAGTTCACTAACCTATTGAAGTATGTGCCTCAATATCAAGAAGATGACTGTTTCCATATCTAGTAATTCATATTGGGATTGATACCCCACATTGGATTTGAAGTGGATATGCATGATCCTCTTACCACATGAATGAAGTCTTCCAAAAATCCACCAAATAGGAACAAAAACTACAATAGTTATCCAATTTTTGCAATAATGTAAATCCTAAGTCATGGTTTGGTAACAAGAAATTTCATAAAGAAGACAAGAACCATCAGAGCCATAATCCCAAGAGGGAAAGTGAGTCACAGGAGAAGGGTAAAGATGGTTTTGGTGGAAATAAAAAGAAGGAAAACAAAAACAAGGGTAAAGATGACCAAAAGTAGAAGGGCTTCAGAGAGGACAAGCCAGGAGGTCACAAAGGGCCTCATGATGGGTGATATACTTGTGGAGGTGATCATTATGCCCCAAGTTTTCCTCGGCACTGTCAAAATCATGAAAGGAAGGAAACTACCAACAAACTTAGCATCATTAGATCTACGTTGCAGTGGATAACACACAGGCAAAGTATTAGGCTTCACCAATTCAGCTGATGGGTAAGCTCTATGGCCAAACTGTCTCTATTTTAATTGACACCGAATCTACTAAATGTTTTATAGATCCTAGAATAATTTCCAAGATACCTATTAGGTCTAGATACATGAAAAACTCATGGAAATTCTAGTATGGTAATTGAGCAGAGCAGGGGGTAGATACCTATCTCTTCTGCAATGAGTTAGATTTTCCAACCTTCCAAACCCAAATCAACCTCTATGTGGCACCTTTAGGCTCGTATGATGTAATTTTTGGGATAAATTGGTTAACCGAGAATAAGGCTATAGTGAACTATGAGGATAAGGTAGTCAATTTTCTAGATGACTATTGGAACCCAATTGAGATTACTAGAATGCAAAGACCCTTAGAGCTTAGATTAATTTATACTATGCAACTCAAGAAGGCTCATTGAAAGGGTTGTGAAATTTATGTTGTGCATATCAGTAACCCTAATAACAAGGAATCATATTTAAATGACTATCATATTCTCAAAGAGTTCCAGGATGTATTCCCTGATGAACTCATGAAGTTACCTCTAAAACAAGAATTCAACTTCTCCATTGACCTTGTACTAGGAAGTGATCCTCAATCTAAAGCACCTTATTGGATGACCAGCAATGAACTCTATGAGTTGAAGGCCCGATTAATAGAATTGTTGAACAAAGGGTTCATTAGACCTAGTGTGTCTTCATGGGGAGTACTAGTTACATTTGTCAAAAAGAAGGATGGAACCTTGCATCTGTGTACAGACTATCAGATGTTGAATAAGACAACCATCAATAACTGATAACAACTCCCAAGGATCAATGAGTTGTTTGACTAGATGAAGGGAGTAACAATGTTCTCCAAAATCAATCTCAGGTTAGGGTACCATCAGTTGAGAATTATGGAAGAAGATATTCCAAATACTACTTTCAAAAATCAGTATGGAAATTATGAGTTCACTATGGTACCTTTTGGATTGACTAATGCACCGACAGCTTTTATGAACCTCATGAATAGTGTATTCAAAGACTGATTAAATGAATTTGTTCTAATCTTCATTGATGACATCCTACTCTACTCAAATCCCATTGAAGAGAATGATAGGCACTTGAGGATAGTTCTATAGTGGTTGAGAGAAAAGAAACTCTTTGGAAAGCTATCCAAGTGTTCATTCTATCAATACAAGGTGCACTATCTAGGCTATATTATTTCAAACGAAGGAGTCTCTATATAACATGAAAAAGATCAAGGCAATCATGGAATGGTTGGTGCCTTTGAATTTGTTTCATAAGTTTGTATTTTCATGGGCCTCATAGGATACTACTTGTGCAAGGTTTTTCCTAGATTGCATCTCCTATTACATCACTCCAAAGAAAGGGAACATGGTTTAATGGATCAAAAAATGTGAATAGGCATTCCACCTCTTGAAGGAGAGGCTCACAACAACACTAGTGTTGAAAATTCCCAATCCTAATGGAAGATTCATAGTAATCACATATGCTTCAAAAGAGGGATTGGAAGTAGTATTAATGCAATATGGACAAGTGGTAGCATATGAATCAAGGAAGCTTAAGCAGCATGAGGTGAACTACACACCGCATGATTTAGAATTGGATGCAATAGTTCATTCCTTATAGATGTGGAGAAATTATCTCTTGGGGAAGCCATTTTAACACAAGATAGACCACTTGGGATTGAGATACATTTTTACTCAACCAAACCTTAATGCACGACAAAGAAGGTGGTTGGAATTCCTTAGTGAGTATGACTTCAAAATTGAGTATATAAAGGGAAAAGAGAACATAATGGTTGATGCTCTTAGTAGACAAAGAAATTTGATAGCCATGATCTCAATAATGTCTAACTTGAGAAAAGATGTGATATAGCATATGTCAGGGGATGAGCACTATGAGAGAGTGAAGAGTGCCCTAGTAGAGAATCCATAAAATCACCGATTTGATGGGTATGAGATTGAACCAGATAGAATTTTGAGATACCAGAGAAGAATTTATATTCCACACTCTAGAGAGCTGAGGAATTTGGTTCTAGATGAGGTTCATAATGCACCTTATTTAGAACACCCCGAAGTATCCAAGATGATCATAGAATTGAGAACTTTGTATTTTTTTCCTAAACTCAAGAAGGATGTAGTGGAGTACATAGCCAGATGCTTAGAGTGATAGCGAGTCAAGGCTAAGCATGCACATCCAATTGGGCTATTGTATCCTCATGACATACCTAAGTATAAATGGAAGGTGACCAGTATGGATTTTGTACAGGGGTTGTCGTTGAGCAAGAATCGGCATGATGTTATCTTGGTTGTGATCGATAAGTTGACCAAGGTTGCACACTTCATTATAGGGAACCTTAAGGATGGATTGTTGAGCCTAGCCAATAAATTTGTCCAAGAGATCTTCCGTTTGCGAGGAATTCCATAGACTATCATTTCTAATAGAGACATTCGAATGACTTCCAAATTTTGGATGGCCCTGAATATTGCATTGGGAACCAAATTGAATTTCAGCTTGGCTTATCATCCTCAGAATAATGGATAAACAAAGAGGATGAATCTCCTCCAAATGTATTGTATGGACCAACAGTATAAGTGGGAAGAATATTTACCATTGGTAGAGTTTTCTTACAACAACTCTTATCACACATCCCTAGGTGTGGCACCATTTGAAGCTCTTTATGGGAGAAAGTTTTGTACACCCATCAGTTGGGATAAATGAGAGGATAGGATCATAGTAGGACCTAAAATTCTTAAGGAAATGGAAGAACAAATAAGATTCATTAAGAGTAGACTGAAGGAGGCAGCAGACTAACAAAAAAATTATGTCGATAAAAACATAAACCTTAGATCTAGTTTGCAACAAGGGACAAAGTTTTCTTAAGATTCAAACCCCATAAAATTTATATTTCCTTTAGAAAGTATTCTAAGATAGCCTCGAGATATGTTGGACTATTTGAAGTCTTGGAAGTGATTAACCCAATTGCTTATAGACTAGCTCTACCACCTACTCTAGCTTGACTTCATAATGGGTTTCATGTTTCTTTTCTTAAACCATATCATCTTGATGTAGCTCATGTGCTTGATTGGAAATCCTTACAAGTACAAGATCTAGGAGTGGTGCTAGTGGAGCCCATTAGAATAATGGATAGACGCAATGTTAAGTTGTGGAGTAGAGATATTGCTTAGTTTAAGGTCCAATGGGACCAATTCTCTGAAGACAGTGCTACTTGGGAGGATGTGAAATAAATAGAACACTCCTTTCCACATTTTCTTTCTTGAGAAAGAGACTTTGATAATTTGTTTCAAAATTTTGGATTGAAATATTATGATGTTTTGGTTTAAGACAATATGATGTGATGTTGAAATTGACATATATGCTTAAATTTTGATTAATATACATTGAGACAATGTCTCTTCCAAGAGGGGAAGGATGGCATAACCCAATTTTAATGCATTTTAATTATAATGTGGTAAATTGAATTATTGAGGAAAATTCAATATGTTGAATGGAAATTTTGATATTTTTGGAAAATATTGAAAGAAGTTGACAGTTGTTGACTATATGACTAAGATCCTATGATAAACCAACATAGGCACAAAATAACACACATGAAAATGATGTAAAGAGAACCAACAAGGCACAAGCATACACTGTCAAAGACAAAATGAGAGAAAACAAAAACAAAAGGGGTGGATCAAGCTTTGATCGTTTGGCCCACATGTTGTGGATCATATCTAGGTTGTTTGTCCAAGAAATTTTACAAGTAGAACATGATTTCCACTATGCAAACAAAAAACATGCTCACAAGGGCTAGTGGAACCTCAGGTCATCCACTAGGTGAGGCCCCAACAAGAAACATTCGCACACGGCTGATATGCACTCACAAAGAAAAGCAAGTGGGTATGGGAAATTCATGCCTAAGTTCAGCTCCCATACATACAACCATACCAAAGCTATACCTCTTGATAAATTTGATAAGGCCCCACACAACAATGAACTTCAAGCTTCATGAGGAAAGAAAAGCTTTGTATGCTTGAAACTCATGAATAAATTGTAAATGAAAAATAGTGTAAAGTATGTTCAAATGAGTTTTTCTTAGTTCATGTAAGGTCATAACTTAGGGAACATTGTTCCTAATGTCTCCAAGAGAGGACCAATTGAAGAATAAAATATTCACAACTTAGGGGATGTAGTGTGTCACATCAAGCAAATAAGAGGAATATAATATGCTAAGAGAGACCACACTCTTGAGAGACATCACACCCAATGTCACCACAAAGTGAAAGACACATCACATGAAGTAAGAAGACTACACAATGAAACATGAAATGCGAAAGAATAATACCATTGTATGCCCCCACTTTAAAGAAATTGCTAAACACCATGCTATGAGCAATTAATTTAAAGTAGCAAATGATAAATTCTAATAATAAAGAAATGAGAGCTTAGTTGGAAAGCCCTATGCCAAGTCATATGTTTCCAAATGAAGCTACGCCATGAAAAATGAATGGGTTGCCCCCAAAATGAAACTCAAAACACATGAGGGATCCATGGATTTGGGGTTAGTATGTTCTTGCTACGATGTTTTTAGAGAGCTCAAAATTGTCATCATTCTCCAAATACTCATGGAACAAGAAGAATAACACAAAGAGAGTGAAAACAAAGAAAAAAAAATTAGTATGGAAGAGACATGAATGTCTCGATGCCTTGCATCATCCCCAAAAGGAAAACACGAGACAAATGAAAAAGAATAAAGGAAAATATTTTGGGTAAACATGAAAGAGACATGAATGTCTTGACGCCTTGCATCATCCCCAAAAGTAAAACACATGATAAATGAAAAAGATAAAGGAAAATATTTTACGAAATAGAGAAGAATGAAGGTACAAATAGAGGAATGACACAAAGAGAGAGAAACATCAAATATAACAACACGAGGGATCACATTACGCACATGAAATCACACAAAAAACATGAAAGGAAAATAATGCAAAAGACTAGTAAGGAATATGTGAGTCAACATATGAGTAGATCATCTACATCCCAATCATGTTCATCATATATAGAATGCGGACAACTAGCTAAAGGGACAATAGAAAGTATTGAACTAGGGTCATCACCAAGTTTAACAAACTTCTTAGGAAAATTGTCATTTAAGCTCATAGAAGAGGAGAACAATGTATTCAATTCATTATGCACCTCCTCATCAATTATAGAAAACTCATCATCGTCATCTAAGTTAATCACAACAACAGGTTTAATGATAATATCTAAAGAAGGCCTTAACTCTTGTCTCAGTATCTGACCTTGTTGTTGAGCTAAAGAGGGAGACTCATCGTGTATTGCTTTAAAGTCAAGTTTGGATTTTGGTTTTCATCATTTTTTTCTTTGTTTAACCTTCGAGCAAGAGCATGACGTCTATGCCTATGCTCTCTAGCATTTATGTTTCTTTTAGTTCAATTTTCAAGTTGTGTTTGTGTAGGATTAGATCTATCAACCATGGGTTTCTTTTTTTCCCTAAGGAGAGGAACAGAAGGAACCATCGGATGGTGTGAAACCACTTTCTCTTTAGCTTTGTAAACTTGTTTTATCTTAGGAGGTGTGATTGGATTGTTTTTGTTATCTCTCAGTCTTTTATATGAAATAGGAAAAGGATGTCTTAGATCAGTCTTGGTTGTTTAGAATGTCTTTAGGTTCAACCATGGTTTCATCAAGGATGGTAGGCTCAATCATGTTGGGAATAGGATCTCATTTAATTGCAATCCTAAACATATTTCATGTATCTCCTAAGTCCTTGGAATGTGTTCCCCAACACTAAGATTAGAAAAAGATTAAATTTGAATGAAATGAACATGTAAATTGACATCTGTAATTACTCCTAAATGATAGGAACATGTGGGGATGTCCAAGAAGATCTCCTACAAGATAGGAGCACATGGGGCACCCACATGGAAGGTGGAACCCACCTTGCTTAAATTAACTTTTTAGAGGATTGATAACACTTCAGTAATGCATGTTTAGATCATAAAAATTAGGGATTGATATTTACATGAGTGGAGTTCAGTTCAGTTCAATTTAGTTTAGTTCAGTTCAGTTTAGTATCAGTTCAGTTTAGTTAAATTCAATTTAGTTATGGTTCAGTTATCTTCTGCTGCATGTAGTTAGTTTGAGTTGAATGCTAGTTGACTTCAGTTGACTTCAGTTGCATGACTAATGACTTTAGTTGCATGAAAAATAACAGGTGGATACTTTCAGTTAAGTGGGCACGATCAATCATGCATAATTTTTGCATGAATTGGTGGAGAGATATGTTTCAGTTAAGTAAGATTGACTTGGACCCACCTTGGGCACCCAAGTTGGAATCTTTGAGTTAACACCTTTTGCATGAGAATATATTTACAAGGCTCAGTTAAGTGGACCCATTCTTTGGTGCCAACTTTGAGGTGAATCTTGCAAGATATTTTCTTGACCAACAATCAGTTAAGTGTTCAGTTTGGGGCACCTAGATTGAGGAGACTTTGGTTTTGACTTCATGTTATAGTGTGGAACTCTACTTGTACAATCTAGGAGTGGTTTTTTGTGAGGAGCTTTATGATCTTGTATTTGATAACTCTTATGAGTTTACATGCTCATTAATTGTCTATTTATTGCAGCAAGTGAATCATAGTTTCAAGTAGGGTGTAGCAAGTTAGCAAGTTGAGATTTTGCATGTGTGAGGGTTTGATGCATGGCATGGGATGTGTGGATTCATGATTGGTCATATGGAATGCATAGATAGTTTGTGTTGAAAAAAGTGTATGAGATTTTTGTGCAATTTGTGAAGAAGAATTGTTGAAGGAAAGGAAGCATATCAATCAAGGATTGATATAGTATTATTGCAATCTTGTTCTAAGGTTAAATAATACAAGCACTATTGATTCTGTAGTTTTTTCTCAAAAGGGTTTAGCCACGTATATGTTGTGTCACTTCTATATTCTTGTCTCATTCTTCTACAATCTTTTGTCTCTTTCTACAATTGGTAAAATTGATCTAAACATATTAATCATATGCAAAGAATTGTGACAAAGAACACTTGATTAAATCTACAATCTCATTGTTTTACAAGTTTTAAGCTACAATATTTCCTTCATTTTCAACATTTGGTATTAGAGCTAATGGTTGGGTAGATGTTGGGACACCTTTCTCTTAAAATTTTGAAGGTATTTTGGTTGTAGTGGAAGCTTTTACTATTGTGTTATTGCAAATTTGTAAAATAAGTATGTTATAATTTAATACATGTATTTGGACTAATGGTTGTAAGACCTGGTATAGCTTGCTCAATCCCTAAAAGGAAAGGCCTAGTAAGAGAGGAGTTCTCCTAGGTGGTAGGTGGGACAGTTGGGTTAAACTAGTTCTTGGGTTAGAGTTAGTAGATTAACCTTTAGTGCTCTTTAGCACATGGTTTTGTGCTAGTTTTATTGGTCCATGGTTTTGGTGCTCATGGTTTTGAGCCCATGGTTTTGCATCTATGGATGATCTTCATTTAGGATATGGTTATCATGATGTCATGGATAGCTTGGTGACATGTTTCAGTGGGAGTTTTTGACAGTGATGGTTTGATGTTTATCTTGTTGCCATGTATAGCTTGATATCACAGTTTAGTGGGAGATTTGGTAGGATATGGTTATCTTCAGGTGATTTGAAGAGGTTTTAACATCTTGTTTCATGGAGGACCCTTAGAGTCTTTGGTATAGGTTTTATTGTTCCTCCTTTGGAGAGGATGTAGTTCTTTTTGGTTTTGAGTATTAATCATTTTCTTGGAGCTTCATGATTATGTAGGTTGCATTTGAAGTTGGCTTGGATTGATTGGTGGGTGCTCATGGATACTAGAGAGACTTGGGTTAGGTCGGATATTTCTTATGTTAAGAGATATGTGTTGGAATGATTACTTGTTATAAAAATATTTCAATAGTAAAGACTGAGGAGCCTACACCTAGAAATGGATGTGAGTCCATCATAGACCTGCTGAGAAGGTTGTCTTTATTGAAAGCCTATATTGCTTGGTGTTGTATGCATAGGACAATTTTGTATCTTACGCTTGGTCTACTCAGCAGGTAAAATGATCTAAGAGGTGTTGCCTGCCTAATTATTAGATGCATTATTTATATGTATCTTGTATTCTCTTATGCATTAGTCTTGAAAATTGATTTTTGAGGGATTATTGTGAAGTAGATGCATGATTTTATGTATTTCCATTGTTCTCCTTGCAATCTTGAACTTGAGTTAGTTCTGAGGATTTGGGTAGGAGAGGTACGAGAGATAGTTAGTGGCTTTGGGAATATTCCATTTTGTTGTGGAAATGTTTGGCTAAGTTGGATTTACTTTCTGTGAGAGGTTTACAACTAAGTTTTGTCATGTTTCATTATAAGTTGAATGGTTACATGTTGATATCCTTTCAGTTTGGGAGTGTTGAAGGAGATCTTACTATACACATGTTGGCACATATTAGTGTGGTATAAGAACATGGTTTGATTTGTAGGTTCTCTCTTTGTGTGAATATTGTCTTCTTCTTGAAGGTTCTTATGTTATGAGAGATGTATTTTTCATATCATTGTATTCTTCTTTGACACTATGATAGAGGAGTTAGCCACATCCTCTATGTGAAGTGTTATAGGAGGACTTGTTAATGTTGTGATCTTATTTTCATATTTGACATTACATGTGCAGTGGTAGTTCCAAAAGGTATATGTGTTATGTATGAGAGGGGCACCTCTCTTGGATTGGTTACACTTTACTACAGTGAGTTACTTCAAAGGTTTTTTATCCCATATCTATGTGTGTTATTACCTTGGATCAATATACAGGGACTTGTTTGCATATGTGTATCATGATGTCATGGAGAGCTTGGATACACAGGGTGGGTGTGAGCTTATGATAGTGATGTGGTTTTGATTGTGTGCATCATGATGTCATGGGTTGCTCAGTATCATAGTTCAGTGGGAGCATTTGGAAATGATGTGGATCCATTATTGATTTTGGATGGTTATCTTACAAATAAACTCTCTTGGTGCAGGAAAGCCATTGGCCTTGACTCTTGTACTTGATTTATAATAATGATTCCTTATTTATAATAATTTCAATGTATAATGTCAAGTGGGAGAATTTTTGGAATAGGATGTCATTTAATTGCAATCCTAAACATATTTCATGTATCTCCTAAGTCCTTGGAAAGTGCTCCCCAACACTAGGATTAGAAAGAGATTAAATTTGAATGAAATGAACATGTAAACTGAAATTTGTAATTATTCCTAAATGATAGGAACATGTGGGAATGTCCAAGAAGAGCTCCTACAAGATAGGAGCACATGGGGCACCCACATGGAAGGGGGAACCCACCTTGCTTAAGTTAACTATTTAGAGGATTGATAAAACTTCAGTAATGCATGTTTAGATCCTACAAATTAGGGATTGATATTTACATGAGTGGAGTTTAGATCAATTCAATTCAGTTCAATATTAGTTCAGTTTAGTTTAGTTCAATTTATTTTAGTTTACTTCACTTCAGTTCAGTTCAATTATGGTTCAGTTATCTTCAGTTGAATGTAGTTAGTTTGAATTGAATGCTAGTTGACTTCAGTTGACTTGAGTTGCATGACTAATGACTTTGGTTGCATGAAAAATAATAAGTGGATACTTTTAGTTAAGTTGGGATGATCAATCTTTCATAATGTTTGCATGAATTGGTGGAGAGATATGTTTCAGTTAACTAAGATTGGTCCTTGGACCCACCTTGGGCACCCAACTTGGCATCTTTGAGTTAACACCTTTTGCATGAGAATATTTTTGCAAGGCTCAATTAAGTGGACCCATTCTTGGGTGCCAACTTTGAGGTGAAGCTTGCAAGATATTTTCTTGACCAAAAATTAGTTAAGTGTTTATTTTGGGGTGCCTAAATTGAGGAGACTTTGGTTTTGACTTCATGTTGCAGTGTGGAACTCTACTTGCACAATCTAGGCATGGTTTTTTGTGAGGAGCTTTATGCTCTTGTAATTGATAACTCTTATAATTTTACATGCCCATTAATTATCTATTTATTGCAGCAAGTGAATCAAAGTTTGAAGCATGGAATGGGATGTGTGGATTCATGCTTGATCACATGGAATGCATGGATAGCTTGTGTTGCAGAAAGTGTATGAGAGTTTTGTACAGCTTGTGAAGAAGGATTTTTAAAGGAAAGGAAGCATATCAGTCAAGGATTGATACAGTATTATTCTAATCTTGTTCTAAGGTTAAATAATACAAGCACTATTGATTATGGTGGAGTTTTTTCCTGAAAGGGTTTCTCCACATATATGTTGTGTCACTTCTATCTTCTTGTATCATTCTTCTACAATCTTCTATCTCTTTATAAAATTGGTAAAATTGGTCTAAACAGATTAATCATACACAAAGAATTGTGACAAAGAACACTTAATTAAATCTACAGTCTCATAGTTTTACAATTTTAAGCTACAATATTACCTTCATTTTCAACAAATCATAGGTTGAGGCATGTTTGTAAGGGATAGTTTTGCTATACATTTTCTTTGAAATTTTGGTAAGATTTGAAAAAGAAGTCTTCTCAAGGTCTAAAAGGTTCCATAGGTTTAGGCCAAAAGAAATCTAATGAAAATTTCTTATGAGAATACAAAGGATTAAAGCCACAATGGTGAATAATGAAGATTTCATTTTCAAAGGGAAACTTTAAGCATTTATGCATGACTTCCAAGAAGAATTCCATGGAGAATAGCCATGAGTAACCAAGCCTCACATGGAATTGGTCTAACGTTGAGATGATGGAGAATGAGACATCTAATTTTTTATGTCCTATTTGTAAAGGGTGATCGATCCCATTGTAGGGCAAGAAAAACCATTATACGTCTTTATCCATGCTTTCAGTTTGTCATATGTTTCTTGACAGAGTTCATGCACGAGTAAGAATTCCTTAGTGATCGAATTCTCTCCACATAGGGGTTCATTTAATATCCCATTAGTGGGCTTGTCATTGATTCAGATGGTTATGTAAAGAGGACCATCAGTTGCATTTGTAATTATGTCTTTAGATGAGAAAACAATGTCAAGAGGCTTTTTAGTTTGGCCCTTATGAGGTTGAGTTTCAATAAATGCAACCAAACCTTTTTATAGGATCTTGTTCAATAGTATCCATAGGACCTTGTTCCATAGTGTCCATGTTGTCATCATACGTGTCAACATTCATCACATAATTCTTTGTAGTTTCACTAGCTTTGGAAAATGAAATGTTATGATTCAACATAGGATTGGTAAATATTTTTAGGTTTTGGTTAGGAGGGGCAACGAACTTATTTCCTTTATCATTAACACCTCCAATTGAAACTCGACTAGAATCAATGAGGTCTTGCACAAGATGTTTGAGATGCTTACAATGTTTCATGTCATGTCCATTTTGTTGGTGATAATGGAAAATAGGAATTAGATCTAAAATTCAGAGGTAAAGGCTTATTAGGATCAGGAGTTTTAATGGGAGGCAAGGTGATCATTTTCTATTCTAAAAGTTATGGCATTGTGTTATGGAGGGTATCAGGTAAGGGATTGAGTTTCCTAGTTGAATCCATAAATGAGAAAGAAGGCGTCTTACTTATTTCAGCCACTTGGTTATCTACATGTTGAGTTGGTTGAGGGGGGTTAAGTTGAAGGAAGCCTTTATTTTGTTTCTTCAAAGGTTGATAATTTTTTTGGTTTGTTGATTCAGATTTTTTGGGTCATCTAGAGGTGGGTTTTGTGTCACGAATACTAACTGAGTTTTGATAATCATGAAGGGAAGTACACAAGTGTATAAAGGAAGGAAATTTCATCATGGTAAGCTTATCATGTATCTAAGTTTGCAAGTTATAAATAAACATTCATTGAAGGTGAGGATCAGGAATCTTTACATTGATTTGGGAATAAAGCGATTGGTAGCATGAAATGAAATCAATAACTTTTTCATCATCTTTTTTCTTACATCTCATCAAATCAGCTAAGGTTGTCTTAGGTGTCATATGCACTTGGAAATGGTTTATAAGGCGATATCTTTCAAGGATCTAAGGAAATTCTTAGCCAAGAGCTTATCCTCAAGGATGAAATCACTACAATAATGCGGTATAAGCAGAAACATTGTTAGAAGGATCTCCTTTCCCCCATATTTCTCATATCTAGGAATCTCTAGACCTTCTAGCATCGGCGTTCTCAATATCTCCAAGGATAAGGGATTTCTTTTGACATAGTATGTAGGTTGGCCATTTTGATTTTGGTTTATATTTGAAAATTGCTTTTGAAGGGATGAAATGGTTTGTAAAATTTTATTTATGATGGTGTCATTGGTTGTATTTTGAGATAAAGGTGAATATGGTGGAGGTGTATATGTGTTCAAGGGAGCAATGAATGGAATACTTATGGGAGGTAAAGTGGTAGGAGATATGACGTGAGATGCCACGAAGGTACAAGGATTACTAGCAAAAATACCCAAGGTAGTAGTGACATTACTATTAGGTTGCATGGTTGTCATAACATAAGGGTTGGTATAGGTGGGAATAGAGGAAATGGTTGTGGGATGAGGATTTTGAATTCCTCCTTGGCTTTGGAAATTGTTTGAAGGTAAAGCACAACTAGTGATTGAGGTAAGATGTTTTCTAAAGATCTAAACTATATTATGCACAGGGTCAAATTTTTCTTCAGTTTCAATCATGCGATGTATATTATCTCTAGTAGGGATAGCAGTGGTTGAAATTTTTTAAGTACTTATTTGATTTTGTAGGTTTTCTAAGTCCTCATGGATTTGGATTATGTTTTCTTGTGGAATAGTAGCAACCATTGTTTCAACACTTGTCACACTACTTGAAGGCAAAGAGTCGTTAAGGGTATGGTCCATACCTAGCAAACTAGTGTCAACACTAGTAGTGAAAGAGCTAGATAACCCAAGATCCATGACAATTGTACTATCGAGGGATGACATGAGTCTTGAACTTTGTCTCACTATAGTATTAGCAATAGGACACCAAGTTGTAAAGCTCATGCAAGGAGTAATCTATGAATGCAAGATGAATGCAATGAACACAAGATAAATGCTATGATCTATTTTTTAGTAAAATGAAATTAAGCTAGGTGCAATGAAACGAATGAAACAAAAAATTTGCAAACTAAAACCGATAACTAACAACAGTAAATAGAAACACAGAAATAGAGTTTTTAATGTTGGAAAATGCATTTTAAAATCTAAATCAGGACTAAATCTCCCAAAGGGGTGTATGAGTCCCAATCAACATTTTTCAAGGTTTCAAACAATGAATAACAGTCACCACAAAATACCCAAAAATTAGGTAAAACCACTTGTACTGGGACTAAATCACCAAGAGGGACGTATGAGTCCCAAATCAGGGTTTTTGGAAACAATTAAAAAAAACTGATTGAATGTTATGTTTTCTATTTTGGATGATATCTTGGCTAAGGGTAATTAAAATTTTCAAATGAAATTCAATTATGCAAGAGCCAAAAATGCAACCTATATGCACTTTCACTAATGCAAAATTTAGAAAACATAGATGCAAATTAACTAATGCAAGACCTAATGCAAAGTTAATGCAAGCTAGATCTAGGATTATGATTCACTCCAAATTAGAAAATCAAGTGTTCTATTTAGGGAAGTTTCACCAAAATGAAATGAGGAAAATAGGGGGCTCTATCTTTTGGTAGATGGAACCTAGGGGTTTAGGACCTATTTCACTTAGTTTCACTCAAGGAAACCCTAGAGATTTGAATCCAAAGATGGAATAAGGGAAAGAGATCTACTAAAGTTTGTCCTAGGGCATGATTAAAGGTATGAAAGGGGTTCACCACCAAGCTAGGGCTTGGAAAGACAAGTAACATGCAAAACCTGATCATGTGCAAAGCTTAAATAAATGACCTAGAAATGAATACAAATCATAATAATAAACTAAGAAAGCATAGAGGTACACTAGAAACCTAAATGTGCTCAAAAAAAGGTCTAAAATGTTCAAAAAAATTGAATTTATATAACACTAGGACTCATACACTAGGCTGGGAAATTTAGTCCTAGATTATAGTTTCTGACAGAAATTAGAATCTGGAATTGTTGAATCAAGATCTACTAAAAATGTTTGAATTTAGGTACACTTGGAATCATATGCCACAAGTAGTGATTTAGTCCCAATATCAAGGTTGCTCCAAAACTATGATATCCTCTAATGACTTCTTGTAGCTTTCTTCCTTCCAAATCTCCAAGTCTAAATCACTAAAATGCAACATGTAGGTGACTTTCTGTGATCTTGCAAGCAAGGTGACAACTTTGACAACTTGACAACTTTTCTCTAATCTTGTTCTTCAATGGATCTTCAGCCTAGATATGTAAATCACATATCAAAGAGAGGGTAAAATTTCTTTTTATTATTGGATAGGGGTTTGCCTTGGTCAAACCTTGTTTTGGTAATCAAACCTTGAAATGAAATGAAATAGAAAGGAGGAATGATGAATGAACAAAATGATATCTTGCAACTCAAAACCCTAGGAACAAAAGGTTGTAATCTTTTATGTAATGGCTACAATAGATGTATATCTTGACTCTTGCTTGAATGATATGAATCTTGGTTTGAATGCTTGCTTGAATGATATGAATCTTGGTTTGAATGCTTGCTTGAATCATAAAACCCTACATCACAAATGTTAGCTCAAAAACAAACATGATGCATGATGACTTTGACATGATGCTTGATACTTGAATAATGCTCCAAAGTGTTTGATAATCACTCTTTAAGGCTCTTGAATTGATAGAATGCTTACATGCTTAGATCGCATGTGCTCCTTAAAGTTGTTAGGTAAAAATAAGTGAAATAACCTTGTATTTATAATTGTTTATACCAAATTTCCTGAGATTACAACACTACAAGATGACATCAAATCTTGGAGAATAAAATCCTACCAAGAATTTGAATTTAAATTAGGTCTAATCTAAGTAGGAATTATACACCAATTGGGGCGTATGAGTCCCATTAAGCTAAGTTTGGGACACATTTTTCAAGAAATGCTTTGGTTAATGTGAAATCCAGATCTAAGCCCTAAAACCTAGGTGGAACCCATACACCCAAGGTGGCGTATGAGTCCTAGATCACTAAATCTGGGCCATACAATCCAAAATCATTAATTTTTGATTGGTCACTTGATATATGTAAGGATTATCCTTGGAAAGATGCATTAATTAAGGCTTGTGGATGCAAAATAAGGCATAAAAAGGCCCAATTAATTAATAAAACCCTAGGTTAGTGTGAAAGTGTAAGAAAAAACTTTACAACACCCTAAATAAGGCACAATTAAGTCCATTTAGTTCGCAAGGGCCCAAACAAGTGTGAAAATGTAGAGATACATTTTCCTACACTACACTTACAAATTTCTTATCAATAGGGGAGAAATTTATTATTGTAATGATGAAAATTGTATGTTTGGAGTTTGATTTAAATTTTTTTTTTTATATATATATAATACCAAATATATAATTGAAATGATGTTTGATGGAAATTGATATATAGATCAAATTTTATGGGAATTTGTTCTTAGACATAAATCATGATCTTCATTTTTTATCTATTTCTTATTTAGGTTTAGATCTATAATTTGCTCAATTAACTCATATCAATTATGTAAATTGTGAAAATAAATTCTTCAAATTTTTAATTTTCAAATTCAAATTTTGTTTTATCCAACTCTTCCTACTAGTCATTGAGTGTTGACTCAAACTATGAGACATTTTACTTTCCACCCTTAGAGTTTTATTTAAAGACTAACCTTAGTTCATTTCAATACATATTGTAAACATTTATTTCTCACTATTGCCTAACAAAACACCCTAATACCATAGTGTATTCTAATTTCCACTTCCTAGTCCCCTTCTAATTCCCCCTTTCACTTCTTGTTACATATAAAGAAAATAACTCAAAACAATTAAACAATTTAATCTTATTCCAAAATAAAATAAATCTTTATAAACCTTTTTTTCCAAATAAATAAATAATAGCATCCATTATCCATTTCTAATAAATAAATAAGGTATAAAAATACCATTTTAGCCCCCTCCTTTATTCTTCCTCTATTTTTATCCCATGCACAATTATTTATCCAAAATAAATGAATAACGATAAATATCCTCACCAAATAGTAACTCCCTTAAGTATTTTATTCAATGAAGATTATCCACTCCTCTTGTTCAATCTTAACCATCTATTGACACCAAATCTCCACAATTCACATTCTCATCCATAATTCTATAAATTCCTCCCCATAGGTTCATTCTTCATATACGCAAATGATTGATTTGTGGCTACATGCTAGTAGTCTAAATTACAATGTCACATAGCACATCAACACCATGGAGTTTTTGGTGCATTTTAGTTTCAATTTGCATTGCTTATTTTAATCTTCATTTGCTATCTATGAGTGTGATTCATTATTTAATTTTTTGGGTTTGATTGTTGTTCTAACTCAATTTTTGTAGCTTAAATAAATGGTACACATTTTTTGCATGTCTAGTGGGATATTCCCACAATCTTATTTTGTTTTCTAACCTCTTTTTTTGTAATATTTTGGAGAAAGCATCATTTTTCAATTTCATTGTTGGATTGCATGTGTCTAGTTTGTTGAATGCTAGTCTTTAACTCAATAAGCTAGCCCTAATATTGTTTATCAATGTCCTTGTATTGTGAATGCTTATATCAAGTTTTTTCTTTGATATATTACTTTGATACACTCCCATTATATTGGGTATTAACTTAATTCAGATCTTAATTTTTGTACCTCTATTATTATGTGAATTAATATTTATTATCCACAACATGATATCATTTATATTACTAGTTTGTGTTTCTAAGTTAATGTTAGGATTTATTGTGTGGTTTGATATTAATATTGGTTAACATTATTATTACTATTCATGTTTATAAAATAGCTAGCTTGATTACCCAATTTATACCTCTACGATTTCATTTTTTTCAAGGGTCTGGGACTCTAGCATGCCTTTGGTGAGTAGTTTCAAAAACTAATATGTCAATCCAGAAGGGTATTAAGTGATAGCCAATCTATATAATTATTTTATCAAAAAAAATTGTCAAGGAACAATGACATAATAGATTGAAATTATCCAATTAGTAGACAAAGGTGACCACTAGATAGAGATCTTTGGCACACATCATTAAATATGTTGATACGTGAAATGCTTATAAAAAAATTTCATGTTGTTCTCATTTTGAAAAAATTTCTTACACACCAAAGAAAAATATTTCTTCTATGACATTTATACTCTATGAATGGTTGAAGTTGTAATATCTCTCTCCTGTTTATAGTAGAGGTTGCAATATTTAACTATTTATTATATTATTTTCTTTGACATGTTGGTTATTATGAATCTCATGATCATTTACTTCATCACATTTACCAATTGTATTGCATTTAGAAACTATTACTTTAAAGTCATCAATATTTAGCTTTCTATCATAGTCCTTATCAAGGGGATTAATTATTTCACATATCTCTTTCTTTCTCCACATAAATTCATTGGATAATGCAACCCTCTCAAAGTCTCATACTATAATTTTCACCTTCCCACTTCATCAAAGTAAAATAAAAATGCAATAACTTCATCTCTAATCAGTTTTATTGTGTTAGTTCTCTTTGTTTTATTTCTTTTCCTTTTACCATGTAGAAATTTTCTTAGCCTTAGCTACATCCTTACATTTTCATCTAATTTTAAAATAATATATTAGTAAATATCGATATTCTTTTCTTCATGTTCTATTAGTGAAGATTTATATTCTATATATTTGTTATACATGTACTTAGTAAATATTCATATCCTTTAAATTATTTATACACAGTTACTATATGACAGATCATGCAAATCAAGTAACAATAGTGTATGAAAGTGACCAAACCAAGATAGAGTGGGGAAAATTGAAATCAGTCACGTGCAAAAGTGAACATGAAATAGAAACAATCAATTTATCTTTCTCAACAACACTCAAATATTTGCAAAATATATAATGGGTAGTGTTGAAAATTGCATACCCTTGAAATTTCACCTATATTTTGTGTCCACTTTGGTGTCAATTCTCTTAGTGTTTGTGTAGGCTCATTTCAACCCTTGATTAACCTTTTTCCTTCTCAAGGTGCTCAATCATCCTCTTGTGGTTAATTTTTTGTCACTTTTGTGTGAATGCCCTATGTTTTTCTTTTCTCTCATCATTTTTTAGCATAGATTATCTTGAAACTAGTAATTCATGCATACTTTGACACATTGTGCTAGTGTCCTATGATAAATTTTCATTTGAAGGCTATTTCTGAGCATTTTTTCACTTATCACATTTCCAATTCAATGAAAACAACTCAAAATTATTATGAATGGTTCATCAACCTCTTCCTCGAACCCTCCTCTTCTTATTTTTTAAAAACAATGTTTTCATTTGGACAAGCTCTCTCTCTCTTGGCTCTCTTACTATATCACTCTCAAGCTTTTCTACAAAACTCTCACAACATTCTTTTGTCTCTCTTGTTCTCTTGGATTCCTCAAGCCTCTTAGGTAATATTATTCTTTTATTTATCATTATTGTGAGCATCTATTGTACCCTTGAGCACCTTGGGATTATCACATCTCTTTCTTCTTCATTTTAATTTATCATTTTTCTTATTTCTATATGTACTTAGAACAAGAACACACACAATATTTTCTCTATCTATCTATCTTGGTTGTCTATGGAAGTTGAAATACCAAAGGAGGGGTTTGACTAAGGAAAACCCTTAAATAAATTATCCAAAACATTTTTCTTTGTTCTTGTGCTTGTAGGTATTTTTCGGAGTACTCAACAATATCTTTCACAAGTGTTTATGTTTCATAAATTTATTCCTATTATTCATTTAAAATCTTTAAAATCTTATTATTAGTTTATTTCTTTATATTTTCTTTTATATGGTATTTTCTAGTGTATTTTTGTTTCGGATTTTGCAGGTAAGTTGAATCATTAAGTTAGATTCTCATGATTTTTAGGAATTTTTCTACACATTCATAAAAAATGGTAATGTGATGCATGGATGTTCATGTGATGTGCTAGCATCATTCCCAATGAATTCCCCCTTTTGACATTTTAAGATATTTTCACCAAATTTACTTTCATTGAGCATTTTAAGTAGTTACTTTTTTCCAAGCGTAATAAGTGAAATTTACTCTCAAATAAATTTTATCCTCCTTTTGTAAGAGTCAAATTCCCTTCATTACATAGTGATGCAACCAAAACATTTAACTATTTTTTAGAGTTTAAGTCTATTTTTAATAAATATTTGCATGTAGAATGAGATCTTGTCTTTATGTTTATGGTTAATTATTACTTTCATTGTCTTTAATGATTTATGGTTAATATTTTTATTATCTTTAGGATTATGATCTAATGCTTGAAATTTGAAATCTTGCAAGTATTTACATTTACCAAAGAAAAAATCTTAAACACTCTCACATTATGTCTTGGTAGTAATTAAGTTTATTTTGATCACTACTAAGCCATACCATAGAAAAATTATAACATGAGTGCATTATAATATACTCATATTTTTCATATGATGAAAAAGAGAGTAGTAGGTTGATCTCATTTTAGCCCAAGTCCATTTGTCCCTGAAGTACCCAAAATCTGCAATGTAAGACCACTTCAAATACTCATTAGAAATGTTAGTCTAAACACACAAATCTGCAAATACCTCCATGAAATAGAATATCTATGCTAAAGAAATGCCACAAGTAACAAAAACAGCATCAAGAAGACATTTTAAAAGCAAGATAAACACTTATTCCATGTTGGATTGGTGTCACATGTGCTAGTGACCCTTTCCCAACCCTTGATAAAAAGCTCAAATGATAAAATGCAAATGGAGATGATGGATTGATGATGAACAAGATCAAATCTCAAATGAAGAGAGTAACCTTGCATGAAATTGTGAAGAGATTGTGGAGGATTTGCTCAAAGATGAAGCTTGTATTTAAAGATTTTCAAATGCTGAGTGTTGAAGAGGGACCAATGTGGGACTAAGATTCTGCCAATGATAGAAGGACACTTGTCAAGTGGTGATTAGTTGATGCATGTGCAAGATTTGGGAAGAGTGCCCAAGAGGGGGAAAATTTGAATTCAAATTTTGCCATAAATGCTGAGAGGGGGACAAGGAAAAACAGCAATAAATGCCCTGTTTGACTTGTCATGTTGAGGGAAAATGAGGCTTTTAATAAATCAATAAAATTGATTTATTGTGCAAGTGGCTAGATCTAGATAATGCAAGTGGGATGGGATTAACATTAGATTAGGATTAGATGATGATTATGCTGATTAGATGATTTGACTTTCAAGACTTTGATAATTGATTTATTTAAATCAGAAAATGATGAAATATAATTTAAGATTTGATTTAAATGAAGTCCTGATTTATTTAATTAAATGGATGATGCAAGATGAAGGTTGAATGATAAGGTTTATTTGATAAATGACCTTGAGATTATTTAATGAATGGATGAAAATGCACTTGATTAATTGATGAATGGTCCTAATGCAACGTCTAATTTGACTGAATCCGATCGAATGCATAATGTAAATTTTGCATGTCTACATTTTGCCCCTCTTTGAAGCAATGTACTTGTTGCGTTGGTTCAAAGAATAAACTTGCCGAAATTAAAAATTTCTGATTTTTCGGATGCCCCAGCGGAAAGAAGTACACTGGTACATTGCCCCCTCGAGAGATCGAGCAAAAGATTTGATTTGAGGGTCGATCTCGCGATAAAGAGGTTCAAAATGGGTGGTTATGAATGACGATGCAAATGTGATGATTTTAAGATGCTTAGAATAACAAATCTATATTATCTAAACAACTTAAATGATGATATGATATGAGATGGATGATGTGATATATGCTGTGATTATGCAATGGATGATTTATGATGCTTAGACTAACAGATCTATATTATGATGATGATGCAAATGCAATGCATGTGAAATGATCAATGTTTCCTATTATGTATGATATGAATGATATGTGGTATGCTGATAGTTTATAGATGCAGGATGGATGCATGATGGATGCATGACGGATGCATGATGTTAGCATGGAAATCAGATATGACAAGAGGATCCAATAAGTCCATGATTGGTCAAGACTTTATTAGAGATGATGATGATAGATGATGATGATGATAAATGATGATGATGATAAATGATGATTTGCTTATCAAGGATTGGGATTTTCAAAGGGTCACTTACTTTATGTTTGATAACATGCCTAAGTACGATGCATCAAGGTATGAAGGACCAGGATGACGTTGTACTTAGTGTGATGGACTTTGACTCAACAAGCAGATAGGAGTATTCTTGTTCACACTTGACATATGGAAACCTTGCTAGGGCGTACCTAACAAAGCAAGTATTCGCCAAGTTATTTTACAAGAACGTCCAACAAGCAATGGACAAAAGGATAATGATCGGCCCCATTCCTATCTCTAAATCCTTCGCTCGATATCATCGAGGGTCCTTGGTGAGCGCAATAAGATAAATCAAAGAAAAGATCAAGTACACAAACAAGCCAATGTTCTTCATACCTTCAACCAAAGGGATTTGTTTTGATAGGATAAGAATCCAAGGTGATATCCATAAATGATGCCCATTGTCAGAACGATATATCCTAGGACATGCATTGTACAGGATGATGATGGTTTGATAAGTTGATTGATAGGCTAATGATATAAAGTTGACTGACATGTTTACGACTGATCAAGTGTTTGATTTTGTTTTAAAGATTTGTTGCTTCGATTTTGGTTTTACGATTGAAGTTTGCTTTTGCTGACTGTTGCGCTTGTTTCTGTTTGCGTTGCCAAAGGATGGAGATGACGATCAGTTTATTATGGATGATTGATTATTTCGGGTGTATGCGAAATGGGACGGGTGGATTTTTCAAATATTTGGATGTTTTTGACATTTTGAAATGTTTTGAGGCTGTTTTTGGATTTTGATGTTTTTCAGATGTTTTGGGGTTTTCTGAGATTTTACAAATGTTTTGATTTTTGATTTTTCAAATTTTTTGGATTTTGTGTTTTTTCGAATGTTTTTGGATTTTGATGTCTCGGGGGCTGATCGAAGATGAGCCTTGCCTACGTTTAAGCTCAGAGACGACGTAGTTCAGATTCCAATGTTTTTGATGTTTTCTGCTTTTTGAGTGTTTTTTGGATTTTTAATATGTTTTGGATGTTTTTGGTTTTTTCACATGATTTTGACGATTTGGATATGGATGTGTAATGATATCAGTGCTTTGTTTGGGATTTTGTTTGAAAACCAAGCTAAGGTGGATTGATCAGATCGACAGATTGATGATGATGATAACATTGTTGAGGATACACAACAATGCAACGATTGGATTGATTAGGATTGATGAGGATAACATTGTTGAGGATGCACAACAATGCAAGGATGGATGGATTGATGATGATAACATTGTTGAGGATGCACAACAATGCAAGGACTGGATTGATCAGGATTGATAATGATAACATTGTCGAGGATACACGACAATGCAAGGATAGTATTAAGCAACACAAGGATATCCCAAGATGATGAATTTTTGATTGGATTTGATTGATCATGTTTGATGAAGCTTGGTTTCAAACAAAAGATGTTTGGATGATTTGATGTGACATTTGACATGCAACTTAGATGCGACTGATATCGATTGTTTTGATTGATGTTCGATGAAAGATGAAATTTGATAAGGACATGTTTTCGTCAAAATATTCCATGGGCTAGTGATTCGTATTTTTGGATCATAAATGCCTTGACCAATTTGATTTCATGTTTTCCAATGTTCGGATCGCCACATAAGCTGGAGGATATAGACCAAGATTTATTCTCGAAGCAAGATGTACATATCTGCCCCCAATGTCTAGCAACGTATGGAATGCAATGGATGGATGCTCGGATAAGTGTATGGATGGATGGATATGGTAAGCACGCAAAGTATGCCAAGGACTATCTTGTGATAAGATAAGGTGTTCGGATAACAAGTGCTCATTTGGATAATGCTTCATGGCTCAGATAATGCTGCATAGGATAGGATCAATGAAAATGACCCATGTCAAGATGTTTTACCATAAGCAAGCATAAAGCGTGCCCCAAAATTGTATCAAGATCAAGATAACTAAGATGGTGGATGCAGATATATGCGAATGGATTGGATAAATGGTTCATGGATGGATGGATTTATTATGGATAAGATGGATGGAATGCTCAATTTATTACGGATGGGATGAGATGCTTCCATCTGAACTGGCACACGTAGATGCTCGATTCCACACATGACGCCTGTTTGTCAGGTTTTCATCATGGTCTTGCCCAAAGCGCCACTGTAGTGGTTTTCACTAGAGGACGATTTTTTTCTTTACTGTTTTCAATCCTTTTTCTAATTTTTTTGGATTTTTGATATTTTTTGATTTTTTTGATTTTTCTAAAGATTTTAAGCTCATGCTGAATCATGAGGTGTTGCTGATGTAGATGCCCCTTTCATAATGTACCATCGATGTCCTGCTTGAAGGAGCTGCTTTGCTAAGATACGTGCACTTGAATGCAGCTTTTGGGATTCTTGATCTGCTTCGTCGATACCGGAGTTAACTCTTTCTTGGTGCACACATCGCGATAAAGTGCCTTCAGAATCCTTATGATGAAGGGTCGTTGCCAATACATGGTCAATGTAAGAATTGGATATTATGCGTGGAGGCGTGGATGGAGTGTGTTTAGGGATAAGAGATGGATTGGTTGCCAGTTTGGAACCTTTGACTCTCCAAACTTGGGAAGATGAGCAATGATGGGTGGATACGGAAGTGTGCATGGAATTAGGACCAACTGCTTGATACACTTTGTACGTCGCTTGAAAAGCCTACTTTTTCTTTTGCAGACACTCTTGATGGATACTTTTCCCTCTTTTAGTTTGCCCCACAGTTTCTTTGACTGATGGAGTTTGATAGGGATGATCTTTCTTTGTATTCTTTGGTATCCATGCATATTTGATTTGTCCATTATGCTTCTCAGCTTCTTTTGCTTTGATAATGTTCTTCGTACTTTGATTCAAATTTTTCCTTCGAAGTTGGTCCCAATTCATGGATGGGGTGATGGGTGGATGAAGAATCGTGACGTGGTTGGTTGTAGTATTGACATTAGCTTCATCATAAGGACTCTTCATGCTCCCTATGTTGACGTTTGCTTGAAATGAAGTTGCCCCCAGTATGGTGATAGTATCACCTTTATTCATTGATTCTGCTTGTTCGAAGAGCTCTTGTTCAAAATGCATTCTCTGATCAATGATCACTGTAGACGACATTATTTCCATTTGTTGCTCTGCTATCTCTGAATGTTCTATCTGACTTGTTTCCTTGGGCGGATAATGATGGATATCTTTATTCATGATGTCCTCAATCTGAGTTTGGGACATATTTGATCCTGATGTTGACAACTCCTTTGATTGTAGGAGTTAAGAATCTGCTCTTTTTGTGTAACAAAATCTTGTTCTAGATGAAGATCATCTACGCCCATCTGTAGAAAGCATCTCATGGGTAGATGGAGGAGTCTGTGCTACATGGATATGATCATCTTGCATGGATAAGAGAGTGTTCATTAGATTATTGTAGTATCTTGAAGATACAAATTCTTGATCTTGATTAATTTAGGAGTTGCTTTCGACATGCTTTGGATCAAGTTCTTGACATGGGGTAGTTTCAAATGATGGATTTCTTACAAAGGGTTCTTGGACGTCGTTATGAGACATGGGGAATGGCTCAATATCCTCAAGTGTCAAGTTCAGGGTTCTTTCAGTATCTGTAACCATGCGGTCAAAGGGGATCAACATGTTTTGAAAAGGACCATTGCTAGACTTTGGTGAAATATTTTGATCATGCTTTGGAATAAATTCTTGAGATATGTCCTCTAACTCGTAAGGAGATGTAGAGACATTTTCGACATGATCATAGGTGAACTGATTGTGCATTATGTCAATTGGATCAAATAGTCCTAACACTCCTTGAAAGAGATCACTAAAGAGTGGCTCTTGATGTATCGTGAGTTGATCATTGGATTGTGTACATACATCGTCAATGTGCTCCTCGATGGAGAGGTTTTGATCATTGTTTTCGACAATTGCGGTGGAGAGATTGTGAATGTTTTCACCATAGAGTCAAGTGATGTTGATATTTCTTGAATTGGCTCATTGTCGATTTTTGTTGGTGGATTTTGATCGTGATTCAAAAGTGACTCTTGACATATGTCGATTTGATCATTAGATGAAGTAAACGTGTGCTCAGTGATGGATTGATCTTGATCCTTGTTTTCAATAGTTGTCAGTGTTGGTTGGGTAGCTTGAGAGGCTTGGGAAACTTGAGAGGATTGTTTCACTTGTTTCACTTGTGTTGCTTGTTGCATGGCTAGATATTGTTGGAATCCCTTTGGAAAAGCAGCTTGTAATGTCGCGTTGTATTGGATTGATGTAGTGGAAATTGGTGGTGGTGGGGGTGGTGGTTTATTTAGAATCATGTTGGATGTAGTGACAAGTGTTTGAGATACACTCGGAGCGATCATGGTAGTGAGAGGTTGAGATGTGATGGGTGTGATAGTGGCATTTGGAATGATTGAAGGAATAGTGATGGTTGGAATGACTGAGGTGATAGGTCCTTCAGAGACCAAATTTTGATTTGGGATCAATGTTGTTTGATTAGATACCATCCATTGGTGTGATGTCGATGGTATACTCGAAGGATTTGACGTGATGGTTTGATTGACATTAAGTGGATTGATTTGGGTGGATTGATTGGTGTTAGGTAAAGGGGGAAGCCCTAAACCAAGGAATGATGTGGGTAATGGTGGTGGAGATTTCCCTTGGCGCAATGCCTCAACTATTTTGGAAAGTTCCGCAATTTGATCTCGCCAAATTTGTTCTTGATTTTGATCTTGACTCACTTGAGATAGTTGATTTGGCTCTTGTTTAAGCGGATTTAGGATGCCTACTTGCGGTTTTTGAATGGGATTATGGGAAAATTGACTTTGGATAATGTTCTGATTCGGCATGATAGGATGAACATTGTTGGTATTGGGAATCATTTTTCCAAAGTTTTCCGAGTTAGGATTCATGTTTCGAAAACTTCCACTTGGTACATCCACATTTGGTTTGTAGGGATTTGGTGGAATGACATTGCTCGTTTGAAGACTCATGCATTGATTATTCGATTGGTGGATTTGTAGGTTTGGACTTAGATCTATCATTGGGAAATGTGTTCCAAAATTTGACTTGGGCATACTCACACTTGTTGTACCATTGACATTTGTCGAAGGAAATGATCCTATGCATGGACTTTGATAATTGATAGGCATTGCAAAGCTTTGAAGATTCAACTGATTTGGATTACCCAAGATGTATGGATCAAGTTTATATTCCATATTCTCCTTGTGTTATGACCTTATTGCGAAAGTGACCTCTAAGATTCTTAGGACCAATGATGAGATGGAGGATGAAATGTGTAAATGATGAGTGATGAACGTTTAGGAACTTTGGATCAATGCTAGACTTAGGGTTTGATTTTGATTGTTTGATGTGGATGACGAACTTGTAAACCCTAAAATGTTGGATGTTACCTTAGGATGAACTTGTTCAAAGAGGTGATAATTTAACTAAGTGTGCGTGGAAGGATTCATCCAAACACACCTAACTAAACAAATGATTTTGATTTGGTTTGGAAATGTACCCAAGTCTAGGTAATGACGTTTTCAAAGCTCTAAAGTTGTTTGTGGGATGATGTTGATAAATGTTCGAGGTGAATGAAGTGTTTGATTTTGATCCTAAGAGACTTAGAGAGACTTTTTTTACTAGGCCAAGGTATTGAAGAACACACTTTTCTCTAAGAGAAATCAAAAGACCAATATGACCAAGAGATATCAAGCACATGTGTGGGGTCCAATTTGTTATCTTTGCTTAATGGCTTTATTTTACCAAAAACACTCTCTTTGATTAAGGTTCCAAACTAAGATGTCCAATGTCTTAATTTCTTTAAACCCCACAAGATATTTTATGTGGAAATTCAATGAACTTAAGGCAAGGTTTTCCTATTGTTTACTCAAGAAAACAAATTGAGGTATAATCCAATGCTTAGGAACCCTACGACGGAATCCAGGGAAAGCAGTAACATATGGATTGAGTCAATGATATTTGTCTTCAAGAGGGTTTGAAATTTTGAGAACCATGTTGAATGTTTGTTTGCAAAATGTTTTCGAATACACACCGTGTTTTCAAACAAAGAATAATTACAAGCCCTATGGATGTGTAAGACAATATTTGTTGGATTCCCACTTGACAAGTCCAGCTACGCTTATCTCTAGCGGATGGTTAGATGTTTGACCCCACGCTCCCTCCACCTACCATTAACGCCAATCAAGGCAGCCTAAGCATCAACACCATGAAACTCCCATGGCATGCTTTCCATCTCTACTAGAAGACCGTAAGAGTGTGGGGTGGCTTCAGAACGACCGTTCTTGCACCAACAAATAGATTAAGGATTTTGGCAAATTCTAGTACATGGGTTCTAGTAAGGACTTTCCGTTGTGGAGATTGACCCATACGGCAAGAGTCCCCTTTCGGATCCATCTTGTCGAGCCAACCGCGTGATTATGGCGCTTTAACCAAACCCTCATTTATATCCCGGCTGGAAATACTTTGGCTTTAGAGTGTTACCGGTTGAGTCGTCAGCTTGGGTGAGTACTTTTTCCCAAGGCGGCCCTCCTAAGATAAAACAAAAGCGAGCAAAGACAATAACGTGAACTCGATCGATCTTTGATGGCACAAAGAAAGAGAATGTAATAAAATGCCCCTACTCACACTCGCGACAAGATGTTCAATTTTTAAGCCCAAATTGAAGTGTTTCAGCAATAAAATGTATTTTGAGTGTTTCTCTTGCACCCTAGATCGCACGAAGCGCAAGGGGAGAGGATACGTACTCAAAAGACAATCACACAAATCAAACACTTGTTCATTTTATACCCTTCAAAGCAATTGTGAATTCGTTTTAAGCACCAAATGAAATATGAAGGTTGCTTGTTCAATTTTTAACCCAAAACGAAATCTAGTAAGTGTGTCCTAAGGTTCGTTTTAAGCCCCTTGCAATGAAAATTAAATTGTTCGTTTTAGACCCAAATGAAAATTAGTGTTCTAAAACGAAAAATAATTTCGTGAAGTAGTGTTGATAAATACTTAAAGTGTTAAAAAACACATTGTGTTTTCAAAAAAAAAAGAAAAAAATCATTCTCCTTTCGTCTTCGTTTGCTAGCCTCCTCCTTGTTGACTTTTCACTTTTCTTGTACCTTGTTCACTTTCCTTTGTTCGCCTTTGGTACCTTTGTTGATTTTTCAACTTTGTACCTCCTTCGCTTTTCCTATCAAGAAAGAAAATCAAATTAATACTTCAAAACATCAATTTCAAACAATAGAAGGATTTGAATTGAAAAGGATAATTAATTAACAAAGATTATTGTAGACAACTTAATGCAGATAAGCAAAGATTTGCAATGATTTTTAGGTAAGACTTCAATTCCCCTTCACTTAACCTGCAGAAAAAAAACAATAAATGAGTGAGAAACATCAATATTAACGACAGAAAGTCTTGCCCACTCCACACAGCCAGCCTTTAATAACAATATGATTTCAATGATATTGATGAGAACAACACATACAAAGCACTTTACTATGTAATAAAGCACGTCTCCCTGCCCGACACCAAGTACTTTTGATACCTTTGCTTCAAGAAGGAGATTTGCTAGATTCTTTCCAATAAAGGATTGTCATAAAGTCAGCATTTTTGAATATCCCCTTTGCAATTAATACCGCTCAATCCCATAATTCTGACCATGGAGTAAAACGTCCCTATTTTTCATTAATACTGCTATAATCATGAATGCCACAAATCACTCTCATGTACCCCTAGACTGTGTTCGAACGATTTGACATATCATTGTGACGATTTGGAATCCTTAGATGCAGTTGGTAAGACATTTTACTCATCACAGAAGGGACGCAGTTTTAGAAAAAGTAAGAGAAGCTGCAGAGATCCATGGCCATGTTTTTCTTGGACTGCGTTAAGACTTAGCAGGTGCTATATTTAATAGTGAAGTGACTTGACTAGCAGCTTGCAAAAGACATTATTGATGGGTGTTAGAAGAGTACTCGAACATCTTCCAGAGGATCTCTTTCACCTACTACTCCGATGGGTTCACATTCATCGAAGTTTTGGAGGATAGCATGCAGCTTTCACATATCTATTAATATCAGGTAAGGACTCGTTTGGCAACACAGACCAGAATAATGTACTACAAAGGCAACATTGCTATTAAAGAATGACAGATATTCCAACTTAATATAGACCAATGCGTAACATCAATAAATGATGCAATAATCTTCAACGCATAAAGCAAAGACAGTTTGCATCACAAAAGAAAACTACCAACTTACATAAGTAGCAGATGTGTGTGATAAACGCGTAGGCCTGGCACTGGGAAATGCACGTTTTGCTTCCTCTGGAATAGTTCACACAGAATATTTTGATTCTCCTAATTAACTGAGTGGCGTATCCTTGAGCAGGTGAGAGGCGTGATAAGATACGCAAGATAGTTAATCAATTAGCAACATAACCTTTGGTAATTTATTCAACAGCTACATTTAAAATACATGCAGGAATAATCAATTAGCAACAAACGGCTGGAGGAATATATGCGAGTGGTAAGTGTCTTGATCAAGAGAAATAAATGCAGGAAGCAAACTTCCACTCTCCCCTGACAGAGAGAAATGAATGCAGGAAGCGACCTTCTACTCTTCTCTGACAGAGGGAAATGAATGCAGGATCTGCGCACTGTCCTCATTGCCCGCGCCAATAATCATCCTGGAGGCTTTCTGTTATTCTTCTACTAGGTGCCGCTGTGGTTGTACTCGCAATTCTTTGCAGTGATAGCACAGGGAAATAGAAAAGTTATCCATACGAATGCATCCACAAACCGTTGTTGGCAAACAAATGAATGACAACAAATGTAATCGGTAGGCGTATATTTTAACTCCTCAACTGTTGACCAGCCTTGACACTTTCAGGCAAATGTCCTATGTTAGAAATTTTAGAATATTGTAATCTCTAATATAATTCACAGGTGTAAAGCGAATTTCCACAACCGTCGCTGGCAGATAAAAGAGGCGCGCAGAAAAGAGCATTGGTTTCAAAGATACTGGCGCAGGATTACTCTTTGTGATGTTTATGAATGGTATTGTAGAGTCTGGTGCCAGATACTATGAAGACAGCCAATCTGAGGTGGAAAATATTGATGATGAAGTTGGAGAAAGTGGCAATGAAATCTCAGATGGCGCAGATGCTGACCAAGCACTTAGGTCAGCTATAGAAGCATTGTTGCGCTCCTACAAAGAAGCTATTGCTGTTAATGATGAAAGCATAATAACAGATATAGAAAATCAACTTCACTCCATTGAGAATGAAGAGTTATTAGCAGATAAGGACAGATTTCTTTGCTTGAATGCAGACTTTGCCAATTTCAGGAAAAGATCAGAGAGAGAACGACTTTCTTTTGCATCAGAAATCAAAGGGGAAGTTATTGAGAGTCTCTCGCCCCTGGTAGACAGTTTTAAAATAGCTAAAATGCAGATCAAGCTAGAAACAGAAGGAGAGGAGAAAATTAACAACAGCTACCAGAGCATATATAGACAATTTTTTCAAACCATGAGAGCTTTGGTGTCTCCATTGTTGAGACAGTTGGCCATCAATTTGATCCCGCAGTAAGCTTCTCCTCTTTAAGACCTTCATTAACAAGCCTGCAGGCTTCTACACAAGATAATGATTCAACATGATATTAGCGTGCAATAAAAAAAGAGCTGAGAATAATTCTGGTGAAATAACAGAGAGTATTTTTTCTTTCCAGTAGCAAAAAAATTATTTTCTTTGTTTTTTTAATGCAGTGGTAAGTAAAATGCAGGTACATGAACCATTTGATAAAATGTCCCAAGAGGCTCCTAGAATACCAAAAAAAATGCACTTTATTCAAAAGAACAACTTCTATAGAATGAGATGGGAATCCATAAGTAAATCCCAGCAGTTCAAAGATGTTAATGCAGACATTTTAATGGAAAACAAAATATATGAATGTAATTGTATGATCTTAGAGTTTATTGCCCTCCTTCTAGCGCCAAGATGAAGTACCCAAAATCTGCAATGTAAGACCACTTCAAATACTCATTAGAAATGTTAGTCTAAACACACAAATCTGCAAATACCTCCATGAAATAGAATATATATGCTAAAGAAATGCCACAAGTAACAAAAACAGCATCAAGAAGACATTTTAAAAGCAAGATAAACACTTATTCCATGTTGGATTGGTGTCACATGTGCTAGTGACCCTTTCCCAACCCTTGATCAAAGCTCAAATGATAAAATGCAAATGGAGATGATGGATTGATGATGAACAAGATCAAATCTCAAATGAAGAGAGTAACCTTGCATGAAATTGTGAAGAGATTGTGGAGGATTTGCTCAAAGATGAAGCTTGTATTTAAAGATTTTCAAATGTTGAGTGTTGAAGAGGGAACAATGTGGGACTAAGATTATGCCAATGATAGAAGGACACTTGTCAAGTGGTGATTAGTTGATGCATGTGCAAGATTTGGGAAGAGTGCCCAGGAGGGGGAAAATTTGAATTCAAATTTTGCCATAAATGCTGAGAGGGGGACAAGGAAAAACAGCAATAAATGCCCTGTTTGACTTGTCATGTTGAGGGAAAATGAGGCTTTTAATAAATCAATAAAATTGATTTATTGTGCAAGTGGCTAGATCTAGATAATGCAAGTGGGATGGGATTAACATTAGATTGGGATTAGATGATGATTATGCTGATGATTAGATGATTTGACTTTCAAGACTTTGATAATTGATTTATTTAAATCAGAAAATGATGGAATATGATTTAGGATTTGATTTAAATGAAGTCCTGATTTATTTAATTAAATGGATGATGCAAGATGAAGGTTGAATGATAAGGTTTATTTGATAAATGACCTTGAGATTATTTAATGAATGGATGAAAATGCACTTGATTAATTGATGAATGGTCCTAATGCAACGTCTAATTTAACTGAATCCGATCGAATGCATAATGTAAATTTTGCATGTCTACAGTCCCCAATGCCCAAATATGATAGATGAATAGTGTGAGTGTATATGTAAGAAATTGGACTAGATTCAATCCAAAACCATGTTACCATGAAATTTATGAGCTTAATGATGTAATATTTCTTTATTTTTAGTGGTTAAATTAAAATGAAATTTATTTTTCAAAATGTTTTATTTCATTTTTAAGTTTCTTAGGAATTGAAAATTTGTTCACACCCCAACCCCTAATTCACCAAATCATGTGCATAATGGAAATATTGGTGAAGAATAGCCACAACCTAAACCTATTCAAATTTATTGATCTACTCTTTGTTATCCTCATAATGTACAAGTAAAACTATTAGGGAAAATTAAAATAAACAAAAAAGAGATCTAAACATTTGTTGAAATGATAGAAATCCTAATATAATGAGTTCACATTAGAGATCCCCTGCAATATCCTTCCTATCTATCATTTCTCACATACATTTCATTAGTGGCCAAAAAAATATATGATCAAATCATAGGGAAAATGTACAATAATTTTATTCTACAAAATTATCATATAAGCACATGAAAGATAATCCAATTTTATATTAGGTTCACTCATATCTTAGAGTTAAATGGAGAATGGCATCCTCCCATTGGCTCTCACTCATTTCTTCATTTTTAAAATAGATTTTTTATTTTGGCTAAGGGTTCTAGGGTCTATGATCTAGTTGTAAATTTTCCTATTGATTATTTTCCTTCATGGGAATTCTCATTCCTATTCTATTATGGACCATCATTTACACTTACATTGTTGTTTGCCAAGTCTATAATTCCTAAGCTACATGTTACACTAGTAGTAGAGGGGTCCTCTACTTTGGATGATGGTGATGGGATTTTTATGTATGTGGTTTCTCTGATTGTGAGTGTGGAATCCTTTATTCCTATGTCCCCTTCTCATGCTTCTTATGTGCATTAGGTGAAGAAAAACACAAGTCTATAACTGTTATATGTAAGGTTTTTTCCTTGGATTTCCTTGCAAGATCAAAGAAAAGTGCCAGTTACTTAAATGCTTCACCTACTCCTATATTTAATTTGGGGTAGTAATTGATTGATAATGAGGGTTTCTACATCAATAAGGGTTTGGTTTTAGTTTTAGCCACTTTTGGCATTCTCTCCTTGACCTACACCAACATATTTCCTAGCATTGGACTTCTTTGGTTGAGGGTAAGATGGATATCTACCCTTGTGTATTAGGCTAGGTGAAATTAACCTTGTAAACCTATGTAATTTATATGTCTTCATGTTTCTTGTAAAGTGTTATAGGGTACATGAGAAATTCATTAAATATTGGCACATTGTAATTATATTTTCAAGAGAGGATTTAATGTTAGTAGAGGTTACACATCATTATGGAAAAAGTCTCCCTCATAGGCATCCATATTGGGAATGTGAAAGGTCTTGAGTGAGGCCCCCAAGTTTGGATGGAAAGAAGTGTCCATTGTGTTCCATCTAGAAGTTGAAGTCATTGAAGCTGAAAGGTAGAAGTTGAAAATGCTATGAGACAGGTGCCCATGTTGGAGCCTTATACATTTTATTTAATATTTTAGCATGAATCTTGGTCTTCTAAGAAATGGGCATGGTTTTTTTTAAATGGTTTTGGTACCTCTTGTTTTGGTTTACCATTGTGGTTTTACCTCCAACAAATTCTATATATTAGAGCCATTGGATGATAGTTTCATATTGAGTTATTTGTAGGTGTATGGAAGCATCCAGGTTGATTACAGATCAGTAATGAAGTGTATTATAGTGTATCTCTCTTATGAAGATTAATAATATATTTTCCCTATTTTCTCATGTGGGTTTTTTTCCCAAAAGGTTTCTACACGTAAATCTAGTGTTATATTTTATTTGTTGATTTTTCTATTGTGATGTATGTGCAATCACATACATATAATCTGATTTGGTAATCTTATTTTCAAATTTGAATTCACATGCATAAGTTAATATTGTAGCTTTGTTTCACCTTATTTTCAATATTGTGCTAGAGGTTTTATATGGTTTTTTTACTCTTTTAATGATAGAGAGGCTATGTTAGCTATTGGAGACTAGATGTGGGATTTTCATCCTCTCTTGTTTTTTGCTTGGTCTCCCTCTTTCAAACATTTAAAAGATTATATTTGATATAACTCCTATTTGGGTGATATTTCCTTATCTTCCCTTATATATTTGGTGTAAATCAGCCCTTGAGGCAATTTACAATGCTTTGGATCGATTCCTAAAGGTGGAACCAATTACTATAAACAATTCTCACACCTCCTTTGCTCATGTTCTGGTGGGTGTTGATCTATTGAAGGATTTACTAGGAGAGGTTGTTTTATAGGTAAATAACTAACATTGGTCTTGATTAGCCGATTATGAGAGCATCCCATTTTGATGTAAAATTTTATTTTCTATTAGGCACTTGGATCTAGATAAGTCCCCATTGAATCTAAAATTATTTTTCATCTTATTGGTAGAAAAATATCTTCCCCACTATCTTATAGTGGTTGCAAAAGATTATATAGTTGATTCAAAGGATTTGGAGGCACTCCCCTTCATTCCTACAACTTAAAATTTGGGCCTTGTGAGGCACCTTTTGATTCCATGGTTAATGTTCATGAATCTCAAAAACATGTTTCTTTTTTACCTTTTCTACCTTTTTTAGACCACCAATATCAAGACTTTGATACAGTCAATTTTTCAATTAAAAAATTCATGATGTTCCTTAAATTGTGCAATGTCGTTAGATGGGACCTCTAGGAGCATCCCCTCCCTCTTCTCCTAGGTCTTCTAGTTTGGAAAAAAACACTTTTTGGATAGTTATTCAAAGGTGGAAGAAAAGACTTCCTAAATGTTTCTATCAATCACACACCAATAATAAGGTTGTGATGGTGTAAAGTATTATATAAAGCATTTTTTAGGCTTGATTTTTTTTTTTCTTTTATGTTAAAAAACTTGGTTGCTTTGGATTTATGTAACTATTGTTCTATTATAACAATTTTTGGGTCTCATCAAACAACCAACTTACCTTAATTAAAAAAGTTAAAGAGAAGAAAATTTTAAAATTTATTTTGTATGTATTGTTTGTTGATCAAAGAACCAATGTGTTCATGCATAAAAGTTATAAATATCCCCTATTCACTAGTGCCAACACCATGGAATAAGAGATAATTTTTGGGATATGTTGTGGATTGTTTTTATTATCCACCATGCAACAATAATGAGGCACAATAATATTTCTTGATGAAACTCTATTATGGTTTCATCATTAATGAGACTCTAAGTTATTTTGATATCCATGATTTCTAGTGTAGAGGCAAAGGCAAAATCATAATTTTAGGAGCACATATCAAACGCCTAATTAATATAAGGGATATTAGATCAGACACATATTCATATTTTCTAAAAATTAATTAAGGCTATGTCAAGAGCTCATTCTAAATCATGATTGAACTTTCTTCCAACCAAATCAAGATCAAAGCATTAAATCCAATTATATCCATCATTTCATAAAATTCAAAGAACAATAAACCCAAATAGATCCTATCTACCATACAACCACTTCTCCTTCATGTGATGTGACAATTGATCCCATAAAACACATGAAAAAAAATCAATCACATCTAAAGTATCAAAATTAGGTTGTAGATGATATTGATCACATTGTGCATGAAGATAAGCAAGTCACAATCAATCACGTTGAGCATATAATTGATTTATTTACCATAATTATGAATAGGGAGAGAGTGAACAAATATTACTATCGTTCCCTAACTACCATTGTCTAAGTTATCTTCTTATAGAGGAACATATTGAAATATCCATCCTAGCTATCTAAAGATGGATTTTCATTCTATTTTCAAAGTGACAAGTATCATATTGTAGATCAAAAATATTTGGCCTTCATGAAAAGGGAATATTAGAACCCATATATGTTAATATAGATCAAATATTTTAGTGCATCAATTACAATTCTCCTAATAAAAATACCTGATGTTAGTGATAATTTTATAGATTCTAAGGAAACTTCTCATATCGAAATTGGCTCTTGTTGCTCCTACAAAGATATTGCTATCACCACACATTTTATTAAGAAAACATCCCTAATATCTAACTTGACCTCCCATCACCTAAATTCTTCAATTATGACCAATCAAACCACACATCATTTGTCCTATTAGAAATGATGAAGTTATCAAAAAATTCATGGGATTCCAAGATGATATTTATGAAGGGATTATAAAATGGTATTTCAAATAAATTTGGATTCACCAACATATAAAATATAAATAATCAATGAATGAACATGTCACAAAGCATCAACATGCAATAAAAATTCAAAATCAAGTCAAACATCAAATTCACTTAAAGGAAACCATGATTCCACTAATAAAAACAATCAAAAAATAAATATGGATCCCAAAGAAAAGAGAATCGATGAATTAAAGTGAAGCATCAAAAATATGAATTTCCTATCTAAATCCAAATATCCCGATCTAAATATCCTAAATCCATTTGAATACCTAAATCAAAAAATATAAAATATAAAAAAACCCAAACTCATAAATCCATGTAGATCGGGCCAAATCCTAAATCCCACAATATAAATATACAATTAAAACTATGTGGATCCCTAAATTTATCAAAATCTAAAATTTTGAAAATCCAAAACATTTGAAACTCCAAATACAAAAGTTCTAAATCCATGTGGATCACAAATTCAAAAATTCTAATATGTAAAAGTACAAAATCCATGCAGATGCCTAAATCCAAAGATCTAAAATCCAAAAATCCAAGCACCATCATAGATCCTAAATCTCATATTCTAAACATTCAAAATCATGTTGTCAAAGAGAAATAAATAAATAATCTATCATCCCATCCAAACTTAATCCACTCATATAATTTATAATGCCCCAATCCACACACCTAGGACACTAGCCAAGCAAAAAGAAAATTATGAGAGAATCACATGAGAACAACTTTATCATTCGTAATTTGATAATGACATGTAGAAGTGCACAATAACATGTGCATAAGTGTCATATCAATTATAATGAAATAAAGGGACTAAAGACATGAGAAACCTCACCATTGCAACAAGAAAGGTAGAACTAGCACTTGCACCCCAATGAGGTGCAATACTTACGCCGATAGGTTGAGCCCACATTATTTATGGTCGTGAAAAGTAGTGGATGACGTGAAGAAAGCAGTGATTTATCTCACCTATCCCTCTCTACCTATCCCTCGCTCCCTCCCTCCCCCTTCTCTCTCTCTCTTGCTCTCTCCTTCCCTCTCCATTTCTCTCTATATCACATATCCCTCTCTACCTATCCCTCCCTCCATCCCACCTATTTCTCTCTCTCTCTTCTTCCCTCTCTCACTTATTCCTATCTACCTCTCTCTCCTTCCCCCTCTAATTCTCTATATCTCCCCTATCCCTCTCTACCTCTCCCTCCCTCTCTCTCTCTCTCACTCTCTCTGGCTCTCTCTTTCCTTCTCTACTTCTTTCTATCCCACCTCTCTCTATCTCTATCTCTTATCCCTCTCTACCTCCCTCCATCCCTTTACCCTCCTTTCTCTCTCTCTCTCTCTCTTCCTCTTTCTCTATCCTTCCCTCTCTACATCTTTTCCCTCCTCTCTCTCTCTTTCTCTATCCTTCCCTCTCTACTTCTTTACCCTCCTCTCTCTCTCTCTTTCTCTATCTCACCTATCCCTCTCTACCTCTTGCTCCCTCCCTCCCCCCTTCTCTCTCCCTCTTTCTCTCTCCTTCCCTCTCTATTTCTCTCTATATCACATATCCCTCTCTACCTATCCTCCCTCCATCCCACCTATTTCTCTCTCACTCTCTCCTTCCCTATCTTCTCTCCCTCTCTCACTTATTCCTCTCTACATCTCTCTCCTTCCCCTCTAATTCTCTATATCTCCTCTCCCTATCTCTATCTCTTATCCTCTCTACCTCCTCATCCCTTTACCCTCCTCTCTCTCTCCCTCTCTCTCTCTCTCTCCCTCTCTCTCTCTCTCTCTCTCTCTCTCTCTCTCTCTCTCTCTCTCTCTCTCTCTCTCTCTCTCTCTCTCTATCCTTCTCTCTACTTCTTTACCCTCCTCTCCAATTCATTCCAAAAACAACACTTCCTATACAACTTTAGTTATATACCTCAGTGATTATCATGCCCAACATATGCTTGCGTGTGAAGTCTACAAGGCTTGATGAATGTTTCCTCCATTACCTTTCACATCACAGAGACAAATAGGAGTGTACAACACACCACGTAATAGATCTCGGTGGGGTTCCCCGTGGGATTCCCCCACGTAATAGCCTATTGGCTAATTATTTTTATAGTATATATAAGTTATCTTGTAGTTAAATAGTTATTTTATTTATTACATAAATTTTATTTTTATTAAAAATTTATTATCTTATTTTATTTAAAGAATCATTTTTTATTTTATTTATTATATAAATTATTTTATTTCATTTTATTTATTGTATAAATTTAAATTTTATTATATTATTTTATTTACATAATCATTTTTATTTTATTTATTATATAAATTATTTTATTTATTTATTTTTAGGGTATATATAAGTTATTTTGTTGTTAAATAGTTATTTTATTTATTATATAAATTATTTTATTTTATTTTTTATATAATAACAAGAATTAGATGAAATAATGTAAATATAAGAATTACATAATTAAAAAGTATCATCCAAAACAATAATTTAGAGGGTAGACATTGGGCATTAAAACTATCATCCACTACAAAGTGATGTCGTGCGATAACTGTAATGGTTATGGTGATTTTAATCAAATGTGATTATAATTGCAATAGTTACAGTTGTCAACTTCAAACGCACACTTCGAAGCAATTGAATGCTGGTGACAAAGAAATATCTACTAGTTAGGTGTTTTTTGTCTAGAAGTTAGTCGGCTCCTTAAAATCATAAAATACAAAATTAAACATAAACAAACCATTTATCAAATTTTAAACAACATAAAAATTAAATTAAATCAACAAACAACAAATTATAATAGATTATTCTATTACAAACATAACTGAACACCCTAAATAGTTAATTAAATTACAATAATCTAACCTTATCACTTCTTTGCCAACTTTATTGCGTGGGGATACCCTAGAGTTGCCATTAATATGGCTGATTGAAGACATGGTACGGTAAACTTCATTACGTGGTAAAATGACTTCCAAACATTTCATTTTTAACGATGGGTGTTGGTACGCTTTCATTAATAGTTTTACTTTTATCGATATAAATATCTTGATTTCTACAACGTAAATTTCAAAAAATTATATTTCAACTTTTACAAAGAAGTACAGCTACCAACTAGTAGCTGAAGATCAAATCAGGGTACTTGATTGAACACCCAAGAAAACTGCTGAACGGATTGAATCTCCACCTTAAACATTTAAAAGTTCAAACGACTTTAATAAACTTTAATGAAAGTCATTTGTATTTTCCCACGGATTCCTCCTATGTTGTCTCACCGGGCACAGTTATAATTAGCCGACGGCACCACCGAGGTTTCCAGCGTCAGACTGCTGGAAATTTCCGTGGGGGTTCCCCCAGTAAATAGCCTATCGGCTAACAAGAGGAAGACTAACTGTAGAGAAATTTTCCTACAACTCATCACCATTTTAATTCATTGAATTTCTTGCCTTGCAATATATTTCATGTTTTGCTGCTCTACAGCCTTTTCCTTTTGTTATGGATTACTTCCAAGTGAACCCATAGAATCCATATGTTCTTTGTATAACGCAACATCAGGATGTTCCACATGTCAGCTTGGAACAAGTTCAAGAGGGATCGCAGCCTCTTTCTCTCACGGAGGTGCACAGAACCACCACATTGTCGCCCCACGCGGTCCTTCTAGAAGATTTATTCTTTGAAGCAGAATGACGAGCAGAAGGTGGCACCATGTGTTAGCACCATTGAAATTATTGGAGGCAGTAACAAGGAAAGCCTCGGTAACTTCCACCTGTGTGCGACATGTCTTAGAAATGGATTTCTCAAAAGGGAAGAGTGATAGGCGTTGGAGGAGTGGAAAAGGATGCTAGTTGTCAGCTGGACAGAGGACCGGGAATGTTTTGAGCCCAGGGGGTTATGAAAAACACATTGTTTATTGTCTCAATAGTAGAGGGGTGCCAGAAGGTTCCGCTTGTCAAAGCTCAGGAACGTAGTTCCATTAATGCTCAAGAATCTACTCGATCGGGCGATTGCAGTGATCGACATTATGATGATCACCATGATCAAATTTTGGCTGACAAGGAGGTCTTGATTAGGCATGGCACCTAATTATTCTTAAGGTTTGTCAAAGGGTATTCATTTTAGAGTCAGATGGTATCTGCCTTAGCAAGCATTGCACAGAGGTAGTTGAAAGGAGCGAGTTGGGAGAATTTGAGTTCCATTCCAATCAAATCTCACCAATTGAAAAAGTTTCGCATTATGGGCATGTTTGACGGAAATCCAAATCTTCTTACAAATTCTCTGGTTGGTGGTTTAAGTCCATTTTGTTTTTTTGTCTTTTGTACCCAAGCGATGGGAGAGGTCTTTTTACTTGTTACTTCCCTTGTGCTATAAAAGGGAATTCTGAGCCTCTCCCAAAGGAAAATTTTTTTGCAGTAGTTGTTTCACCAGTCTATAAAAAGGAATGCTTAGTGAATCAGTCCCAGAGAATGTTTATTTTGTCTGCAACCTTAGCATTTTTATATCATTTGAAACGATAAATAGAAAGCAGAACACATCTAATTATGCCCAGTTTGCCTCTTCTTGTATGTTTTTTTTAAGCTAGCTTTGATGCTCCGTGTCATTATGAATGGACGTGATCTAGACAACTGATGGTTATGAGTTCTAGCTTTAATGGTCTTTGATATAAAATTATGGATGATTGAACCATGTCTTGTACTCTTTTATTTCTAAAAATGATTTATGTTAAGTGGCATACTATGCTTGTGGGTGAATAATTGTTGTAAAAGATTCAAGGAGTTAATAGAATAGTCCAGGAGTAACATTTCCTATTGAACCTTAGTGGGTGTTTCTTGCAAAAAGATATGAATGTTATGTTATGTGCTTACTAAGCCTTAGGTATTCCGTTCTCTTTTCAACAATGAAGGGTCTATGAGATTTTGTGTTCATTTTGTAGGAAATATACTTTTGGTCATTTGAAGTAAGATTTGAATTGTTGTAAAAGCTTTGATGCATCACCCTAGTTTACTTTTGTTTATTTTTATTTCTTCTTCCCCTTTTCCCCCTTTAAATAAGAACAAAGAGTCAGCTTCTAAAATCCTAGAGGTTATCCAGTGGAGTGTAGCTTATCCCCTGTTTACTGAACTTCTCATAAGGCTATTTTCTTGAAGTGTAGGCTTTAGGGATCAATAGTTCTTTTATGTCACACCTAGTGGGACCAATTTTAATTGCTAAAGAAGTTATATGCATGAGCCATAGGCCAATTATTGGGTCATAAACAATCTGAAACCCAATCTTATTGCTACCTACTTTAGTAACCATAGCCTATGTCGGAACTACCTGACCTAGTGCACAACAAACCCAACCACAAGCTCCTATGGCCGCTCAGAATCCCAAGAACTTTGTAGCCTAAAATAGTGGCAGCCCACTCATTCCTCTTATTCCCCTACAGTATGGGACCTTATTCCTGCAAATGCTCTAAAAGTGCTCCCTAAGTTCAGTGGGGCAGACTTAAAAACTCCGATAAAGCATCTTCAAGATATCATCAATGTGTGCATCATTCATCATATCATAGAGTAAAGTGTAGCACTCAAATTATTAGTAGCCTCCTTCAAAGGCTAAGCTCAAGGCTAGTACAAATCTCTAATGCCTAACTCTATTGATACCTGAGATCAACTCAAAAACCCATTTTTTGAGCGCTTTTCAAAAGAAAGATATCGCCCATCCCTACTACAACAATTGATGACAATAAAGAGATCCCCACAAGAGGCTGTTATAGATTTCAATACCAATTTTCACAAAAATTGGTAGAGGATTCTTGTTATTGCTCAGCCACCCATGGATATGGTGTTTTTTCTCTATTTGAAATTTTTCAAATCTCACATAGCGGTCATGATCTAGTCACTCAGGGGTGACACTTTGTCAAATGCATACAATTTCATAGTAAGAGTTGAGAACAATTTGATCAATGCTAGAAAAATCTTGCATAGATCACCTATGTTGATGTTCTTAGAGATATCATTGTAACCCCAAGAAGTAACCACTTCTAGCACTTTTTTTACAACTCCAACTTCAATGTATGTTTACCCCAATGCATAGGAAAGAACCTCTGATTCTTCTTCATTAACCGCAAAAGTCAATGACATGAAGAACTTGTTGTGGAACTTCTCAAATGAGATTTTCAATTTAAAGTGGTAACAAGCAATACCTCTGAGACCCCCCTTTGAAGGCTATCAAGGAGGGAGACCACCATTCCAACATAATCAATATCAAGGAGATGCAAGAGGAAATAACCAGTCACAATCCTCAAACCAAATTGTTATTGTTCACACTACTACAAACTGTACACTCAAATTCCAATAGAGACTTGGTCATAGGCCAAAACAATTTAACGGATTACACCAATGCCTCATTTTTCCCTTGTAATGATGCACACACGCCCCAAAATTTTCTAAAAGCCAATCTTCAACAGAAGGTGGTAGAGCAAAGAAGCCAAGGTGTCTCACTAGATGTGGGAGTATATTCTTACCAATCTCTTAGAGTAGAGAGTGTTATGATCAATGCTCATATGCAAAGCATGTCACTAGATAAAGAGCTAGAGATTGTCCTGGATCATGCACTTTTCTCATAGATAGAGGATGAGGATGTGGTATGTGCTAATGAGCCTTCAATGTCAAATACTTCATAAGTCTAGTCGAACTATAACACCCGCTCTAAGCAGAGGTTCATTGGAGAGCCTACACCTCAAGTGCAACAACCTAAAATAGCCACAAAGAATATTTCTTGCTCACCCATTGTGGTTCAACCCTTTCAACAGCTAAAGGATACACTCCCCTTTAAGCCAAAGATACCACCATCAAAATCATTTAATGTGGTAGAGAAATTGAAGAAGGCCCTCGCCAATGTGTGATTATGGGACATTTTGGCTATTCTTGAACATAAATATTTTTTATAGGAGACCTTGGGAGAAGATGGGTGAACACCACAGATCGATCCAAATTCAGAACACGATCAAGAGAAAGGAAAAATGCTAGTTTAAGAGCCTCAGGTTTCAAGAATTTCAACATTCATGAACATAAAGGAAAAATGGTAGTAGGCGAGGTAAGTAGGCAAAAATTCACCCCATTCTTCTTAACCCTCATTGTAAGGGATAAGATGCTACATAATTCTATGATTGAATTTGGTGCTAGCACCATATTATGCCTAAGATAGTTGTAGAATATTTGAAATTAGAATATGAGCCCCTTGACAAAAGAATCGTGCAATTGGATGGAAAGAGAGTCAAGGTTGTGAGTCTAATAAAAAGCCTCCCTCTTACCATATATTCATGTCCTAGCATTACAATCACCCAAGAGGTAGTCATGGTTGATATTCTCCTATTGTCAAGGTGTGCTTGTCTAGAGATTTTATTGCTAAAATTGGAGAGTACCTATCTCTGGATTGGTCTCATCTAATCCTAAGGACCAAGCATGGTGCTAAGATAAAAATACTACCATAACCCTTACACGTGGAGCACATAGTAGTGGGTGTTGTGATGAATTTTGAGGTTGTGCATACATCCTTTTCAAAGAATGAAATGTATTGTTTGGAGACACTAGAAGATGAGGAGGCTACTAGGGATAGAAGTGATACAGAAGAATTCCTTTTGAATCAATTCGTGGGGAGTGATCCTTTTGGAAGTGTCCATGCTCTTGGTTTGGGGACTTATGTGATTTATGATGAAGATCAAGTCATCCCTCTAGTGACTAAAATTCAAGAGGCTTGACCTAATGATGAACCAAGTCTATGGACACTACAATTTGATGGTGCAAGATGCAAAGTTGGCTCAGGAGTGAGAATCCACCTAGTGTCCCTTATTGAAGAAGAGACTTGCAGGGCCTTTCGGTTCCAATTTCCTTGCACAAATAATGAATATGAGTATGAAGGATTAGTCCATGGATTAAGTTTGACAAAATGCATGGGAATAAATAGGTTAAAGGTCTTTGGAGATACAAAATTGGTGATAAAATAAATAGAGGACTATTGGTTGTGAAGAATGTATGGATGTAGTCCTATCACCATAGAGTATGGGACTTAATTGAAGGATTTGAAGATTTCAATATTCAAGTGGTTCTGAGATCTCCAAATTTCATAGCAGATAGAATAGCCACAGTCAACTCTCAGTTTAATCCAGTGACAGATATAATGACTAACAAGCATGCGGTGTGAATGATGATAATATCTATTATCCCTAATAATGATCAAAACTAGCAAGTCTTCAAGAGTGGTGCCCAAATCACCACATTTATTCAACATTTTTTTTAATTTTTAGAACAACTACAACCCAAAATTGAAGATTATTATGAAGAGAAAATCACTCAGCTCAAAACCAACAAGCTTCTAAAAGTTTTAATCACTCTATTAAATCTTTTTTATTCTAATGATTCCAAAAATGGTAAGAGGAAGTTCATTTCAAATAAAGGGGATTACTCTGATCTAGACGTTCCAGGAGGCATAAAGTTGAAGGTAGGGAAAGATGTTCCTCAAAGGGACAAAGAAAGGATAACATCCTTCTATAGTGAGTATTATAGGGTCATGATATGGACCTATGATGACTTAAGGGGTTACGACCCTAGTGTGATCCAACACACCATTCATCTAGTTGAAGGAGCTAAACCAATCTATCAGAAGAAGAGGTCAATCAATCTGACCTAATATTATATCCAAAAGAAGGGTTGAAAAGGTTTATTATATCCAATATTATATATCTAATTAAGCACTCTACCTAATTCTCCAACTTCGTCCCCATCCAAAAGAAGAATGGTGGTCCATTTGGCTTTGTGTTGACTTCCAAGATTTGAATAGAGTGTCTCTAAAGGACCACTATCCTCTCCCTTCAATGGAACAGATTCTCCAAACTATAGAGGGATCAGAATTTTTTTCCTTTCTTGATGGTTTCTCTTAATATAATCAAGTGAATGTCAGCGAAGACAACCAACATAAAATGACATTCACCACTAAGTGGGGGACATTTGCGTACACCAAGAATTCTTTTGGCTTATCCAATTCCAAAGCCAATTTCCAATGGGAAATGGAAGTTACTTTCAAGGATTTTATCAATTTGATCATCCTTATCTATTTGGATGACTTGAAAATGTTTCCAAAGTCTAAGAGTGGTCATTTTGATTGGATGGAGAAGGGTCTCCAAAGGTGCCAAGAGTTCAAGATCTCTTTGAATCCCAAAAAAAAATTTGAAGTTCCTTAGGGCAGGTTACTTGTCTATGTGGTCTGTAGGGAAGGAATTTTCATACACCTTCAAATGGTGAAAGCTATTAAGGAGTTTTTTCTACCAGTAAACAAGAAGGGAGTCCAATCCTTCTTGGGTAAGATTAATTTCATCAGCAAATTTATCTCTAACTTTCCTAGGATGGTGAGGCCTATTACTCTTATGCTGAAGAAAAATCAAGCATTTAAATGGACTCTAGAGGGTAGATCCATGTTTGAGAAAATAAAAGAAGCAATTTTTTCTACCCCAATGCTAGTTAACCCCAATTTTTCAAAAGACTTCATCATTTATGTTTATGGTAGTGAGTACAACATTTTTGTAGTGCTAACACAAAAATATGAAGAAGGGAAGGGAGAGCTTCCTATCACCTTCCACTCAAGGACCAAAAAAGGATATGAGGCCAAGTATAATTTTGTTGAGAAATAGGTATTCACCATTGTAAAAGGCCTCAAGAAGTTCAAACACCTGGTGTTAGGCAGCAAGATCATGGTTTATGTGGCTCACCCCAGTGTAAGAGAATATATTATGGAAGGGGAGATCACTAACAAAAGATTGAATTAGATCACAAAGATCCTCAAATATGATATTGAGGTTTGACCCACAAAAGTAATTAGGGGAAGAGGACTTTGTTAATATTTGGCTAATGAACTTGAGACCCAAGCTGAAGAGGAACTTGAGGATGAAATTTTAATGAATAAATTTTATTCAAAGGACTCTGGGGTGGATGACAATAAATTTCATGCAAACTGGAAGGTATCTGACTAGTGTTCCTTCACACAAAATAATATTCTATAGACTATGACATTGGATATACCATAGTTGAAGGAGTGTTTCTCAAAAGAAACTTTGATAATATTCTCCTTTGCTATGTGCACAAGAAGAAAGCAGAGAAGATCTTAGATGAGTTCCATAACAGTCCTGCAGGTGGTAATTTCTCAACAAAAACCATCACCCTAAAGGTAATACACCCAAGATACTATTTGCCTACCTTATTTGCAGAATGTCATAGCTTGGTAAGGAAATGTCAATAATGCCAATTCTTTGTGGGAAAATGGAAAAAAAAAATCCATGCCTTTAAGTTTGATTGTGGTTAATGAGTTATTTGTACAATGGGGTCTTTATTTCATTGGGATGATCAATCCTATTTCCAGTTTAGGGCATAAATAGAATTTAAATACTATAGATTATTTCACTAGATTGATCAAAGCAGCTCCTTTGAAGAATGCCACAAAAAGTAAAATCATGAATTTTCTTGAGGAGTTGGTGGCAAGCTATGGTTCTCCCAAGACCTTAATTTTTGATAATGTGCAAGCCTTTGTAGTGGTTGGGATGTCAAAATTCATGTATAGCATGTAGTTTTCCTCAAGACTTCATAAAATTATTATCCTTGGGGCAATGGACTCGCAAAGTCCACAAAAAAAAACCTAATCCGAATGATCAAGTGGATAGGTGCAGATTACTAGAGGGAATGGCATAGGCATTTACAAGTGGAATTATGGATCGATTGGATCACCCCAAAACAAGTTCTGAAGGCCTCACCATATGAGTTGTTCAATGAGAAAGAGGTAGTGTTGCCTATCTCTATGGAGATCCCAATGCCACAACTACTCAAGTCCTTGAAGGTTGACGAAAATAGCGGCATGGAGGTAAGATTGGTGGAGTTGCTTGATGTCAAGGAAGCTCAAGAAAAATCCTATGACATTATGAAAACCTGCCAACAGGTGGTGAAATTTTGGTTTGATAAGAAGGCGTTAGACCCTAATTTTAAAGAGGGCAATCTAGTTCTGAAGTATGATGAACAAGCTACCAAACCAATTCAACATGCTAAATTTGATACATGTGGAAAGGTCCTTTCCATATTATAAATTTTAAAGAGAACAATTCTTTTGAACTTGAAGATATGGGAGGGAACACTCTCAAGATTCTAGTGAAAGATATTCATTTCAAGCTTTTTAATTAATTTCGTGTCTCTTATGAGACTTTTCCTTTGTAAATTATGTAAATTTTGTTACATGTAAAAATTGTAAAGTGCAAAAATTTTCTAGAGAACTACACACAAGATGCAAAAAAAAATAAGAATGTATGAAAATCATTTAAAATATAGTAATAGGTGCTTAGGCCTATGATTATAATGCAAAAGAGGGATCTTTGATCAGCTCAATAAGGTAGAGAACAAGATACAAAGGGAGTACGTCTTAGGATAGGAGTACGCTCTTGAAGGACCCCAAAAGGGAATGAAGATAACAGCTCTAAATATTTTGATAGCGAAGAATCTAAGGAATATATTGATCAAAATAAATGTAAACTTTTGAAAACTCAAGTTACTAGAAATTCAAATAAAAACTAGTAATCTTGAGAATACAAAGGAATGTACTAGTCAAATCTCCTGCCAAAAAGGGAAGAGAGTAGCTTTGAAAAATCTGACAGTGAATCAAGCTCTGCCAACATTCCAACCCACCGTAGGTTCAGGAGGGTACACAAAATCTCAAAAATTCATGTACCACTCAACATTGTAGATGGGCTCTATGTTCATCACCTTAAGCAGGAAGGAGTAGGAAAGAGTTGATTTTTCACGGTGCCACTCCACCATAGTTGTTCGAAAGCCAAAGAGGAACGGGAGCCATGACACCACCAAGTCATTGTCAATGAACCACCTCAGGTCCATCATTGTGGGGATTGCCACTCCTAAGACCGTGCTACATCAACGACCTCCTCAAGCCCCCCTAGATAGTCATTACTAATAAGAGCTCTTGTGAGCTCTATGATTCATGGTTTTAGCTTGTTCAAATCAAGCAAGGATGCCAGAAATTAGGACACAATATCAGTATTCACTCTATACTAATTGGCATCGGAAAGGAAGTCCTCCCCTTGGGACCCTTTTGATAGCCATTATAATCAAGCTATTCTTTGTATTGATCTTCTTTAACCTATCTTCCAATATGTCTACTACAAATTCCAGTTGAAGCTTATTGCTAATCAACCTAATGGGAGTGCCCATATCACCTACTTATAATATGGACAAACTTTCCTAAAAGTTTAGAATGATTTGTGCATTAAGTATGAGATCAATTTATAGAAAATTTAGGTCGGGGCTACATGAATAAAATCAAATTTACTTGCCTATATGGTAATATTAAAAATTAATCAAGTGGGGAGTCTGGTGTGTGAAGGTTGTACAAGGTCGAGTTTGGAGACTTTCTGCCAAGTGTCTTTCCACCTCGGTGCAATTTTTTTCATGTCATCATGAGAAATGACCCTCAATTCAGCCACCTTCAGGCCACTTTTAATGCAAACATCTTTACAAGGTTGCATTTCCTAATCTCAATTTTTCCTTTCCCAAAAAGATGGTGTAATGAGTTGTACCTTCAATCCGTTCCATCAAGAGGTTGGAATTTCCAAAAATTCAGGTAGTTAATTTGCATGAGTGGCCTTGCAAGCAGTAGTTCAAATGATAATTATGTCATTCATTCGCATTTATCCTAAGTGTGAATTGAAGAAGAGCAACACAATCTTGAGTAAAAATGAAGCAAGTCATAGCAATTTTTTCTAAGTGTGAGTTGCACGTAAAGTTAGAGGTTTGAAGTGCAGAAGTAGTGAATTTGATCAGGTTATTAGTAGCTCTTGAGAAAAATTTGAAGAAATGGTGAGAGAAGGAACGTCTTCTTGTAGAGGTGTCGAAGAAGAGGCAGCCTCATCTTTCAATGTTAATGTTTTTGGTGAAAAATATTACTCTACAGCCCCATGCTGGAAAGGTCGATGTTCACAAACACCAAGTTCCTAGCACAAACTAGGCACATCAGCTTAGAATTGGTCAAGGATTTATTGATGAAATCCACAACCCAATACTGTGCACTAACCCAAAAAGCCTTTGTGAAGGTGCCTTCGCAAGAATTCATAAGAAGATAAAAGATGGAGAGCCTTATTCTCTAGGTGTTTGGCTTTGGAAATGTAGCCTCGCACAATACATGGTAACACTAGTGCATTTGTGCCCTAAATTGGTAGATGCTTGTGTGACACACTTTGATTCACAAATTGGGGTTATTAAAGGAAATGGGCTGAAATTTATTATCAACACAGATACCATTAGGGATATGTTACGTTTCCCATTTGACCTAATGGAAAACAACTTTTCAAGAAGCAAATTGGAGCACAATTGGAAAACAAGGACCAACTTAGCTTCTGCAATTATAATATAAAGGGTGATAAACGATGGATAGAGCCATCCAAATTCCCCTTAGCTCTCAAAGACTTTAATTTAGACCTGTAGGACGTCTTCACAAGGCTCACCTTTGTTTGTGGCTTGGAAAAAAATCACAATGTGGAGGAATTTTGAATGGGATTAGCTTTCAAACTCAAGGAGTAGAAAGAGGCTTTTGGGCATGATTTTTTAGAACTCGTTGCAAGAAAAATGCTCAGTCAACTGGAAGAATATGATATTGCCTATAAATTCAGTTATTCTTCTTTTCTTGCACATATGGTTTTGCATCGAAAAATTTGGCATTTTCAAAGATACATAGTATTGGACATCATCGATGCATCAGGTTTAAGAAACCCAACCACTGTGTGGACCCATGTGTTTTTTTCCACACAAGATTATTATGCCTTTTTTGACATGTTCTTTACCTTGACTCTCTGAGATTTGCACCAGTTGGACAAACTTTCTAGGTTTAAAGTAGACCATGGGTACTGCCATAATAATGGGTTACACTTTCTAAGACATCCTAACTTTTGTTGAAATCACATATTTTTAGAAAATATAATTATTTAAGCCTTGAAAAGTTCAATTTAAAGGATTTTAATTTAAGAGAGTTTGAACTAGCCCCTTAGATCAAACCCCCTTGGATAGAACACCGATAGTTTTAAACCATACCTATAATGGAGTCTCCTCTACACCTATCAAAATGTTGATTAAAAACCACTTTTAAATTACCTTTTGGGGGGTAAAATGAATTCATTTAAAATTTATGTTGTGTATGTAGTCCTTATTATAAGCTTCCCAAAAGTTATAATTTTAAATATTATTTAATTTGATTATTATATTTATTTTTTATTTCTTGTGAATGTAGTTTTTTCATCAAAAATCAAGATCTGTGTTCATGTGGAAAAATAGTAAATTGCCAAAAAATATCTGAAAAATATCTATGCTCTTGGTATTGAGGAGATCCAACAAAAAAATAAAATTGAATTTGTTACACAAAAAAAAATTATGTGTTATACAATAAACCTATGTCTAAATTATAATCAATTTGAATTCAAAACTAAATGAAGAAAACAATATTCAATAAAACACTATGACACCAAATGAAGGAGCTAGATATTGTAGTTACAAATCTAAATTTGAAAAAAAAAAAAGAATTTTATCCTTCATAGAAAAAATTTATGCCTTATATAGTAAACATCACTCTTTAAAAATGTTGCTTGCTGTTAAAAACTAGTTATAGAAAATGGAAAAAGAAATGCAATTTTATTCCAAAATTTTTAAAATATATATATTTAGAATCTACAAACAAAATGTCACAAATCACTAGTTTGTATCATCTTCAAATTCACCAAGGTTTAGTAGCTATAGGTGTTTGAATGTGAAGATTTAGTTAAAAAAGTTCAGTTCAATGTCAAGTTTGGCCAAAAAGTGTAGCCCACTATTGTAGGATCACCCCAATGCTAAATGGATGACAGGCAGTAAACCTCCATGTGATTATTTATGTAGGTCTGATTTTAATTTTGTGTGGATACATGGATTCACATAGGAGCCTTTTAGGCTACCCACTATGTAATAGGCAATATTTTAACCATCAAAATGTTTTGGTAGTTTCCAATCATTGATGATGTATTTGGGGCGAAGAAGAAAAAGGTTGCAATTTACAAACCCCTGACAATGCAAGGTATGGTCACACTTCATAATGTTCTACTAGTAGGCAAACTGACTCAACTAAGCCTTGGAATCATTTGCAATCATTGAAAATATGATCTTGATGGATATTTTTTTGGCTAATGAATATCTCTAGCCCATGCCTCACAGCCATACTGGGACCAAAGGTGAAATCCAAAGGAAGCTACTTTGGATTTCTATTTTGAATTATCTTTTCTACCATCCATTAGGCCCCCATAGCTTTCCTTTTACAAGAGGATGATAGAGGAAATCCAACCATCAAAATTCATAAGCCTATGAAAATGTTGCTAATGAAAATGGGCTAGAGTGAGGAGAATATTTCCAATTTTTGGACATATCGGTAGGAGATTCATGGTTTAAACTCCAACTATGACTATATCCCTTGGCATAAAAAGTTTGATGAAATATAGAATAATGAACATCTAGGATCTTCTGAGGAAGAATCTACCTTGCCACCACAACAAAAGGGAAAGGAGAAGAAAATAGAGGGGACATTGGAGAGATAAACATTGTCACAAACACCATCTACGAGTGTATCAGTTAGATAGACACAAACCCAAATACCCAAAATGAATCCCATGGCTTTTCAAAGAGCTTAAGGCTCATCAGGTTTAAAAGGTAAACGATCTATTACAACAAGCATGCATTCCATGAAGAGGAGAGCTTGAGGTTCAAATCCAGAGAATGTCTACAAAGAAGAAGAGCATGATGTGACCATCATTTCATAGCCACTGGTAGTCTCCAAGACACATGTAAGTTTCTCTCCCCCTTCTCTCTCTTCTTCTCAATCTTTGGTTCCTCCCATTTCTCTTTCACTCCCTCTTCCATCTCCTTCCATGGTCACTATTATGGCCATTGTTACTCAAAATATCCCTTCCACACCTTCCTCTATGGTTGCAACTATCACTTCCACCATTTTGTAGCTTTCACTCCCAGACCCTACATTTGCTTCCACCTCTATAATTGATACCTTGCTTGGTTTATCGATAGTGCAAGATCCCATTTTTTATCTTCCTATTATGTAGGTCTCCTCACCTTTTCCTTCCACTATACCAATAGTTCTTTCATCCACTACTGTCCCTTTAACTCCTATGACCACCCCACGCCCTACACAAACATGGAAAAGCATCCCACCTTTCTCACCTATGACCCTAAGCTTTTAGATGACTTCCCCATTGGAAGAAAAAACAAGGGCCTCCCTTTATCCTATTCCTTTTGGTCTCCTCATCAATGTCCAAATTTCTAGACAAAGAATTGTGTCTCCCCTAGAGTATCAAACTCAAATGGACTTGCATAGGAAATCTTGGGAGGATAGGAAGCAAAAGAGGAGAGAAAAGGGTGTGATAGCTCTAGCTACCCCAAGATAGAAATAAATTTTGATCAAAATTGAAAAACCCTAATGATTCTGGTGATGAATCTCTTAACCTCTAATCCTAGGGGCCAAATGTAGTATGAATATTATGATATCTAGGAGATAGGCCTCAACCATAGCAACACCCTCTCATGCGACAAGATAGGTCTCATGAAAGCAACATAGAAGGTAGTGTCAACTAATTACCTAAAACAAGACCAGAAGTTGAAGAAAAAGGAAGGGGAATCAAAAGATTTTAAGGCTATGATGGGCAGGTTGAAGGAAAAAATCAAGGAGAAGGATGTGGGGATCGCTAGCCTAAGTTCTAGGAGAAACAAGATAAAAATATCAGCAACAATACAAGTAAAACAAGCAGAAAAGGATAGGCTCTAGGTTGAGTTGAGTGATACATTGGCCTAGATCAATGTCAAGCAGAAAGAGAAGGAAGATATAAAGTCCAAGGTGTAGGATAGGGATTTCACCTAAGTTGTAGTAAGTGTAAAATGAGCTCTCAGATGCCTCAAATCAGTGAAATCAATTTCACCAAGACATGAAACAAGAGAAGGAAAGACTATAGAAAGAGTTGGTGGATGCCCAATCTCTAGCCGCAAATGAAAAGGGTGCCAAGGAGCTAGTGGAGAAATAATTGCATGAGAAGATGGAAGAGACAGAGGATCCAGTAGGAACTCTTTGATGCTTTAACTATGTAGGTACAAGGCTAGCAAGAGCTTCAATAGAAAGAGACCCAATTCCAAGTCCAACTTCACCAAGCTTAGGTACTAGTGGATTCATAGAAATGGGTGAAGGAAATTGTGGAGTCCAACATGTAGGTGTGGGAGGAGGAATTAGAACAATTGTGCCTTGAAAATTTAAATTCTTTGGAGATGATCAATAAATTTCAAGAAGGGATCATTGGTAGGAAAATGCAAGTCAAACAATTGCAATGTGCGATGGAAACTTCAACACAGTAGGTTGATTATATCCCTTTGTTGCAACAATTATTACATCTCTTATTCAGAGAAGATAAAGTATGTGGTAACATCTTTATGGCTGGCTCTAAATTTCATGAAAAATGCATAGGATTTGAGTGCAAAAGTCATCCTGATTTTAGATTTGATTTTGTAATATATCACTTCTAGAGTAGTTGAATAAGATCTTTTAATAATATAGCCTTACAAGGCAACAAACAATACCTGGGAAATTGTGGGGATCAGAGAGAGAAGGGTGGCCACAAAGAAGGAAAAAAAAATCATCAATCACAATAAGGTAGCCTAAAGGGGCAAAGAGTGCCACCATGCGTTGGAGCTTAAGGTTAATGAAATGAGAAAATATTTTGAGGAATTAGTCTTGTGTGCATTGTTTTTCCTCAAGTCCAAAATGCAAAATGGAAATGAAATGCAAGCAAGGGAACACAACAACATCTCAAGATTGGCCTAGTTGAACTTGAATAAAACAAAGAAAAATAGAGTTAGTTAGCTTTCCCAAGTTGATCCAATGTTTGGCCCTATTGTTTTGATCGTTTGTATGCTCCTTCAAATAGAAAATAGCTTGAAAATGGATGCTAAACAATCTACACAAGATGAGGGATGCAATGGTGCAAAATGGTATGTAAGTAGATGCAAGATGTGGGTGCAAAATGAGCTCAAAAATTGCAACAATGGAGTATGGTTGTGAGAGCTTGAATGCTTGGTTGCTAGATTGCTTGAATGTTGAGTGATGCAAATGAGGTCAAAATCCTCTAATTTTAGGGGAAAGGCCTCTAAGTAATGGAGGGCTAGGATTTAGCCACCATGGACAATATGAAGGGCTAGGGTGAGTTGAGGACTCACAAGCCCTCACATCTTGCCAAGTGTTAATGAGGTGTCAAGGGGGGAAGGTGATGTGGAGGTATTTTAGAATACCTTGGGATTGTGACAAGATCTGCTCATAAAGGAGGTCCTTTTCCCCATATGGGAGATGTGACACATAAGGAATTAAAAATTCGTCAAATATCCTCATGGGGAAGAGGGGAGGAATTTAAAATTCCTAAAATGCATGGGAAAGATAAATGTGAATTTTTAATTCACATGGGGGAGTGGGTTGCCTTGTCTAAATGGAGAAAGCATTAATGATGGTTGACTTGAGAGTATTCCATAAATGGCATAGGGATTAGGTTGACCTAATCATGCAATTAAGGTTGTGCAAATAGGTGATTAAGGAGGTTAATGAAGGCTTAAGAGCAAGTTGAAAATTATGGAGGATGTGACATTAATCCTGATTAAAGGAGTGCACATATTAATCATTGATTAATTAAACTAATCTAGAATAAAGGGAGATCATGGAGGATGGGAAAAGGAGAGAGAAAAAGATGAATTTAAAAATTTATTTAAATTCAAAAGGAAAAATGACTAAATTAAATAAATTAAGGAATTTATTTAATTTAGAGAGGAAGGGGACAAAAGGTAAAGTATTTAATTATTAAATTAAATATCTTACGACATTAGCAAAAGGGGAAATATTAATTAAACAAATAATTTAATTAATGTCGATGGGGGATGCGAAATAGATGAATAAAGAGGATGAATTTGACCATATGGAAGTGTTCAAATTCATGTGTCTAATTTTTGCCCCTCTTCGAAATACTATTAGAATAACAGTGTTTCGAAGAAAATAAAATGTAGATGACTCAATAGAGGAAACAACTGGAATGATGATGCCTCGGCATGAAAAAAGTTGTGTAAGCTACCCAAATGTTGTAAAATGAAGGGAGATTCCTTGATCTCGCAAGGAAGTGGACATGACAGAGGGATGAAGGAAAATGATAGGGTATGCCCCCTCAAGAGGGAGGATGGGGAAGAAAAAGGAGCCCTAGGCGACTTCTCGATATGAGGAAATAAAGGGTACCATGCGATAGAGCTTGAAAAACCATGAAGAATGGATTTTGAATGGAGAAAAATGGACACACGGTGTACAAATGGCGACCTGTGGAAGAAAGAGGATTAATTAATTAAAAAGAGGGTTAAATAATGGGTAAGAATACCCAAAAATTAAAAGGTTAAAAAGAGAGGGAAATGGTTATATATAGTAATTTTAGAAATTACTATTCGTCATTTGCACACCTAGCAATTGAGTGAGAGAGAGAAGAGGAAGAAGGTGATGAGGATAGCTGATATGGCAGGCAAGGACTAGGGGTTCATAGATGATGAGATCATCCACCAAGGTGAGGAGGTGCACCTATTCTATCACGAGAGCATGGTACCCTACCAGGTTAGCTCCATAACCTTCCTTTGTGATTTTTAGTTATATTTTAAAAAAATTTAAGCATTTGAAAATGTGGGTTTTGGGGATTAGGTAGGGTAGAAAACTAGGTAGTTGGCAGAATGCAATTTTGCCCAAGTTTTTAGTCAAAATCACCCATTAGATCGACGGCCAAAGGGAGGAAAATTCACCTTATTTAATGGTGAATTCGCCCAAAGAAGAGGAGAAATCCCACAAGAGGGTGAAGTCATTGTGAAGAGAGGCAGATTTTCCTAGGAATCGGGTGAATCTGCCTAAAGAGGGCAGACACAGGTTGGGAAATTGGGAAAATTTGCATGACAGTCAGGCAAATTTTCTTGAATAGGTGGCGGTCGGGAAAACTCGCCTAACAGTCAAGTGAAGTCACCCGACAGGGGGACATTGGGTGGACTCACCTGACAATCAGGCGAAGTTGCCTAAAAGGGACTTTGAGCAAACTTGCCCGACCAAGGGATGTCGGGCAGGCTTGCCCAACAATCAAGCAAACTTGTCTGTCAGAGGACATCGGGCGAAGTCACTTGATAGTCGGGAAAACTCACCTAAGGGGGGGATTCAAGTGAATTCGCCTGAGAATCAAGCCAATTCACCCAAAAAGGACAAACATGAGACAAAGAGGCGAATTTGCCCAAAAAGGGGTGAATTCACTCGACCAAGGAAAAGGAAAAAATTATCAAGAAAAACTTGGGGCAGGAAAAAAAGGGGTAGAAGGAGAATGAAAGTGATGAGATTGGAGGAAAGTGGTTGACAGGTTGCTTGGTGTGAATGTAGAGCTTCAATACATTACGGACATGAGAGAGGTGTTCAGTGGTCTTGGAGGTGACAATTGAGAGGATGGATGCATAGGACCATGCAACCTTAGCATAGGTAGGACTACTACACATGATGGGCTACCCTACTATTAGAGTGCATTGGACATTCTTGACAACAATGATGGAGTGGTGGATTTTAGAGACATCTACCTTCCATCTCCCAATAGGGGAGATGACAGTTACACTAGAGGATGTATGAAGGATGCTACAACTTTCGATCACATGGCACTTGGTGAGCTGGACATAGAGTGAGGGGAGAGATAGAGACAAGATGTTACAATCCATCTTCAGGCGAGTGGAGCTACCTATTGATGGGGCAGAGCTAGACTTAGATGGATGTTTGGGACATGGAGTGCCAATGTTGCGGTTATATCTTTGTAGTTTGATCAATGGCATTATGATGTCGAATAGGAGTGGGAGATTTTGTAGCCTCAAGTTTATTGAGGTTGTTATACATATCGTGGAGAGGAGGAAGGGAGAGTTTGCATGGGTCACATGCATATTAATGTAGTTGTATAGGGACATGCATGTAGTATGCTATCGATGAGCACTCAACGTGATGCATGTGATGCTACTACAAGTATGGGCATGGGAGCACATTAGCATGGTCAGACTAGGAATTTTGATAGCAAGCACACAGGATGAATCACTACTAGTGGCATACTAGTATGGGATTGAGTATGGCTGGTGGTTTCATTACCAGAATGTCAGTGACCTAGAGGCATGGAGTAGAAGACTAGATTATTTATAGGAGGACCAGATAGTATGGATAACGTGCATTGAGTGATGGTTCTTGGGTTGGAGGATAGATGAGAGGAGACATAGAGGGTCTTCATAGTATCCTACTTGGTTAGGAGAGATCCACATATTGTGGAGCTTCATATGGAAAATAGACTATTGAGACAGTTTAGGGTATAGCAGGATTTCCCTTCAAGACCACAAAGATTCAAATGGATCACTAAAGAGCAATTATGGGGTGATCCAATCATGGAAAATTTTGCTAGATAGTTGTGGGTGGATTTATTGGAGGTACCCTATCCAAGAAGGGAGGAGAGGTGGATGTTGGGATGACAGTGAGATACTCCACATGGTGGGCACCTCACCAACCACCATAGATTACGATGGTGCACTTGATCAAAGGGGAATTGGGTATGGTTCAGATTACAAGAGGAGGTTGGGAGGATAGAGGAGGGTGAGGAGGCCAACAGAGGTGGGTGGAGATAGGGAGGCTAAGGAAAAGGAGGAGAGGTACGATCGATAGAGAAGAGGACAAGGGGAGGAAATGGAGGTAGATGTCCTAGAGGTAGATCCACTAGCCATAGTACCATATGTACCACCACCACTAGAGGATCTAGTCATACTATTTATAGGTTCTCTAGCAAGGTTGTGAATCATAGAGCAGAGACTTAGGGAGTCAGAGATGGATAGGGAGAGACTACAAGCCAAGGTGGAAAGGGTGTGGATAGAGGGAGAGAGGGATTACAGGACCCTAGAAAATGAGGTAGGATAGCATGTATATGAGCTAGAGACAAAGAGGGATAGATTGCAGGTCGAGGTGACTAGACTAGCAGCAAAGAGTTAAAGGCACTATGGGGAGTTAGCATAACAGGTATCTATACAGGTACATGATGTTGAGAGGGAGAGAGAGGACCTAGAAAGATAGCTAGAAAAGCTGCAATTGGAGAGGATTGAGTTGAGGAGGGATGAGATGAGCTTTGAGACAGAGAAGAGGTGGCAAAGCAGGTAGTGGGGGATGTAGGGTTGGTGCTAGAGAGAGCAGAGAAAAAGATGGCACAGATGTAGACCTTGCAAGGAGAGAGGGATGCAGCAGAGGCATGGGTACATGCTCTACATGATGAGAGGGATATGATAGTAGATAAAATGTAGACATTAACATTTTAGAAAGAGAGGGATGTAGCAGAGGCACAGGTATAGGCTCTGCAAGGTGAGAGAGACACAACGATAGATCAGATGATACGGGTGTAGGTACAGATTGACCAGCTAATGTTGGCATAGGATTTCTAGGAGCAAGAGAGGAGGCATCTAACTAGTTCATGGGACAAGTATATGATGGAGTAGGACACGACTAGGATACAGGCGTTGGAGAGGGATGAGTACTTGAGGGATTCCAGCTATTACATGGGGGCCTATTTTAGAGAGGTCCCGGATGCTTCCTGGCATGTACCAACCTATGTCAGTGTGGTACCACAAATGTTTGCACCATCAAGGTCATTTGGGACACATACATAGGGATATAGTAGCCATTGAGAGACACCCCCACGTAGAGGGCTAGTGTTGGATTCATCGTAGAGGTCAGATGAGGGAAACCTAGGGTAGAGAGGTCAAAGGACAAAATGACAGAGTATAATTTTTGATAGGTGTAGGGTGGATGTACAATACAGAGGGACAAGGATCGCATTTGGTTCAGAGCCTTATACTTTTATTTTATTTGATGATGATGGGAATGTATGTTGATGATATGATGGACTGTATTATGGATCATGTGATGGACATGATATTTTGATATGTATATGATATGTGATAGCTCTTATTGACACTATGTTGTGGTTATGTGATGGATGATTTATTTATGCACATGTGTATGTATGTGATTTTATTATGGATGGCTATGATGATGATGTGATATATGCATATGTTTATGCTGATTTATATTTATATTTATGTGGATGACATGGATGATATGTATGATGGCTAACATTTATGATGTAGGAAGTGATGAATGAGTTATGATATTATATGCTATGGAGATGATTCTAATGATTTGTGATGTAGGTGACGATGTATGTAATGTATTAATGAGATGGACTAATATGAAAGTGAACTAATGATAAAATGAACCTAAGATGCTTAGAATAACTAATTAAGAGTAATCTAAACAATTTAAAATGAATATGAGATGACAATTCAGATGTGATGAAATGCAATGTAAGCAATGAATTGATAATGAAACAAACATAAGATGCTTAGAATAACCAATCGAGATGAATCTAAACAACTTAAGATGAATATGATGTGACAATGCACATGGGATGAAATGCAATGTACCTATCATGCTAGATGAGCTGAATGTAACCTACATGGATGATGGGATGCCATTAAATTCCTTACAAACATTAATATCTAAATGAAATGAACATGGACATGAGTATCAATAAGGGTTTGCATAGTGATGGAAGTTGATGGTAGGTCAACTCTATTTGTGTATCATACTTGCTTTAGCTTATTGGCAAGTAATTTCCCTATAATCATTAGAAAATTAAGGGAGGATGGGTGTGAAACTACACCTATCAAAACCGTAAGTATCCTGAGAAGAAAAGAAGATGGGATGTGAATGTTTGCACAACCAAAATTAGAAATCATAGGTTAGGGATAGAATGGATGGAGGATTAATGCAATGCAACGGAATGGAAAATGAAATGCAATCCTACTACTATTTTCCATTTTTAGAGTAGTGATTTTTGTTATAGCATAAGAAATGATACACCAGTGTATAAGGAACCAAGGCAATTTAGTGTCTAATGCATGAAACAAACACTGCAGAAAAGAAGGCTATCCCACACCCCAAAGTCACAATGACTTTGGTCGGGCTAGGCATTGGGATAACCACAAGCACAAAGGATTCCCCAAAGTAACACAAGACCATGAGGATCTTGGTGGGTACTATGCGGGACAACCAAGCAGACATCAACAAACAAAAAATATCAAGATATTTCCCTATGTTTACCAATCAAAATGCACCATAATATGATGGATTATGGCAGCCCTAACAAGGTATGATATGGAGCTCAAATGATAAACAAAATTATAAAAGCATCAAAATAAAGTAATCAATTTTGAATATCCTTTTCCATAGGATCAAAAGGTGGAGGAGATTGATGTGGTCTGATGAGGAAGGATGCATCTTGTTAAGACCAAAGATGGAGACTAAACTAAAATATTGACATAACACAAGATATTTGAAACTGATTGAATCTTATGATACTATTGGATCTCGTTTGTGAGGAACCAGCTAGATAAGGACATACCTTGACGACACAAGACAAGACATGAAAGAAAAGACACAAGACTGACACACCCTAAAGACCTAGGGGCTCAAGGGTTGATCAAAGATTAGCCTTGCCTACATGAAAGCACAGAGCCCTCATAGTTCAATAAAATACCATGGATAAAAGTGGAAAGAGGACAATGGAGACTAATAATGGAGGACAAAGACTAGAAAGACAAAATACCTAGGGGCTGATCAAATGATCGACCTTACCTACGTGAAAGCATAGGGGCAATGTAGTTTGAAAAAGACCAAAGACAAAAGATGAGACCAGATGAACGAAGGACGACAACCGACATGACAGGATGGAAAAAATCATGAGGGGGCTAATCCAAGTCAGTTTGCATACCATACTATCTTAGATATTACAAAAATAATGTGGACATCCATCAGGGGAGAAAACATTGTAACCAGATGAAGGCGTATGTAGTCAGATGAATTTTGATATTTGAGTACCCATTATTTGAGAGAGTGGCATTACATCCACCCACTTGGTGAAGCACTCAGTGGTGGCGATAATGAAGGTGTGGCCATCAGAAGATGGAGGGTAAATCTTGTTGATTAAGTCAAAACCCCACTGAGAGAAGGGCCATGGTGCTATGAGAGATTGCAAATCTTTAGCAGGAGCATGTATCAAATTTGCATGTTGTTGGAAAGGTAAGAACTTCACACACTCACAAGATCCATGCTCCAATGTAGGCCAATAGTAACCAACTGTTAGAATTATTTTGGCTAACGCCATGCCATTTGAATGGGACCCACAAACACCACTATGAACCTCAGTTAACGTAGTACAGGCTTTGATCTCATTCAGACACCTAAGAAGAGTTCCATCATGCCCACAACGATAAAGAGTATCACTTATGATAGTGTAGTGGGAAGTTCGTTGGATGAAGGATTTTTGTTGGTTTCGGGTAAGGTCGAGGGGTAAGATGTTATCATGAAGTTAGGCATAAATTTCATGATACCATGGTGACTCGGGACCTACAATGTCGCACACCATTTCGCTCTCAAGGATGTGATAAGTAGGGAATAGCAGTTGTTCGATGAAAAACTCATAGTTTGTTCAATATTTTGGCATGTCAATCAGGAAACCAATTGTAGCCATTGCATTAGCTCCTTTATTTTGGACCCTAGGGATTTTCTCAAACTAGATAGAGGTGAAGTACTTCTTGAAATTATACACCATGTGCTTAAAAGGTGACAACTTATCATCTCTTGTCAGAAACTCAACCTACTTGATGATCAACTGGGAATTTCCAAAGACTCATAGGTGAGTGATGTTTCATTAGATGGAAATCCTGAGACCAATGAGAAGAGCCTCATATTCTTCTATGTTGTTCATGCATGGGAAATCCAATCTAAATAAGTTTTTGATATAATCACCTTGTGGGGTGACAAACAAGACACCTTCCCTAGCTCCATTGTGTGTGTAAGACCCATCAAAGTAGAGTGTCCATGTGGTTTCTTCTGACACTATGAAGACCCCTTCATTAGGAAACTCTATTACCAAGGGATAGGCATCTACCAAGGGAGTGTTTTCCAATTGATCTACTATCACTTGCCCTTTAATAGCCTTTCGGTCAACATACTCTATATCAAATTTTCTCAATAGCATGACCCACTGGCCATGCAACCAGTCAAAGTTGTCTTGGATAACAGATACTTGAGCATATCAACCTTTGATATCAACTTCACTAGATGACTAAGCATATAGTGGTGAAGCTTTTGTGAGCTGAAAACCATAGCTAGGCAATATTTTTCCATCGAAGAATAATTGAGCTCATAGCCTACTAGGGTCCGACTGATGTAGTAAATTGCTCATTCTTTTGAGGACTCATCAGGTTGTGCTAATAGTGCCTCCAATGTAACTAAAGTAGCTGAAACATAGAATAGAATCATTTTACCTAGAATTGGAGGCATGAGGATGGGTGGATGAGCCAAGTTCTCTTTGATTTTATCAAAACCCAACTAACACTCTAAATCCCACTTGAAGGAAATATCTTTTTTAAGAGATGGGTGAACGATTGGCACTTCTCAACAAAATGAGCCATAAACCATCTGATGGAATGTAGCTTTCCTTGAAGGCTCCTTAACTATTTTACATTGCATGGTGGAGGCATTTCCATGATTTCCTTGACTTCACCAGGATCTACCTCTATGCCTCTTCTGGAGACGATGAAACCCAATAACTTTCCTAATGTGACCCCAAATACACATTTTTTTGGATTTAAGAATAGCTTGTAATGTTCTAGCCTCTCAAAGATTTTCTTCAAGATCAGAGGGTGCTCTTCCCTAGTTTTGGATTTCCCCAATAAATCATCAACATAATCCTCCATGATGATGTGAATAAGATCATGAAAAATTACATTCATGGCACATTGGTATGTTGCCCCCACATTCTTGAGGCCAAAGGGCATGACATTATAATATAATGTACCCCAAGGAATGGTGTAGTCTTATGTTGATCCTCAGGTGCTATTCTGGTCTAGTTATATCCAAAGAAACCATCCATGAGGGATAGCATTTTGTGTCTTGTGGTTAAATCAACCAACATGTCAATGTTTGGTAGGGGGAAATTGTCTTTTGGATAGGCTTTGTTGAGGTCTCAAAAATTTGTGCAAATCCTGATATTCCCATTGGCTTTGGAAACTGGTACTATGTTGGAGATCCGAATGGAATAATCGATAGGCCTGATGAATCCAGCATCTAATATTTTTTCCAACTCTTTATTTACCAACAAAGCTACTTGAGTATACATTTTCCTAAGTTTTTGCTTAACGGGTTTAGCATCCAGGTGGACATCCAAATGGTGCACAACTAGAGGAAGATCCAAACCTAGCATATCTAAATAGGCCCATGCAAAATTGATGATGCCTTCTTTGAGGATTTGACAATGGTGGAGTACTCTTCTTTTGATAAAGACTTGGATACATACGTGATTTTTTTATCTTCTTTAGTTCCCAAGATCACTCTCATGTTTCTTTAATGAGAATAGGTCATTTAGATAGTTGTGTTCCCACAAGAGGAATATAAATGTCCCCATCTTCCAGTGCCTCATTGAGGCTTTCACTATTAGATACACCCTTTATTTTTACTTTTTTTTAGTCAAGAAGTGCCTCAAGGAGCTTTTCACTAGATGACCCTTTTTTATTTCATTTATTTTTGTTTTTATGATTAGGGCATTCATCCTCCCCTAATTCCATAAGATGTACATACTTATCCACAGAGGGAAAGGTGTTGATAGGTGTGCTACCATGTAGGTCCTAGTCAATAAGCTCAAGATGGTGAAGGGAAAGGCTAATGGAGCAAATGGATAGGAAATCAAACATGGAGGAAAGGTCAACATGATCCACATCATCATACACACATATAATGGATTCTTCTTTAGGTATGTCTTCGAGGAGACCGTTGCCCACACTATCATTGTTAGAAGCACTAGTTTATGGCATAGGACCCTTTTATTTTATGTCACGGCCTAGACCCAAGTATCTTGGTCGCACTAGGGCCTCAACAGATTGCTTCCTTCCTTGCTCTTCTATTCCAAGGGCTCCCCCTTGATAATTATATTTGTCTACTAATTTTGTGGAATAAAGATACGTCTCCTAGAAATACTCCTTTAAAGGGGGAGAAGGTTCAGGCTCCTCATGATATACCCATTAGCTGATGTCATCTTTTGGTGTATCTTGTCTTAACCCAAGGGAGCAGAAGGTGTTGGATGATCCCACATTCTTAGAGCTCAATGTGATTGTCTTCTCTTCTTTCTTTGGCTCTGACTGAGAAGGTTGTCCATACGTATGTGGTGAGGGTAGCATGGTTTCCACATTCAAATTTGTTCGCATTTCATACTCACGAAAACTCTTATCAATGATTTGGACTTTGGTAATGGTGGAATAAAATGTGGATGATGGAGTGGATGAAGTGGTGGCTAGCATGTTAGAAGATGGACAAGATGAAGATGCCTAAGGTGGTCCCATTTCTACTCCTAGATAGTAATGAGAATGGGGAAATGAAGCTTCTGGGGTGCGGAAATTATACTCAAATGGCTGAGGATCCACATGTATTGTCACATACATCCCATTAAATGGGAACTTCAAGCACTAGTAGTAGGTGGATGGAATGGCTTGCATGTCATGGATCCATGGGCAGCCAAGAAGAAGGTTATAGGGGAGTTCAAGATCAAGGACATGATAGGTAGTGTAATGTACAACTGACCCAACCTGAATTGGAAGAAAAATGGTTCCTTCGGAATCGTGTTCTACATTATCATATGCCTAGATAGTGATGACTTGATTATTTAAGTTAGTGTGGGTATAGCCTACCTGCTTAATGAAATTTAATGTGCAAAGGTGTAGGGAAGATCCATTATCTACCAAGACCCTTTTTACTTTATGTTTGGCTATAAGGACCTCAAGATGGAGGGGACGATTATGGTTGGAATCAATACAAGGCATATCGTTCTGACGAAAGCCTAGTTGATATGCGGTTGAGAGATGTCCTACCAATGCTTGGAATTGTGTAAGATCAATGTTGTTGTGGACGTGGGTATCTTGTAAAGCCTTGGTTAAGAATTCTTGGTGCATAGGAGAAGACTTGAGCAAATCCAAAATGGATATCTGGCAGGGGCCTTTCCTAGGTGATCAAGAATATTATATTGGGAGCTTACAGGAGGTGGTTGGGCTGATGTAAAGGCTCTAGGAATAGTGATGCAAGTGTGGTGGGTCGTAACAGCACACTATAGGTCTTTTCCTTTTACATGTATCATAGACACACATGGCTCAGCTTGACTAATGTGCATGAGGATGCCATCATAATTAAATGGAACATTTTTGTAACTAATGTTATTTGTGTTGTTACTTTGATTATTGTTGTTACTAGACCTGATATTTGCATTTGATGTGCTATCTCCTTGGTTATGTTTTGGGAATGTGTTTTGATATATTTGAAGCTAAGAATTGGATGAGGTGGCCTAGTTGGCACCCACACGTATATCACCCTGATCTATGAGATCCTAGATGTATTTTTTTAATCCTTGACACTTATTTAATGAATGCCCTTTGATCTTGTGGAAATCACAATACCCATTTTCTCTATACCAAGTTGGCTTGGGTTTGGATTCATCAAGAGGCTTGGTCACGAGATACATGATCAGGTAATTAGCCTGAAGAAGCCTATTGAACATGTTGCTTAAGAGTTCTCTTAATTGAGTAAATTGGTGCTTATTGTTCCCTCGGTTATTCTAATTAGACTACTAGGGAGGATGAGGTGCCCTTTGTGGCACTGATATGGCATTAGGAATTGATGGTTGATTAGAGACATGTTGTTGTCTCTAAGATGTATTAGCTACTTGAACATGTTTGGTGTTAGTGACACCATCATTGATAGTGTTCTTATTCTTGTTCCAATAGTGAGATTTATCCCCAAATGACTTTTCCTTATCAGGATTATAAATTTTGACCATCCCTTTAGCAATAAGGGCTCTCTCAAGGATAGAACCCTTCTCTACTATCTCTATAAAGGTTGTGACACAGTGGAGCTTGAAATTATGTGCCAAGTCTAGGGGAGAGTTTTCAATGAAAAGGGTGACCATGTATTTTTCTCTAAGTAGGGATTTCATCCTACCAGCCAAAGCTCACCACCTTTAAAGGTAGCTTATGAAATTTTCTCCCTCACGTTGCTTCTCTTTCAAAAGATCCAAAGTATCAACATCCTTCTCCAAATTAAAGGAGAAGTGAGACAAAATTTTCTAAAAGATTTGCAAAAGACTTGATGGATCCCTTCTAGAGGCCCACAAACCACTCAAGAGCTATCCCTATTAGACTCCTTGGAAATAATCACAGGAGATAATTTTCATTGTGGTGGACTTCTTGACAATGGGAATAGAACTCCTGAAGATGGGTCATAGGATCTTTAGTCCTTTTGTACTTATTGAATTTTGGCATCTCGAAATGCTTTGGGAAAGGAACTAATGAGATTGAGGGATTGAATGGATAGGGACAAATCTCTTCAAATTTCAAGGATTGTTTGTTAGTCCTTACTTGCAATTCTTTTAATGTAGCTTTGACTTCTTCCCACTCTTGATTAACAGGCACGGAGGGAGTCAAATTAGATGGATTGGATTGATTATAGGGAGGATATTGTTGGTAGGATGAAGATGGGGCTGACATAGTTTGATCATATGTTGGTGGGGGTGTATATGGAGGTTTCTGTTGATATTGATTGGTGTAGGTGGATTGTGGTTGCGGATTGATGTAAGATTGATAGTATGATGATGGATTTTGATAATACGAAGAGGAAGCCCCTTGCTACTATGGTGGTTGTTGTTGATAATAAGAGGTGGAGGGAGCACCCTGTTGGTACTATGGAGGAGCTTGGTAGTATGACGAGGTGGAAACACCTTTCTGATATGATGGTGGCTACTGATAATAAGAGGTGGAGGGAGCACCATGTTGGTAGGGAAATTGTTGTTGGGTGTAATATGGGTTCAATTTGTAATTTTAAGCAGGATTTGGTTGTTGGGTAGCATAGTGAGGTTGGTACAGATTAGACATTTGATAGTAAGGATTTGAATTTGATTGTTAAGGGTTGGTGTAAGACGATGGTTGTTGAGGATTCTAATGAATAGGTTTGGAGTTAGGATTTGATGGATTAGCATAGATATCATATGTGCTCGATGGATAATAAAGGTATTGCATAAGAGGATTGTGTTACGTTTGTGGGGGAATCTGAGTATGTTGGGGTGGTTGTTGCTAATGAGGTGGCTACTAGAAGAGAGGGAGACACGGGATATGTTGTTTTTGAGGGATTAGTATGGAGGCATTTTGTGGTGGTTTTTGAGGCTATGATGTAGCCTGTGTTACTAAATGAGGAGATTGTGTGGGAATAGCCATATGTTGTTGTGCGACTGGAACATTTTGTTGTGGAACTGGGATGTTTTGTTGCAAAGGTTGTAGGTGAGGTGGTTGAGATGGGATGGCGGTAGCAGTATGCTATGGTGGTGCTTGTGATGGGACAGTAATGTGTTGCAATGGCACTTGCAATGAAGTAGACTATTGTAGGTTAACCAAAGACTATTGGAATGTGGGGATATTTCCTTGGGGCGACTGTTGAGATGTGAAAGGCGGCGACAATAGGTTTGATGTAGGTGTAGCTCCTAGAGATGGTGGAAGTGCAAGAAAAGGATTGTCCCTAGTGTTGATGGGTGGTTGACTTGGATGATTGGGTGGAAGAGGTGGTGCAGATGGTACGAGGGTCAGACCTTGTTGGGATAACATGGCAGGTGGTGGAGGCAAAATATTTTGTGGCATACCATAAGCAAGGGGATCATTAAGATCAGGTAGTTATCTCGGTACTAAAATCAAAATGTGAGGAAAGTTGTCGACTTGATAAAGCACAGTGTTCCTAAATCCAGGTTGATACCAATTATCTATGTGTGGTCCCTATGGGATGTATGAATTTCCCATAATGTTCTGTGAATTATGGGGGTCTTGAGAAACTGGAGAAGGTGGACTATTGCCATATTGGGACATGTCAAAGTCAAGTGGCAGTTTGAATCCCACTAAGAGAAAAATGGAAATGATTTTGTATTCGCACTCATTAAGGAGGTGATTTTTCATCTAAACATTGATGGGATTACTAAGGTATTCATCGACAGTGACTTCAGGTTGATTGACCATGTTCTCATCACCAGGAGGTGAAGTGTTTTGTACATCGGTATTGGATTATGATGAGGCATCGTTGTTGGGATCCAGAGGGATATTAGGTTAGGAGCCTTAACCTTGTTGTTCAGCCATTAGTTTATTTTCTTATGATCAGGTTTGAAAGGGAATGAAAGTGCAAAACTACCAGATGAGCTAAGATGAAGCTACACTCTAAGATGTAGTGGAGGGATGACCTAAGTGATGATTAGAGGATTGATTAGATTGGATGAAGGATCAATTGATTGGATGATTGGATAAAGGATAAGATTGGATTGGATTAGATTGATTGGTGAGATGGGATGATCGATAGGACTAGATGATGGAATGGATCCTAGACCAAGTTCAAAGATCGAACTAACACAAGGTGTTGATTGATCAGATTAAAGGACAAATGGATGATTACGACACCAAATCCACCTCAAGATGGAAGTGGATTGATTGGGTCGAAGATGATGATTGACTCAGGATGGATGAAAATCCTAAGAAAATAAAGATGATTAGATTCAGGTACCTAAGCCAACTTGGATAACAACATCTAACACAAAGTTTAGGGGATTTGGAATGATGAAACGATTATGGATATGTAATCTAAAGATATTCTAAGATGCGCCTATATGATTTGGATGATGAATGGATGACTTTTGAAAAATGAAGACGGACTAAATTAAAGATTACAGGTGAATGGAAGGTGACTAAAATTTTTCAATCATAGTAAAGTACTTGGAAAACAACAAGCTTTTAGTGGCCAAAAGGATTCATGTTCTATAATTTTTATGGGAAATGGATACACCTCTATTTGTAGCAACTCTTCCCCTTTATGTCACAAATTTTCCTATCCACAGTGATCAAAATTGCCTCTATGTTTAGCAAATTCGCCTATCTAGGAGGTCAAATTCGCCCATATCTCAAGGGGACATAGGAAATAGGAAAAGTTGATGATCAAATTCACCTTTTTGGAAGGTCAAATTTTCCTAAATCTGGGGGGTTCAAGAAATAGGTGAACCTGTAAAAGAAAATTCACCTATCCAGAATTAGGTTCACCCAAAACGGTTACAACCTCCCCCAAACCTTGACAGGTTCACCCAAAATGAGGTCAGGATCACCTAAACTTGGGGTAAATGGGTGAGCTTGATTTGCAAACTCACCTAATGGGGTGACAAAATCACCTATTTCTTGGACAATATGGACTGAGAATAGATTCACCTAAAAATGGGATCACCTGTTTGACAAATGGACTCGCCTAAATTGCAAAATGGACGGACAGAGACTCGGACAGGGAGGAAAAATCGCACGCAAATTCACCCAAAGTTATGGAAAATTTACTTGTCCCCAAAGAATAGAAAAATTTGACAGACAAACGAATGGACAGATTGACTCGGACTGATAGTAAGTTTTCCCATTAATAGGGAAATTTTTCCTGTTCTGTGAAAACAGGCGAATTGGCCAGAAAATGACTGACAGGAAGACTCAGACCAAGAACAGGATTTCCCTTGTGGATAGCAGGTTCACCCCTGGAGGAAGAAATTTTTCCTTTTTTGAAAAAGAAGTGAAAATAGGGTCCCCCAAGAAGTGACCCACAAGCGAATTCGCCTTTGACTAAGAAAAATTCACCCAAACGGATGACCTAGACTGGACTGGATGCGGAATTTCCCTTTTGCAAGGAAGAATCTCCTATCTACAGTGCAAATTTTCCTCTATAAGGGGAAAATTTACCTCTAAAGGTAGGAGTTGACTATGGAAAATTACAAAAGCATGAAAAACAACAAACAGAAGGCAAGGTTGACTCAACTAAAAATAAAAGCACTAGTATAGCATAATGAAGACACACCAAACAACACAATCCTAAAATTAGTGATATGGGATTACAAACTTGATGTAGGCCCACCACCTTGAGCGGACAACCCAAGGTTAATACTCTGTGATACTGGGGTGGTTCTCTCAATCACCCTTTCTTGCGAAGGTGGATAGCTAGTGTTCTAGTGGCAGAAGGTCATCAATAGACACCACGGGCTCACCTTCACACTCTCACTCGAGGACTATCGTAGTCCACCACAAGGATTTCTATCTCAACCCAAGAGAATACATGGTGAGTAACTTTGGGATGTGGTGTGCATCCCCTACACTACACCAAGCTGCAGCTAAAACATGGGTCTTTATCTAGGCTAAACAAGGCTATCTCATGAGTCCCTGATATATGCACTATATGTGGGGCACAACCATGAATACTAGCCCATCACAAGCATGATTCGACATCCCCAGTGAGGTACTAGAAACTCATACCAACTCTTCACATCTTATCTAGGTATCACCCTAACTTCTTAACACTCCACCAGACATGACATGACTAGATTGAGGTACAACTTTCGCTCTCCCCGCTTTACATACCCTACCGATAACACAAGGTTAGAATCGTCCCCTAGGTTATGAAATCCTAGGCAAGCCCCACTAAAGGAAGAAGATACTAAATTTTCTCAGCTGGTCCCCAGGCTTGTACAAGTGCAAGGGGAGAGCTTAGATGCACTAGCACCTCCTAGGTAGACACAACTGGACTAGAGTAAACTGTGATTTCTCATCACCCAAGATCACCAAATGGTACAAGGGGATTGGATACATCCACAGCCACTCCCAAGCATAGTAAAAAAGTCAATTGAACCTCTACTTAAATCTATGGGTGCCTAGATAGTATGAAAAACAACAAACAGACTAATCTAAAAGGGTTGGGACCGATTATTCTACAAGAAAAGTGTTAGTAGTTTGCAACCACCGGTCTTGGAAAAATGAGAAATGGCTACACAAAATGTTAGTGAAAACTAGGCACACTCACAAATGGACAAGTTAGTGGGTTAGCACCTGAAAACAAAACCAAATAGAATCTAAAAACTGAAAGTTTAAGTCTCAAGCTTAACTCAGATTTTCCTCAGATTTTCCTCTGTATGAGGCAAATTCATCATTTTTGAGAGCAAGTTTGCCCCTGTACTGAGAAAATTCACCTTTTCTAATGATCAACTTCACCTGTCTACAACCTAAGCAAGTTTACCTATTTCTAAACTGACTTGCAAATTTTCCTTTCTGATAAAACAAATTCACCTATTTTCTAGGGCAGTGTACAAATTCACCTAAACTTGACAAATGGGTGAATTTTCTAGGTACAAATTTGCCTCTGTTATGAGTAGGTTCACCTGTTTTATCATATTCTCCTATTTTTTTATGCAAGTTCGCCCCTATCAAGTGTATATTTTCTCGTTCAGGGCGGATTCACCCCTACGTGTAAACCCGAACTTGAAAAACTCAAAAAGCAAATAATGTAAAAGTGTAGAGTCATGATGTGGATCCCATCGAATGTGCCAGAAATGTGTGCAGTGTTTTTTCTCTAGTCCAAAATGAAAAATGAAAATGAAATACAAGCAAGGGAACACAACAACACCTCAAGATTAGCCTAGTTAAACTTGAACAAAATAAATAAAAATAGAGATTTAGTTACCTTGCCCTAGTTGATCCAATGGTTGGCCTTGTTTTTTGATCATTTGTGTGCTCCTTCGAATGGAAAATAGCTTGAAAGTGGATGCAAAATGATGTACACAAGATGAGGGATGAAATGGTGCAAAATGGTATGTGAGTAGATACAAAATGTGGGTGAAAAATGAGCTCAAAAATTGCAGCAATGGAGTATGGTTGTGAGAGCTTAAATGCTTGGTTGCTAGATTACTTGAATGTTGAGTGATGCAAATGAAGTCAAAATCCTCTAATTTTAGGGGAAATTCCTCTAAGGAATGGAGGGCTAGGATTTAGCCACCATAGACAAGATGAAGGGCTAGGGTGACTTGAGGACTCACAAGCCTTCACATCTTGCCAAGTGTCAATGAGGTGTCAAGGGGGAAGGTGATGTGGAGGTAATTTAGAGTACATTGGGATTGGGACAAGATCTCCTCATAAAGGATGTCCTTATCCCCATGTGGGAGATGTGACACATGAAGAATTAAAAATTCCTCAAATATCCTCATGGGGAAGAGGGGAGGAATTTAAAATTCCTAAAATGCATGGGAAAGATAAATGTGAATTTTTAATTCACATGGGGGAGTGGGTTGCCTTGTCTAAATGGAGAAAGCATTAATGATGGTTGATTTAAGGGTATGCCATAAATGGCATAGGGATTAGGTTGACCTAATAATGCAATTAAGGTTGTGCAAACAGGTGATTAAGGAGGTTAATGAAGGTTTAAGAGCAAGTTGCAAATAATGGAGGATGTGGCATTAATCCTAATTAAAGGTGTGCACATCCTAATCATGGATTAATTAAACTAATCCAAATTAAAGGGAGATCATGGAGGATGGGACAAGGAGAGAGAAAAAGATGAATTTAAAAATTGATTTAAATTCAAAAGGCCAAGTGACTAAATTAAATAAATTAAGGAATTTATTTAATTTAGAGAGGAAGGGGACAAAAGATAAAGTATTTAATTATTAAATTAAATACCTTAGGACATTAGAAGGGGAAATATTAATTAAACAAATCATTTAATTAATGTCGATGGGGGATGTGAAATAGAAAAATAAAGGGGATGAATTTGACCATATGGAAGTGGTCAAATTTGGGAGTCTACAAGTCCAATTGGGGCTTCTATCCCCTTTTTTGCCTGATGGAATGGTTTTGATCGAGGATCAAATCAAGTAGTCATTGGAAGGAAAACAATGAGATCAATTTTTTTTTCAAGACCTGAGTTTGTCACCAAGCACCAAGGAGATTGAAAGGATTTTGTATCCTCTTGCACAACTTAGCTTTCATATAGGGTCTGGACATAGACAAAATTCAGTGATATGTTTTTCAAGGAGACAATCAATTTGGACCAAGCATTTGAAGACTTGTGAGCATTGGTTCAACCTTCGGAGGAGGATTGGGAAGCCCTACAATATGCACTTCTTAAGCTTTAGGTATGCATGTGTCTCTTTTACTTTTCATTCCTTGTTATGGAACCAGGGATTTTGGGTTCATGCCTCCTCAAGCAGAGGCCCCTCGCAAGCCACTAGGACTATAGATCAATTTTCCTTAAACTCGTCACCATTTTCATTCATTGAATTTATTTCCTTGCAATGTATTTCATATTTTTCTACTATGCAACTTTTTCCTTTTGTTAACCTACGAACTCCTATGTTTTTTGCATAGTGCATCATCGGGACATGCCACGTGTCAACCTAGTGCAAGTTCAAGAGGGGTCACAACCTCTTTCTCTAATGAAGGTATGTTGAGCCACCATGTGGTCGCCCTACATGATCCTTGTAAAAGCTTTATTCTTTGAAGCAAAATGATGAGTGAAAGGCGCCACGTGTTGGCACCATAAAAATTCTCAGAGGCAGTAACAAGGAAAGCCTTGTCAACTTCTTCCCATGTGCCACATGTCTTGGACACATATTTCTCAAAAGAGAAGAGTGATAGGTGTCAGAGGAGTAATGAAGGATGCCACTTGTCAACTGAATGGAGGCTTGGGCATGTTTTGAGCCCAAGGGGTTATAAAAAGCACATCGTTTGCTATCTTGATAGTGATAGGGTTCCAAAAGGTGTCACTTGTCAAAGCTCAAATGCAACGCCTTTAATGATCAAGAATCCACTCATGTAGGAAATTGCAATGATTGACATCATAATGATCACCATGATCAAATTTTGGTTCACAAGGAAGTATTGATTAGGCATGGTGCCTTATTATTCTTATTTTTTTGTCAAAGGGAATTCCTTTTAGAGTTGGTTGGTATGAACCTTGGCAAGTGTTGCATAGAGGAAGTAGTTGAAAGGAGTGAGTTGGGAGAATTTGAGTTTCCTTTCAATTGAATCTCACCAACTAAAACATTATTGCATTATGGACCTATCAAACAAAAATCTAAATCTTCCTACAGGTTCTCTAGTCGGTGTTTTAATGCCACCATTTTGTTTTTTGTCTTTTATTCCTAGGAAATGGGGGAGGGTTTTTTGCTTGTGTTGAACACTCGAAATACTAAGAGGGGAGTGAATCAGTATTCCCTAAAATTCATTAACTTAAAAGTGTATTACAAATCATCTCATTAAACTTGTATAAATGGAAAGAAAAAATTAAATCATGCACCACAACAATTAACATAAGAACACTAGATTTATGTGGAAAACCCTTGGAAGGGAAAAACCATAGTGAAGATTAGGTCACAATATATCATTTAACTATTTACTATAGATTAAAGGAGGCTCACTACCTGAAGGAATCACTGCCTGGAGGACTCACTATCTAGAAAATAGGAGGGCTCACTGCCCAACGAAGATCACTTCTTCTAGAATTACAAAATATATACAAAATAATGGCTCACTTTAAATTTTTAATTGCTTACAATGTATATGCTATATGATAAAGATGCAGTTCCAATTAAGATCAAAAAAATAAATGTACACACTTCATTCTTCACCACTAGCACACTTCTCACTATCGCTCATCCACATCCACACACTGAATTGTCCTTCTATATATATGTATGTCTTCCACAAACAAACATACCATCAATTAGGTTGGCCTAATTGGATGGAATGTATGACACCATAGCTTTTTGACCCAAAACTCCATTATACATGCCTTACGGAAGGAACCAAATATGTTCTTCAAAATAGGTTGGCATGATCCATAGATACTCCTATGATACCACTCCAAACACAATTCAATACCGCACGACCCCAAAACCATTAGGTCAGTACTACATAATAAAATTGGTGAAGCAACAATTGAATGAAGCAATTTTTCATCCACAACTTGACATGTGGACCACCAAACCACTTGAAACTTGAAGTGCACACACATCTGATATCTTCAAGCACTTCCTAAAATCTGCACAACATAATGATCATTCGTAGTGGAATGCAGAGCATCCCAATATGAACTCTGCAACATTTATATTGTATCTACTTGGTTTGATACTCTATCATTAATATCTTCAACTGTGGAAGACATAGAACCCTAAAAATCTAAATATGGACTCCTTCAACACATACCATTATTACCTCAAAAGTGTGTGACAAGATAATGCAAAGTAGAACAATGTGGACCACAAAATTGTTCCTCTATTACATACTATTTAATTCTAAGACTTAGACAATTTCTCCAAAAATAATTGGTCTTCTTTGAACTATATACATACCGATGTACCATCAATTTTATAATGGGTTGAAATCAATGACAACACCATACACCATCATGCTCATGTTTCCAACAATCTCCCCCTTTTTCATTGATGGCAATACACTTCTTTGCTTCACTCCCACTTTAACATCAAGGGAAAAGGGTACATCCTCTTACAAATATATCTACATTAGAATATCTCCCCCTATCTATGTTATCCATCACCAAAAGGATAAGATTTTACCACAACACAATCTACTAACTCCACATATGTGCATTGAGATAAAAATTTGACTATACAATTCAAAAACATACACCTTAACTAAATGAGGTAATATACCCTTATATGTTACCTTTAATTTTTCAAGATGTGCCTCTCAATCCTTCTTGGTGAAGACAAGCATGTAGCTCAAACTTTCAAACTATGCATAGAGGTCTTCTCCTTCTTCCAGAGAACTAGGCACTATTGACTTTTATGCAACCTTCTTTAAATTGGTCAAAGCTTCAGTTAGAGATGTAAGTATGAGATTTACCATATCTCGGAGCTTATTGTATTGCACTATGATGTGCATACTTTCAATGACCACTCTAGTTGTTTCATCTCCATCATTCGCTCCTTCATATACACTTGAGGCCTAAGTAATTTGAGACTCAATTGAGTCCATTTGATCCTTTTAGTTTCTTGTAGATACAAGCCACTTCAAACAAAAATGAAACAATAGTTTGGATTCCTCCAAACACTTTTGAACTTCTTTCAAGTTGCCTTGCAACTTGGCATGTTCAGTAGCACATTTATCTAAGGCATCATCCAACCTCTTATCATTCAACTTATTTGTTACTTCCCTCTTTGTCTTCTCTTCTAGTCTAGCAGAGTACTCCATAAAATAATCTAACAATAAATTCAACTATATTGTATACATGGAAAAGAAGTATCAATAGATACTCTGAGAAGGCCTTCTTGAAACACCTTGACAACTTCATCAACCAACTTTGTGCTCTTCTGGTTATTTTGAAGAATCTCCTTTCTTGTAGAGGCATAAAATACATCACCAAGATGTAACTTATGGAGAGGAGAGATCCTATCCATATCCACTTGACCTTGTTGCATTAGAATTTGTAACAGTTGTGCAAACACCACTAGTTGGAATTGCAATTGCATATCCAAAAGATCTTTCAATGAATCTTTGAAGGGTCTGAAAGATTCACAACCTATTTTGTGCTTGCTTCTGCATGATTTTCACCCTTTTCCTTTTCTCCGCTATCAAAACACTCTTCTACAATCTTCTCAACTTCTAGAGGCAAGGTTTGTTCCTTTTGAGCTTCAGTATTCTCTAAGACTCGTTGCTCATCTTCTTTGCTTCGCTCAGTAGTTATCTCTACATCTGGAGGGGTGTTATCTATCAATATTTCTTCTTACATATGCTCACTTTTTTGTATGACTAGCTCATTGCTTTCCGGGAGGGATGTATCTTGCTACATTTGATTTTCATCACCCGGGGAGGCTCTCGATTCTTTAATAAGATTTTCAACTCTTTGCAATGTTTCTTTCCTTAGCTTTTCTATATCATCCTTGTCTTTACCCATAAGATTATTTACTCTTTGCTTTGTCTTAAATTTGTGGGCATATAACTAAGACAACTTAACTATTTCCTCATGGGTTAATGAGGAACCAATCTTCTCCAAGAAAAAAAATTTCATCTTTGCATCTTCTGCAATAGCCTCTTGTCTTCTTGCACTCAATACTCCTTTCAGCTCATCCAGCAAGTGATTGTTTATCTCACCTAGACCAACATTAAATGACACCATGTACTTGACAATAGCCCCTTCCATTGTTGCCTTATCTATATCATTGGCATCTGGATACATTTCAGTTGTATCCTTTAGAATTCCAAACTCTACAATGGCATTGAATAGTCATCAAACTTCATGGGACTATGCTCATGAACTAGAGGGGTCTCCTCTTTCTCCTTTCCCTTTTCTGTATTGATCTCTTCTTGAAAGACTTGAGACTTCCTTTTTAATACCAATTGATGTTCTTCCTCTTCTTCTTCTTCTTCTTCACAATTGATATACTTTTCTCCTAGTGCTTTTTTTTTTCCTTCTTCTCTTGGGATACTTCTATTGCATAGGGGTCTAGATGTGTCTTTTTTCTTAGAACCACTTGTTGTCTTTGTTCCGAAGGGTTTTGTAACAGTAGGTGTGGAGGGTGAGGTCCTGCTTGACCTTCTTGTTCTTGGTGAAGTCTGGAGGAGCAGATGTGCCTTTAGATTTCTCTGCAAGGCCTTTAGGGGTACCTTACTCTCTTTCCAACACAGCTTTCATATTTTCAACCTTTTCTTCAATATCCTTCTTTTTCTTTTCCAGGTTCACTTGACTTGTTTTTTCTTCATATGTACCGTAGATTTCAACTGTTGTATCTCTAGGTTTTCTTAATACAATCTCTGCTAGGGTAATGACCTCAGATTCTGCTACCTCATAAGCCAGCTCTGGAACCCAAACAGTAGACAGTAAAAGTTCAAACAATCTCCTATTGAACAGCTCATTTTATCAAAGTGGCGTTGTTTTCTAGTTCTAGTCACACTTCATAGTTGAAAATTCAGTACAAAGCTGCATTGTTAATTTCATTGGAGTTTCTTAATGCGTAAAAGGAGGACACGCTTTCTTATGTTTCACGGAGGCGGCTCACGGCTCTGGCAGAAGTTTGACTTGTTGAGGATAGAAAGATTCTTAGCTTATATCATACGTACTTCACTCTGCGCAAGCCTGCCGAACACGTATTCTGAGTAACAACAATTAGAAAAAGAGTTCAGTTTTGAAATATTCTCATGCTGTGCAGATATCTCGTATCAGAGAAACGTTGGACGCTTGTTCATGTCTAAACCTGTTCACGGAACATTTCACCTACTCCTCCCCCAAACTTGTTTTCTATATAAGTTTTCTACGCAATAAAGAAAGTATATTTTACAAATTTTTTACTGTGTTATACTCAATAGGGAAGAATTATTAGGGGAGAATTATTATTGTAATGGTGAAATTTTTTTGGAGTTTGATTTAATTTTGTTTATTATTTTATTTAATGATAAGTATAGAGTTGGAATGATTTTTTTTGGAAGTTGACATATAGTTCAGATTTTATGTGAATTTGTTCTTAGGCATAAATTATGATCTCCATTTAGGTTTAGATCTACAATCTGTTTTATTAACCCTAATCAATTATGTAATTTCTGAAAATAAACTCTTGAAACTTTTAGTTTTCAAATTCAAATTTTGTTTTATCCAACTCTTCCTACTAGTCATTGAGTGTTGACTCAAAGTGTGAAACATTTCACTTACGACCTTTAGAGTTGTATTTTAAGACTAACCTTAGTTCATTTCAATTCATATTGTAGACACTTATTTCTCACCATTGCCTATCATTACACCATATCACCATAGTCGATTCTAATTTCCACTTCCTAGTCCCCTTCTTATTTCCCCCTTTCACTTTCCATCACATATAAATGAAATAATTCAAAACAATTAAATTAATTAATCTTATTCTAAAATAAAATAAATGATCTTTATAAATTCTTTTTCAAAATAAATAATTAATTGAATCCATTATCCGTTTCTAATAAATAAATAAGATCCAAAAATACCATTGTAGCCCCAGCCTTTATTCTTCCTCTATTTTTATCCCATACACACTTATTTATCCCAAATAAATAGATAAATAAAGATAACTATCCTCATCCATTAGTAACTCCCTTAAGTATTTTAGTCAATGAAGATTCCCCACTCCTTTCATTCAATCTTAACCATCTATTGACATTGAATCTCCAGAATTCACATTCTCATCCGTAATTCTATAAATTCATCCTCATAGATTCATTTTTCACATACACAAAAAATCAATTTGTAGATGCATGTTAATTTAATAAGTAATATATATTTCAATATAACATGACACATCAACACCATCATGGAGGTTTTGGTGTATTTTAGTTTCAAATTTTATTGGTTATTTTAATCTCCATCTGTTATATTTGAATGTGATTCATTATTTAAGTTTTTAGGTTTGTTTGATGGTCTAACTCAATTTTAGTAGCTTAATTAAAGGGTACACATCTTTGGCATGTATAGTGGGATGTTCCCATAATCTTATTTTGTTTTTTAATCTCCTTTTTGTAATATTTTGGAGAAGACATCATCATGATTTCATTCTTGGATTGCATGTGTTTAGTTTGTTGAATTCTAGTCTTTAACTCAATAAGCTAGCCATAATATTATTTATCAATGTCCTTGCATTATGCATGTTTATATCAATTTTTTTCTTTGATATATTACTCTGGTGCACTCCCATTATTATTGGGTATTGACTTAATTCATATCTAAATTTTTGTAGTCATATCTCATTTTGTGTACCTTTGATATTATGTGAATTAATGTTTATTATCCACAATGATATCATTTATATTACTAATTTGTGTTTCTAATAATTTTTTTGATTCAAGTAAAAACAGGTTTTGAAAGGACCTAAAACCCTTTATAATCAAAAACAAGGTTGCAGAAAGGACAACCTGCAGCCAGCCAAAAAACATCCCCCAACAAGACCCATCAGGATTTACATTTAGAACTACTCTTGTGGGAACGAAGTGTCATGTCAAAAGAAGGCCTAGAGGATTTTCTCTTTCCCTAGAGGTGTTTCTAATAATGTTAGGGTTTATTGTGTGGTTTGATATTAATATTGTTTAACATTATTGTTACTATTCATTTTTATAAAATAGATAGCTTGTTTACCCATTTTATACCTCTACAATCTCATTTTTTTTTAAGGTTTTACGACTCTAGCATGTCTTGGGTGAGTAGTTTCAAAAATTGATATGTCAATTCAAAACGGTTTTAAGCACTAGCCAATCTGTATAATTATTTTATCAAAATTTATTTGCAAGGAACAATGAAAAAATAGATTGAAATTTTCCAATTAGTAGACAAAGGTGGCCACTACATAGACATCTCTGGCATGCATCATTAAAGATGTTAATACATGAGATTCTAATAAAATTTCATTTTTGTTGCTCTCATTTTGTAAATTTTCTTACACACCAAAAACACATATTTCTTCTCTAGCATTTGCATTCTATGAATGGTTGTGGTTGCAATATTTCTCTCATGTTTATAGTAGAGGTTTCCAAAATTCACTTTTATTATATTATTTTCTTTGACATGTTAACTTTATTATGACTCTCTTGAGCATTTACTTTATCACATTCTACCAATTGTATTGCATTGAGAAACTATTACTTTAAAGTCATCAAGATTTAGCTTTCTATCACAATCATTATCAAGCAAACTAATCATTTCAATTAGCTCTTGCATAATTCACATAAAATCATTAGCTAATGCAACCCGAGCTCCAAGTCTCATACTATAATTTTCCCATTTCCCACTTCATCAAAGTAAAATAAATATGTAATAATTTCACCTCCAATCAGTTGTATTATGTTAGTTATACATGTGTTTTCTTTCTTTTCCTTTGACCATGGAAATTTTATTAGCCTTTAAACTATATCCTTACATTTTCATCTAATTTTAAAATAATATATTAGCAAAGATCCATATTCTTTGCTTCACATGGTCTATTAGTCAAGATCTATATTTTATATATTCTTTATACATATTTAGTAAATATCCATATTCTTTACATTATTCATACACAACTAGTATATGGAAATCATGCAGATCAAGCAATAATAGTGTATGAGCGTGACCAAACCAAGATAGTGTGGGGAAATTTGAAGTCACTCGTGAATAAAAGTGAACATTCTCTTAGTGTTGAAAATTGCATATCCTTGAAATTTCACCTATATTTTGTGTCCACTTTGGTGTCAATTCTCTTATGTTTGTATAGGCTCATTTCAACCCTTGCATCTACTAGAATTTCTTATGGTCACTTTTTCATGACACTTTTGTGTTTTCCCTATGTTTTTCTTATCTCTCATCATTTTTATCATAGATTGTCTAGACACTAGTGCTTCATGGATATGTTCACATGTTGCACACTAGCATCCTATGATAATTTATCATTTGATGGTCATTTCTGAGTATTTTTTCACTTGTCACCTTCCCAAGTCAGTGAAAACAACTCAAAATGATTATAAACAATTCATCAACCTCTTCCTCTTCCCTCTTCTTCTTTTTCTTTTTAATGTTTTCATTTGGACAATCTCTCTCTCTTACTATAGCACTCTCAAGCTTTGCTGCAACACTCTCACAACATTATATTTTAGCTCTCTTGTTCTCTTGGCTTCCTCAAGCCTCTTAGGTAATATTATTATTTTATTTATTATTATTGTAAGCATCTCTTGTGCCCTTGAGCAACTTGGGATTATCACATCCCTTTCTTTTCCATTTTAATTTTTCATTGTTCTTATTTCTATATGTACATAGAATAAGAATTCCACAATATTTTTTATATGTATCTACCTTGGTTGTCCATGGAGGTAGAAATACCAAAGTGGGGGTTTGACTAAGGCAAGCCCCTAAATAACTCCAAAAAAAATTCCTTTATTATTATGCTTGTAGGTATTTTTGGTGGTACTCAACCACATGGAGGTTCACAAGTGTTCCCCTTTTATAAATTTGTTCCTATTATTCATTTAAAATCTTTAAAATATTATTATTAGTTTATTTATTTATATTTTCTTTTATAGTGTATTTTTGTTTTGGGTTTTGCAAGTAAGTTGAATCATTAAGTCGGATTCTCATGATTTTTAGGCATTTTCTTAAACATTCATACAAATGATAGTGCAAAGTGTGGATGTTCAAGTGATATGCTATTATCCTTTCCAATGGCTTCCTTCTTTTGACTCCAAGTTCCCTAATTAATATATATTTTTCATTTTTTTTGTTAGCAAATAATTTGTATTCCTTTGTTTTTAAATATTTTCTCCAGTTTCCTTTCATTAAGTATTTTAAGTAGTTAATTTTATCTAAGCATAATAAGTGAAATTTACTCTCAAAGAAAGTTTATATACTCCTTTTGTAAGAGTTAAATTCCCTTCATTACGCAGTGATGCAACCAAAACATTTAACTATTTTTAGAGTTTAAGTCTATATTTTTCTAAAACATTTGCATGTATAATGAAATCTTGTGTTTATGCTTATGATTTTATTCCTTTCATTTTCTTTGATTTATGGTTAAATATTTTGACTATATTTATGACTATGATCTAATGATTGAAATTTAAAATCTTACTAAGTATTTACATTTTCCAAAGATTAAATCTTAAACGTGCACTTACATTATGACTTGGTAGTAATTAAGCTTATGTTGAGCACTACCATAAGTACCAAGGTTCGGTAAAAGTGTCAGAATTCACACATTTCAAATGCTTCGATTAGCATAAAGTTTGGCAGATTTGTATTGTATACTCATGCAAAGGGCAAAGTTAGTGATCGTATGGAGATTACAAATTGGTTCGCACAGGGAAAAGGGACGTCATGGTTGCTTTCATAAGCAAAGCCATAACAAATGATTTTTTCATTAGCTAACATGTGTTTAGGTGTGTGCAGGAATAAAATAAAAGTTGCAAAGGCCTTAAATTATCATCATTACGATGGTAATTTTTAGGCATTATGTGGCTGTATCAAGCGTGCTAATTATACTATCTATAAATTCCATCTATAAGAATGAGTTGATAAGAGGTAGTTTCCCAAAAAATTGTGTTCTGTTCAAGCGTGTTTTCATAGCTCTTTCAAACCCATTTTCATCGCTCATTCAGTCTATGCTTAGCAAACGGTTTTTCTGCCTTCTTCCATATTTTATTTTTGGGTGTTATTTTCTGCTTTAGCAATGGATAGGGTTGTATATGGTGGTATCTTACTTCATTTGGATTGAAGATAGCTTAGGTTTGTGTGTGGTTTCCAAATTTTATCAATATAAGGCTAGGCATTTGGTAGTCGCTAACTGGTATTTGTCGCTTCTAAACTTCCAAACATTTGTTCTGGGTTTTCTTCGTTCATCTAAGTTGTTGTTTCCATCTTTGGGGTGGACTTCTTTCTGTGTTGGTCCTTCTTCAAATTAGGGAAAGCTCATAAGTTTTTCGGGGTTTGTCTTCATTTTCCAATTTGTCAAAGTTCTTGTTCTCCCAACATAGCTTGCCTCCATGGAATATTGTCCTAGAAACTATAGAGCTTTGTTTCCAGTTTTTCCTTGGGAGAGGCCTTTCTCGGGTTGCCTTGAGAAAGAGCAGTTGCTTCATGTCTTTAAAGTGGAATACCCTTAAAATGCATGAGGACCATAGTAGGGGAAGAAATTTCGCATCCTCGAGCACAAAGGATTTTCTTTCCCTCTAACTTGGTCTTGATTTTTTTTTCCAACATTGTGGATTTGGTACAAAATTTTCACAAAGTGCAAATAATTGTTAACAAGGTGGTTCAAGAAGTCTTTCTCCAAGATAACACTTTGCTCGAAAGTATCTGGAATTGTGATTTGTGGTTGGGGGAAGGATACATTGGTGGTATTTTTCCCAAGCATTATCTACTTCATAAGGTTTCTTATGTTCATATTTATGATGCTTTGAAATTGTTTTCTATATAAGTTTTCTACGCAATAAAGAAAGTATATTTTACAAATTTTTTACTGTGTTATACTCAATAGGGAAGAATTATTAGGGGAGAATTATTATTGTAATGGTGAAATTTTTTTGGAGTTTGATTTAATTTTGTTTATTATTTTATTTAATGATAAGTATAGAGTTGGAATGATTTTTTTTGGAAGTTGACATATAGTTCAGATTTTATGTGAATTTGTTCTTAGGCATAAATTATGATCTCCATTTAGGTTTAGATCTACAATCTGTTTTATTAACCCTAATCAATTATGTAATTTCTGAAAATAAACTCTTGAAACTTTTAGTTTTCAAATTCAAATTTTGTTTTATCCAACTCTTCCTACTAGTCATTGAGTGTTGACTCAAAGTGTGAAACATTTCACTTACGACCTTTAGAGTTGTATTTTAAGACTAACCTTAGTTCATTTCAATTCATATTGTAGACACTTATTTCTCACCATTGCCTATCATTACACCATATCACCATAGTCGATTCTAATTTCCACTTCCTAGTCCCCTTCTTATTTCCCCCTTTCACTTTCCATCACATATAAATGAAATAATTCAAAACAATTAAATTAATTAATCTTATTCTAAAATAAAATAAATGATCTTTATAAATTCTTTTTCAAAATAAATAATTAATTGAATCCATTATCCGTTTCTAATAAATAAATAAGATCCAAAAATACCATTGTAGCCCCAGCCTTTATTCTTCCTCTATTTTTATCCCATACACACTTATTTATCCCAAATAAATAGATAAATAAAGATAACTATCCTCATCCATTAGTAACTCCCTTAAGTATTTTAGTCAATGAAGATTCCCCACTCCTTTCATTCAATCTTAACCATCTATTGACATTGAATCTCCAGAATTCACATTCTCATCCGTAATTCTATAAATTCATCCTCATAGATTCATTTTTCACATACACAAAAAATCAATTTGTAGATGCATGTTAATTTAATAAGTAATATATATTTCAATATAACATGACACATCAACACCATCATGGAGGTTTTGGTGTATTTTAGTTTCAAATTTTATTGGTTATTTTAATCTCCATCTGTTATATTTGAATGTGATTCATTATTTAAGTTTTTAGGTTTGTTTGATGGTCTAACTCAATTTTAGTAGCTTAATTAAAGGGTACACATCTTTGGCATGTATAGTGGGATGTTCCCATAATCTTATTTTGTTTTTTAATCTCCTTTTTGTAATATTTTGGAGAAGACATCATCATGATTTCATTCTTGGATTGCATGTGTTTAGTTTGTTGAATTCTAGTCTTTAACTCAATAAGCTAGCCATAATATTATTTATCAATGTCCTTGCATTATGCATGTTTATATCAATTTTTTTCTTTGATATATTACTCTGGTGCACTCCCATTATTATTGGGTATTGACTTAATTCATATCTAAATTTTTGTAGTCATATCTCATTTTGTGTACCTTTGATATTATGTGAATTAATGTTTATTATCCACAATGATATCATTTATATTACTAATTTGTGTTTCTAATAATTTTTTTGATTCAAGTAAAAACAGGTTTTGAAAGGACCTAAAACCCTTTATAATCAAAAACAAGGTTGCAGAAAGGACAACCTGCAGCCAGCCAAAAAACATCCCCCAACAAGACCCATCAGGATTTACATTTAGAACTACTCTTGTGGGAACGAAGTGTCATGTCAAAAGAAGGCCTAGAGGATTTTCTCTTTCCCTAGAGGTGTTTCTAATAATGTTAGGGTTTATTGTGTGGTTTGATATTAATATTGTTTAACATTATTGTTACTATTCATTTTTATAAAATAGATAGCTTGTTTACCCATTTTATACCTCTACAATCTCATTTTTTTTTAAGGTTTTACGACTCTAGCATGTCTTGGGTGAGTAGTTTCAAAAATTGATATGTCAATTCAAAACGGTTTTAAGCACTAGCCAATCTGTATAATTATTTTATCAAAATTTATTTGCAAGGAACAATGAAAAAATAGATTGAAATTTTCCAATTAGTAGACAAAGGTGGCCACTACATAGACATCTCTGGCATGCATCATTAAAGATGTTAATACATGAGATTCTAATAAAATTTCATTTTTGTTGCTCTCATTTTGTAAATTTTCTTACACACCAAAAACACATATTTCTTCTCTAGCATTTGCATTCTATGAATGGTTGTGGTTGCAATATTTCTCTCATGTTTATAGTAGAGGTTTCCAAAATTCACTTTTATTATATTATTTTCTTTGACATGTTAACTTTATTATGACTCTCTTGAGCATTTACTTTATCACATTCTACCAATTGTATTGCATTGAGAAACTATTACTTTAAAGTCATCAAGATTTAGCTTTCTATCACAATCATTATCAAGCAAACTAATCATTTCAATTAGCTCTTGCATAATTCACATAAAATCATTAGCTAATGCAACCCGAGCTCCAAGTCTCATACTATAATTTTCCCATTTCCCACTTCATCAAAGTAAAATAAATATGTAATAATTTCACCTCCAATCAGTTGTATTATGTTAGTTATACATGTGTTTTCTTTCTTTTCCTTTGACCATGGAAATTTTATTAGCCTTTAAACTATATCCTTACATTTTCATCTAATTTTAAAATAATATATTAGCAAAGATCCATATTCTTTGCTTCACATGGTCTATTAGTCAAGATCTATATTTTATATATTCTTTATACATATTTAGTAAATATCCATATTCTTTACATTATTCATACACAACTAGTATATGGAAATCATGCAGATCAAGCAATAATAGTGTATGAGCGTGACCAAACCAAGATAGTGTGGGGAAATTTGAAGTCACTCGTGAATAAAAGTGAACATTCTCTTAGTGTTGAAAATTGCATATCCTTGAAATTTCACCTATATTTTGTGTCCACTTTGGTGTCAATTCTCTTATGTTTGTATAGGCTCATTTCAACCCTTGCATCTACTAGAATTTCTTATGGTCACTTTTTCATGACACTTTTGTGTTTTCCCTATGTTTTTCTTATCTCTCATCATTTTTATCATAGATTGTCTAGACACTAGTGCTTCATGGATATGTTCACATGTTGCACACTAGCATCCTATGATAATTTATCATTTGATGGTCATTTCTGAGTATTTTTTCACTTGTCACCTTCCCAAGTCAGTGAAAACAACTCAAAATGATTATAAACAATTCATCAACCTCTTCCTCTTCCCTCTTCTTCTTTTTCTTTTTAATGTTTTCATTTGGACAATCTCTCTCTCTTACTATAGCACTCTCAAGCTTTGCTGCAACACTCTCACAACATTATATTTTAGCTCTCTTGTTCTCTTGGCTTCCTCAAGCCTCTTAGGTAATATTATTATTTTATTTATTATTATTGTAAGCATCTCTTGTGCCCTTGAGCAACTTGGGATTATCACATCCCTTTCTTTTCCATTTTAATTTTTCATTGTTCTTATTTCTATATGTACATAGAATAAGAATTCCACAATATTTTTTATATGTATCTACCTTGGTTGTCCATGGAGGTAGAAATACCAAAGTGGGGGTTTGACTAAGGCAAGCCCCTAAATAACTCCAAAAAAAATTCCTTTATTATTATGCTTGTAGGTATTTTTGGTGGTACTCAACCACATGGAGGTTCACAAGTGTTCCCCTTTTATAAATTTGTTCCTATTATTCATTTAAAATCTTTAAAATATTATTATTAGTTTATTTATTTATATTTTCTTTTATAGTGTATTTTTGTTTTGGGTTTTGCAAGTAAGTTGAATCATTAAGTCGGATTCTCATGATTTTTAGGCATTTTCTTAAACATTCATACAAATGATAGTGCAAAGTGTGGATGTTCAAGTGATATGCTATTATCCTTTCCAATGGCTTCCTTCTTTTGACTCCAAGTTCCCTAATTAATATATATTTTTCATTTTTTTTGTTAGCAAATAATTTGTATTCCTTTGTTTTTAAATATTTTCTCCAGTTTCCTTTCATTAAGTATTTTAAGTAGTTAATTTTATCTAAGCATAATAAGTGAAATTTACTCTCAAAGAAAGTTTATATACTCCTTTTGTAAGAGTTAAATTCCCTTCATTACGCAGTGATGCAACCAAAACATTTAACTATTTTTAGAGTTTAAGTCTATATTTTTCTAAAACATTTGCATGTATAATGAAATCTTGTGTTTATGCTTATGATTTTATTCCTTTCATTTTCTTTGATTTATGGTAAATGACTATATTTATGACTATGATCAATGATTGAAATTTAAAATCTTACTAAGTATTTACATTTTCCAAAGAAAATCTTAAACGTGTTACATTAGACTTGGTAGTAATTAAGCTTATGTTGAGCACTACCATAAGTCCAAGGTTCGGTAAAAGTGTCAGAATTCACACATTTAAATGCTTCGATTAGCATAAAGTTTGGCAGTTTGTATTGTATACTCATGCAAAGGGTTAGTGATCGTATGGAGATACAAATTGGTTCGCACAGGGAAAAGGGACGTCATGGTTGCTTTCATAAGCAAAGCCATAACAAATATTTTTTCATTAGCTAACATGTGTTTAGGTGTGTGCAGGAATAAAATAAAAGTTGCAAAGGCCTTGATTGGCATTTGTTGTAGAATTGAATGAGTTGTATAGTTTCCCAAAAAATTGTGTTCAAGCGTGTTTTCATAGCTCTTTCAAACCCATTTTCATCGCTCATTCAGTCTATGCTTAGCAAACGGTTTTTCTGCCTTCTTCCATATTTTATTTTTGGGTGTTATTTTCTGCTTTAGCAATGGATAGGGTTGTATATGGTGGTATCTTACTTCATTTGGATTGAAGATAGCTTAGGTTTGTGTGTGGTTTCCAAATGGCTAGGCATTTGGTAGTCGCTAACTGGTATTTGTCGCTTCTAAACTTCCAAACATTTGTTCTGGGTTTTCTTCGTTCATCTAAGTTGTTGTTTCCATCTTTGGGGTGGACTTCTTTCTGTGTTGGTCCTTCTTCAAATTAGGGAAAGCTCATAAGTTTTTCGGGGTTTGTCTTCATTTTCCAATTTGTCAAAGTTCTTGTTCTCCCAACATAGCTTGCCTCCATGGAATATTGTCCTAGAAACTATAGAGCCCAGTTTTTCCTTGGGATTGAGAAGCGGTTGCTTCATGTCTTTAAAGTGGAATACCCTTAAAATGCATGAGGACCATAGTAGGGAAGAAATTTTGCATCCTCGAGCACAAAGGATTTTCTTTCCCTCTAACTTGGTCTTGATTTTTTTTCCAACATTGTGGATTTGGTACAAAATTTTCACAAAGTGCAAATAATTGTTAACAAGGTGGTTCAAGAAGTCTTTCTCCAAGATAACACTTTGCTCGAAAGTATCTAGAATTGTGATTTGTGGTTGGGGGAAGGATACATTGGTGGTATTTTTCCCAAGCATTATCTACTTCATAAGGTTTCTTATGTTCATATTTATGATGCTTTGAAATTATCAATTTAGTGCAATTCATCCAGATATAGGGAGCTTAATTGACGTCACTTTGATATTGGGGTTGAGTTAGTCAAAAAGTTCAAAAGCAAGTATCATGCAATTTCATTCCTCATGACGCATCATTGCCAACAACCTGTGCTCATAAGACCTCCCCTCCCGCCTCCTAAGGATAATGAAGATCAGTCACTCTTACCAAATATGAATGTAATTGCTGCTTCTCAGGCTTCTCCTGCAAATAATAATGTGCTACAATCACCGGATATGAATGTTAGTGTTGCTTCTCAGGCTTCTCTAGCTAATAATGTTGTGCTATAGGAAGGTGAAGATGAGAATTATGTTGGGTGTTCTTGAGAAGTGTTGTTTGAAGACCACATGACTTTTGCTTTTTTGTTCATAGTTCATATTGCAAACTAGACATATCACTGTATATGCCTTAAGCAAATTTTGGTACTCGTAAATACTGTATATGGCTAGGCGAATGAATTTTGGCATCTAGGTAAGATTTGAACATAGTCTGAGAAGTTGATGGACTTCTCCTATCATATGTAATTCCCAACGTATTTATGCGGATACTTTTGGCATGTATACACTCCTTTTATATAATATAATATGTCGGCTATATGCCTTCTATTGAAAAAAAATGGGAGAAGAGAGTTGAAAACTTGCTCATTTTTTTAGGGGCTAAGAAGAGGAGAGAAGAGTTGGGAAAAAGAAGGGGTTTGAAAGAAGAAGAAGAGGTTCAAAGGGAATGAGTAAACCAGATTGGAAGATAAGTTCCACCTTAATTTTCTCTTTCATTTTTTTTGTTTGGAATGTTATTGTATAATTTCTTAAATGTTGTTTGATTTTTTTGTTGAATATGGTTGTGGAGATTTTGGGTTGTGTATGAATATTTCTTATGGGTTATTGGGTTGTGAATGAGTCAAAAATGTGTTGACCTTTGGATTGTTGACAAATATTTTATATGGAAGTTTTATGTAAACTATTTGGAACCTTTCTTGTTGTTTGGGTTAGATTGTTGTATTTGTTTCATGGATTTGGGTACTCTCTCCTTGCTAGGGGGATGGCTAGAGTCTAGTAATGACTTGATGATGTCATGAAGGTTGGGTGGAGATATTTCACTCTCATTGGCATGCCATATTGGAGTTTCTAGATATTCAAAAAAAAAAAAAATTGAAGTTCATCTCATAAGATTCTCTATTGCTGAAGCACAATTTGTTTAAACAAAAAAAAGGGGAGAAGTTGTGAATTTTTTTTGTTAAATTTCTATTTTATGAGAGAGTAGAGACTACTTAGAAATGAGTTCAAAAAATAATTGTAATTCTTATATCTACAATGAATGTGTTGTTTGCATGAAATAAGTAAAAATATGTCACTCATGCAAGGCTAGAAATTTCTCCAACTTGACAAAGTATGCTTGGTTTAAGTTAGTGCCCTCATTTACTTCACTAAAATGATTAAACCAAAGCATAATGGAAGGTAGTGTTTCTTCCCTTCTCAAACTAGAACATTTGAACCTATATGAATATTTATATACTTGCTGCATTAATTTAACATATAAATCAAACTATAGTTTGTTCATATAATCAAATAATACATAGTTGTACATAGTATGATATTGTAAGTTAAACACCTTAACAACTTGTACTTAAGCATTGGTAATAGTTTAAAAAAAAAAGAAATATGAATATTCAAGTGTACATAATCCAAAAATATATATATTACAGCCTTTTATTTCATAAAGTAACAAACCTACACTGCACTTTATAATGATTTAACATTATTAAACATTGGATAACAAATGGTTATAAGCATATGTATGGGTATGCATATATTTATATCCATTTTATATATATTCAACATAAAACAAAATGAAATGCATATACAGATATATATGTAAATTATATTTTTGTATTTAAATAAGAAAATGGGTTGTCAAATACATATATATAAAAACCATATAACAGGTATCATTATGGGAACATTGAGGCTAAATGGACTGAATTTAAATGAAATATGACTAACAAGTTTCCTTTTAAATATTTATATATATGAAGAGACCTAAAAAAAACAATATCACATGACAAAGGAATTACAACTAATTTTTGCATAGTCATTTAAATGTATATGTATATCAAACATATATACCAGAATAAATTTTCATAAATACCCTTATTTTATATATATATATATATAAACACAATTATATTTATATAATAAAATAGATAAATGATACTTAAATAATTATTTATATTAATATATTTTTATATATTGTAAATGAAATAATAATACAGATTTATATATATATTGAAAAAAAAATTATTAGGCTTGCTGCTGCGTGTGGGGGGGGGGGCTTTCAACGCATTTTGGGAGGGGGAGATCCTATGGTTTTGTGTGCTTTTCTTCTGCAGTGGGATTCATTTTTTCTGCACTCTCTGCCTAGTCTAACTGGCGTGGAGCTGGCGCGTGGCCATGGCTTGGCGAATTTCGGTGGGCTGTGGGCATTTGTTCCTATGGCAGGCGGTGCTTGCTCCTCTTTGTCTCATTTTTTCTTGCTGGCTGCATAGGGTGGGGGTGTATATCGCTCTCCCATTCTTCGTTGCCTTAACTCATCTTTGTTTGGGTTGGGGGTGTTGGAACCCTCGTTGAGAAGAATTCTTCTGTTGTCCACTGAGGGAGCCGTTCGGGGAGACCCAGTGTTTTCTTGTGTTGAAGACTTTCTTTGATCTTTGGCCCTGGGGGCTGCATGCCCGATTTGGGTATCTGTGAAGCAATGTCGTGCGGGATGTCATCTGGGGCCAGCCCTAGGTTGGACTTCCATTCTGTGATTGGATTGATGCCTCCAGTGCTAAATACGAAAATGATTGATAATAATTTATTCTCTTCGAATCAGGAGATGAATGATGCGGGGCCGTCTGGGGGGTCTCAAATTACGAAAATTAATGGGTGTCTAGAAAGATGCAAAGAGAGACCGAAACTGGTGATTCCGATGGAGATGTTGGCGGATGATATTGACTATTATTCGAAGCATTCCTTTTACTGCAAGTTCATGGGATTGTGTGTTTCATTGCAATTTTTGGAATCTTGGGCTCAGAGGACCTGGTTGCTAGTGGGGGAGATGGAAATTAGGCTCCTAGCGAACAACTATTTTATGGTTTCTTTTGATTGCATGGCGGATTGGAATAGGGTCTTTGAAGGGGGGGGCATATTTCTTTAACTAGGTGGGATTATTTATTAAGCCGTGGCATGCTGGCTTTAATCTGACTGAGGAGCTTCCGAGTCAGGTTCCGGTCTGGGTTAGACTACCTTGGTTTCTAGTGGAATGCTGGCGAGAGGATGTGTTGCATTTGGTGGCTTCGATGCTCGGTAAACCTATTGGGTCTTCACAACAGACGCAATTTAAAAAGGTAATGACTTTTGCCCGTATCTGTGTGGAAATTGATTTAAGTAAACCTTTGCCATACTCTATGGAAGTAAGTGCAGGACATTATACATGGGTGCAATAGTTAGACTATGAAACCCTACCTTTTCGATGCTGACTTTGTCATGAATATGGACATCTATAGCGTAGGTGCCCTAGGGGTAAGACTGTGACATCCCAGCCTTCTCTTCCTTCCCAAAACCCGCCTAGGGTTGATAAGGGGAAAGAACCTGTTCAGGGTGAAGCTACTGAAGATGATGGATTTGTCCCTGTCAAGGCACGTAGTAGGAATCGGGGGCAAAAGCGAACCTTGAGGGAGAGACAGGATGATGACACTTTTAACAGATTTGAGGTGTTAGATGATCTCAACCAGTAGGAGGTGAATCTGGGATTGATAAATTTGGACCAGGGAGTTTTGGGTATAGGACAGGAAGGGAAACCTTTGGAGGTTTTGCAAGTTGTGCAGGATGCTAGTGTGGGGCAGTTGGATTCAGATCAACACTTGGATGACCAGACTGCGCAGGATTCTAGTATTGGCTTTATGAAGAAAGGGGGGGAGGGTCTCCCTTGCCCCATAAAGGTGATGTGGAAGTTGGAAAGAGTTCTCTGTCCTCTTCTCGCATGGGTATTCAACAAAAGGAACCAAAGAAAGGGGTTGGTGAGAAAAATCCCAAATTGGGCAGGAAAAAGGATATAGAAAAGATTAAATCAACTGGGGAAACTTTGGTTGAGTCAAGGGCAGTCAAGACCTTGGATTCACTTTTCTCTTGCCCCCAGAAATGATTGCCCTATCATGGAATGTAAGGGGCTTGAACAGTGGCCATCGACAAAAAGTTATTCGTGAGTTGGTTAGAAGTCATTCTCCAGATATTTGTTTTCTGCAGGAAACTAAATTATCTATTGAGAATATGTTGAGTTTGGTTCCTAAGTTATGGAAATTTGGTGAGTGTCAGTGTATTGGGGCTCTTGGTGCTTCTGGGGGGGTGGATTGCTTATGGAATCCTTGAAAGATTTTCCCTCTTTGGTGGGTTACCTCTAGATCTTCTATCTCCTTGGTTGCTTCTTGTTTTGAGACTGGTGAGCGTATCCTCCTGTCTAATGTGTATGCTCCAGTGGAGTTTCAAGGAAAGCAACTTCTTTGATCCCATCTTCGTTTTGTTTGTAGCCTAGTTCCTTTTCATCCGTGGATCTTGGCGGGTGACTTCAATGCTATTGTGGAGTTGTCAGAGAAAAGGGGTGGGCTTGCTAGGTTGGAGCCTTCGGCACTTCTTCTCAGGGATAGCATCTCTGATTTAAGTTTGTTTGATGTTCAGCCCAGTAATGGACATTTTACATGGAATAACAGGAGGCTTGGAGAGGACTGTGTTACTAAGAGACTTGATCGTTTCTTAGTTTCCTGCTTTTGGATTGGGGACTTGTGGTCTACGTCCTCTGAAATTCTGGATTAGAGGGGTTCTGACCATTGGCCTATCAAGCTTAGTATTACTTATGCTCAGATGCCTCGTTCCCCTTCCTTCAAGTTCCAGCTTATGTGGTTAAGGGATGCTTCTCTTTTTGACCATATGGTTGTGTGGTGGAGAATTGGAAGACAGGCTTTCGGTACAGCAATGTACATTTTTGCCAAGCTTCTCCAGTTTGTCAAATTTTGGCTCAAAAGGTGGAATCGGCGTTGTTTTGGTAACATATTTCATGAGAAGGGTGTTGCTCAAGATGAGTTGAATAATATTACGCGGTTGATTCGTGAAAATGGGGTTTCTGAGGAGCTTCTAAGGGATGAGGCCAGGGCTTTGAAAGAGGTTGAGGAATGGGAATTGCGGGAAGAGATTTATTGGAAGCAAAATTCTCGGGTTGAATGGCTGCAGGAGGGAGACAAAAACACTGCCTTTTTCTTTAACTCTGTGAAGGACAGGAGGCATGGTAATTCCATCCCCGTTTTGGTGAACGATAGGGGCGAACGTCTGGCCTCTTATCAGAAAATCTCTACTGAGGCTTCACAGTATTTTGCTGCTCTATTCAGGGAAGATTCGCAAGGGGGGTCTATCAAGGAAGCACATGTTCTTTCTTGTATCCCCAATTGGTTTCCAGGGAAGCAAATGAGCATCAAATGAGAGAGCTCTTTAGAGGAGCTGGAGGAGATTGTGTTTCAGATGAAAAAAGGAAAGGCTCCTGGCTCGGATGGTTTCCCAGTTGAGTTTTTTCATGCATTTTGGGATATCATAAAGGTAGATCTTCTTGCAGTTGTCCAGGAGTCTCAAAAGAATAAGCAGATGTTGAGGGCTCTGAACTCCACCTTCCTTTCTCTCATTCCCAAGTGTGAAGGGGCGGATAGATCAACGCAGTTTCGGCCTATCTCCCTTTGCAATGTGACTTATAAAATTATATCGAAGTTATTGGCTGAACGATTGAAGAAATGGCTTAAAATGCTGATTTCAGAGGAACAGAGTGGATTTGTTGCAGGTCGTCAAATTCTTGATGGGGTTGTTATTGCAATAGAGACTGTTCACTCCATGGCCAACTCCAAGGAGAAGGCAATGTTCATTAAGTTGGATATGGCTAAGGCTTATGACAAGGTTAGGTGGTCTTTTTTGCGAAAGATCCTTGTTTCTTTTGGGTTTTGCCAGGAGTGGATCCAGTGGGTCATGAGCTGTGTGACGTCCGTGCCTTTCTCGGTGCTGATAAATGGAGATCATTCTAAACTTTTTGGGGCATCTAGGGGTCTACGACAAGGGGATCCTCTTTCTCCATACCTTTTCCTTCTCTTTGTTGAAGGTCTTGGTCGTTTGTTGAAAAGAAATGTTGGGTTAGGCATCATCCAAGGGTGGAATTGGGGTGGAGACTTGCCTCCGTAGTCTCATTTACAGTTTGTTGATGATACTGCTCTGATGGGGATGGCTACAGTTAAGGAAGCTACTAATTTGAGGTAGTTGTTGGACGTTTACCTGGTGGCTTCAGGGCAATTGATTAATGAGGATAAATCCTCCATTTTTTTCTTCAATACGTCGGGACCCATCCAAAGAAGAATTGCTAATCTTTTAAGGTTTCAAATTGGGTCTCTTCCTTTTACTTATCTGGGTATTCCAGTTTCTGTTGGGCGTCTTCCCAAGGGTTCGTGGCAGAATATCATTGATAAGTTTCGGGTGAAAGTTAATCATTGGACCCATAGGTGGTTGTCTTTTGTTGGGCGGGTTCAGCTTCTTAAATCTGTGGTGCAGGCTCTTCCTACCTACCGATGTATGCTTCAGGTGGCTCCAACGAGGTTCCTTAAAGAGTTGGATGCTTTGGAAAGGCAATTTTTATGGGCTGGATGTTTGTTAGCTTCCAAATGGAGCTTGGTTAGGTGGGAAGCTATGTGTAGCCCAAAGCATTATGGTGGTCTTGGTCTACGTCAGTCTTCTTTGTTCGGTGTAGCTGTGGCTGCTAAGATGTTTTGGAGATGGTGTGTGGAGCAGGATCAGCTATGGGCCAGGATTGTGTCTCATAAGTATTTTTCAGGAATTCCACGGCATGATCTCCCTAGGTACCCTCTTGTGGGTAAAGGGTCAGTGATTTGGAATACTCTTCAGAAGGGTGTGAATCTCATCAAGGAAGGTTTATTTTGGATCTACAGACGGGGCTCCGAGGCTCTCTTTTGGTCAGATTCTTGGGATGGTTTCCCTCCTCTTATCTCTCAATTCCCTAACTTGTTGCCTTTATGCTAGAGATTTCTTGCGGAAGGCTGGTCTAGGGTGAGTGACTTCAAGTCTTTCTCTTATTCTGGGCATTTGGAAGTGGCTGGTTGGAAGGATCCCGCTGAGTGGCCGGTTGTGGGAATGGAGGAAGAAAGTGTTGAGCTTTACACAATTCTTTGCAGTAGGCGTTGTTATTCTCTTTTGGAAGAGGATATTCTTGCCTGGACCCCTAATCATAAGGGGATCTACTCTGTTGCTTCTAGTTATCAGGTGGTATTGGCTCAGAAAATGGATGGGGCGGAGGTGCATTGGTGGAAGAGGGTATGGAATAAGCTCTCTTGGCCAAAGTGCAATTGCTTTTATTGGACTCTGGCTTGGAATAGGTGCTTGACATGGGATAACATGCGTAAACGTGGATTCCAGGGGCCTTCTTGTTGTGTTTTTTATGGGAACGGGGAGGAGGATGTTGCTCACTTGTTCTTTCGGTGTCCCTTTGTTATGCAACTTTGGCATATGTGGTGGGAGGTTTGGAAGCAACCTTGTGTTCATGCTTCCTCTTTGGTGGAATTTTGGGATAGTATGGGTCGACCCCCCTCTGTGGCTGCCTTTTTGCAGGATGTTTGGTATGTTGGTCCTACCTTTCTTCTTTGGCAGATCTGGCTAGAGAGGAATCCCAGGTTATTCCATGGTATGAAAATGGTGGGTTAGCAAGTGTGGATGTGAATGTTAGGTATGATTCAGGAGTCAGTGGTGGCTAAAAGTGAAGTAGCTTTTCCCTTGGGGAAAGAGGATGCTAAGTTGGTTGACAGATTGGGCCTTCAGGAGATACATTCTTCTTCTGTTAGTTCAAGGAGCTATTGGCATGGGAAGAAGAGAATCCAACGGACGGGTAGGTGATTGCCTCCTCCGGGTGGCGTTTTGAAGATCAATATTGATGGATCTTCTAGAGGTAATCCTGGTCCTATTGGGATTGGTGGAGTTGGCAGGGACTCAGTGGGTTTGGTGATATTTCTTTTCTCTATCCATGAGGGGGTGCAGACTGTTAATCTCATGGAGGGTTTGGCGATTCTTTATGCTGTGGAGCATGCCTTTGCTCTGGGTTGGCAAAAGGTTATTTGTGAAGCGGATTCATAGGTCTTGATTTCTCTTTTGAATGAGAGGAAAGTGACTGGTATTAACTGGCAGTTGGCCTCAGTGGTTCATCGGATTCTTCAAGTTAGCTCTAGGATGATGGAGGTCTCCTTTATTCATATCCCGAGGGATTAGAATAGGGTTGTTGATCGCTTGGCCAAATGGGCTTCTGAGCATGATGGTGGCTGGAAGATTGAAGACTGGATGCAGGTTTCCCCTGAGTTGCATCAGGAGTTGGATCGGTTCCTTGAGGAGGATAGGAGGCTTCATGTTGATAGTTGATGTTGTTTGATTGTATTGGTTCTTTTGGTTCATGGGTCTTGGGCCCTTGTGTATTTTTGTAAAGTGCTATTTTAGTTTCAATAAAGTTTTTACCCCTTTTTTTAAAAAAAAATTATTAAAATTTATTTTGAACAAAATTTTAAAAATTAAAAAAAAAATTGAAAGCTGGTGTTTGCCCCCTGCCTTAGCGTGGCCCAACAAGAGGGATTCGCATCCCACCTCATGGAGGAGCACGACCCCTGCTATGGCCACAGCCTAGCAAAGTCATGGTAGTGTCAGGGATAGAGACCAAATTGGGTTGATTATTGATAACACTATGCATGAAAGAGTTTGAAGACTCGGGGATCCACAACAAGTGTAACAATAGTGTGGGATACCATAAGTTACAACTACATCTCACTTAAGTATTGGCAATAGGACACCAGGTCATGAAGCTCATGCAATTTTTAAGACACTTAAGTGTACCCAAGATGAACACTAAACTTACAAACAAACACAACAAAAACAAATAGAAGATATGTCAATACAGATCTATGCAAATTTTGGTTTAGTCAACAAGAGCAAGATAGAGGCACCCAAGGGCATTTGTGTCTTGGGCGAGTTTTTAAAAAATTCAAATTTTGATTATGTATGATATTGTTTAAATATTCTAGGTTTGGTTGTAAATAGTTTAAACAATGAATATTTTTCTAGAATTTACTCAATTTTGTTGCAATTTGATTCAAAATGCAAGTGTGCAACAAGTTTAAAATACAATTTTCAAAATTGAAATGCAACAAATGACTGATTGTATTATGCAAAGACCTATAAATGATTTTTTTATGCAAATTTGAAACTACACAATGCAATTTTTTTCACTTTTATGGACTATATAAAAGATACCTACATAGATGCAATTATGAATTCCAATTCAGAGATTTGCAACCACAAACAGGTTGAGCAAATTGAGACAAAAAATTGTGAAAAAGTTTGTTGATACAAGTGTACAAGGACAAAGGCACCCAAGGGTGTTTGGGTCCTTGATAGGGCTTTTGTAAATTGAAAAACTAAATGTTTAGAAAACTATCTAAGTGTTCTATTTTTGTGTGCAAATAGGTCTGAAAGTCAAGATTGCTCCAAAATTTGCTCAAGTTAAGACAATCTAATGCAAATACAAATGTGTAATAATGTAAATGAAAATTATGAATTTAAATTTCAATGTAGATTTGATCTAAGTGACTGAAATGAACCCTAATGCAACCTATTATACAAAATGATATGCAATTTTTTGAATTTTTAATGCTTTTATGATACAAAAATGAAACCCTAAATGATAAATACAACAAAGTGTAATGAAAAACTTAGGTCTAAGGTATAATTTCAAAAGTTGAGTAATATTAGTTCAGGTCAATTTCACCAAAATGAAAAAAAGAAAATATGAACCCTAGGTGTAATGTATAAACCTAGGATTCAAATGGTTTTCTTAATCGTTTGTGTGGGAGTGTATTTTCTATTGTTTCATAAAGATGGAGATCATCAAAGTGAATATATTGACTTTCAACCTTGAAGGTGAGATAATCAGACTTGGATCTCCATTCTTTTGAGTCTTGGAATATATTGGAATTGATTTTCTTTCACTAGCTCCTAATTAGACTATCTCACCTAATATGCAAAATGCAATAATCCGACAATTAATAGACTAAAACAATAACTTGTAGGAAGATTTGGAAAGTGCAGAGGACTGTATACCTATCCAAAAAAATAATTTTTAATGTGCATATGAGGACTAATTCACCCAAGGGAATATGGTTCCTTTTAGGGGTGTCCTGCTCTATTTATGAGGTCTTTCGATGACAGATTTGAGCTTCTGATTCCTAGTTGTAAAGTTGTCAAAACACTATCGAATCATTCAATAGGTGAGTTTTCATGAGTTGACAAGATGTAGAGCTTCAAATGCAACAATGAAAAAAAATTCTTCAAGCTTCCTTCAATACTCTACAAACTTGAGATATGTGCATTCACAAAGAGAAGAGATGTGTCATTTAGGGGCTTGTCTTGGTCGAACCCTGTGTTAGTTTTTTCACTTCCACAATGGCAATGTCAATGATGAATGGATAAATAATAGGAAGGAATGATGAAATCACAAAGTGTTGCAACTTGCCACCCTTCAATGGCTTTCTTGAAGGACTGAAGTCTTGCACATCACCTCAAGGTCTTGATCATGATTGTTTGTTTGCTTTGAGTTGCTTAGATACCTATAACAAGGGTTAGCCTTCACAAAACAATGATAGCATAAACATGTACATGAACTCACATAGGATTTGACATGATGTTAGGATCTTGAATTGTTACTAAAAAGCTCTGAAATGTTACTCTTGACTTTCTTGATAGTATTCTTGATCATAAGATCGCCAATAGTTTTCTAGATATCTCTTGTTAGTTTCAAAATGATGCAATAACTAATTATTTATAGACATTTTTCTAATTTCCCAAGAATTAAATCTTGATAGTTGACATTTGCAAGTTGAATTTTGAACATTAAAATGTCGACACCCACAAATCCAAAATTGGTCCTATACCGTAGGAAAAAGGAAACGTGCTTGATTTGGGGAATAATTGATGATAAATTGGACTTAAGAAGGCCTTGATTTGGTGTTGTGAAGTGTTTTTCACATCCACACTAGATCTTGGACCATTTCAAATGCATTTAATGATGTTTTGAAAAGGTGTTGTAAAGTGTTGTAAAGGACTTTCACGCTTTTCTAGACTTAATGGACCCATATCTCCCTAATTCAACATTATAAAATATGTTTAATGAAATTATCACATCAATCTAGAAGGCTTGTAAATTAAACTTAATGTTAGTCTAGTGTTGTAATGTGTCTTGCACATTCACATTGGTTCTTGTGCCTTTCTAGGCTATGTGGACCTCATTTTAATGATGTAAAGTGTCTTTAATCACACTTTCACATTGAATTTTGTATCCCAAGCCCTAATTTACTTTCACATCATCACTAATAGGCCCCTATAACCCCATATTGTGCATCTCGAGGCATAATTTGATGAAATAACTGACATAGTCATCATATAAACCTTATTTCCTTACTTCCTAGCATCCTAGCTGGCAAATGGGCCCCACTGGGACCAATTTGCCACTTGTGGTGAATGATTCCCTGCCAAGTGGGACTGATTCGCCCAAGGTGACAAATGAGTCCCATTTGGGCCATTTTTTACTTTTGAGCGAGAAAAATTAGGTTTTAATTTTAATGTTTCTTCATGTCAGCCTTGGGGATCCAATTTATGGGAAAATAAAGTGTATTGCCTATAAAATAAAGTCTATAAACCCTAATTTACATCTCATAACTCATTTACACATCTTTCATCATTCATTCATCATCTATCTTCTCTATCAAGTCAAGCAAGTTAGGGTTTTATCATTGAAAATCATCAAGATAGCTTCCTAAGACACTAAAGGGAAAATTCTTCATATTTTGTTTCAGACCTTCAATATTAATCTTCATGGAAAGGTAATAAATCCATTATTTCATGCTTCATTACATTCTTTTCTCATTTTGGTTTAATTACCTAAAAGGGGTTTGACCAAGGCAAAACCCCATGCCCTAACATTCAACATTTCTCTTTCTTGTCTTGTGTGTTTGTAGGTTTAGACATCTTGGAGGCTTAGAAATAATTGAAGATTGTATTGAAAAAAATTTCAAGTTATCTCTTCTTTGGATAAGGAAAAACATCAACAAAAAGTCACCTTCAGGCCTGAATTTGACAATTTCAGAACCGCACACCTAGAGAAGTAGAAAGTATAGACCAAAGGCTCTTGTTTCCACCTTTGAATATTCAAAAATTTAAGAGTGGACTCATTCACCATGGGTGGTGAATTAGTCCACTCTAGTGATCTGTATAGGATCTAGGACTAATTGCTTACGATGCGTAACGTAAAAGATCAATTATTACAACGCTTAAATGATTACATAATTAAATGCTCAAATGAATAAATGAACATAACATAAAATAAATGCCAAGATAATGAACTGAGAAAGAAAAGAGAAGAAATAGAGAGACGAAACCACAATTGATAACGGAGTTCGTCCCTAAGGACTACGTCTCCGGGTCCCTCTCCAATGGAGGACCGATCCGATTAGCTCCAAAAACAGTTACAATGGCTTCAAGACTATCTCCTTCAAGCATTCAGCAGCATGACATTACTCTGATGTGCAGAAATGTCTTCAAATCTCTCGAGCATTCTCTCGCTATCTCACCACCTGGACTTGCAAATCCCATCTCAACCCCTCTTTTTTATACAAAAAACTTGCCTAATTAGGCTTAACCACTTAATTAATTACATAATCTCCCTGATCAGCTCGTATCAGGTATATTTTGGCTTTTGCAATCTTTTTGTTGGAGTAGTTATAATGGGTTTTGTTTGTTTTGGCCTTATTTGGCCATTTGTTAGAGGTTTCGATTTCAAATCTTTAACAAAATAAACAGCCGCCAATATATAATTAGCAACTATGTCGTGGCCCAACGGTGGCTATTCTTTTTATACGTAGCGATCGGTTCAAAACTCCACCGTTTTAAAACAAACACCAAATATATTAACAATAAAACAAAAGGCAACTCTATATGTGGTAGCGCGGATCGCGGGGATGCACCGGTGTAACCGCGGATGTTTCAGATGAGGTCAAGTGTTCGAGCTCGTAGGATATTTTGTTGAAACAAACTAACAAATGCACCGGCCGCTGACGGGACCGCGTCAATATTCCAAACCCGTATGATGTGTCGTTAAGGATATTATTCATTATTGGATGACACATGTCGGGCGACATTCGCGGACTTTGCCACGCCCGATGCCACATGTCCATTGCGTAGTTTATGCGTCAAATGCATCTCGTCGGGCCCATACAACATATGATCCGCATAGGGTACCGCCGTGTATGCGGTCATAATTCGCCCATATATAATCCATTGATGACGATCTGGGCATCATCATCGTCGGTCGGCTAAAAGTCAACTGGAAACTTTGTACTTCGCGTGCGGTGTCGGTTTGGAACGAACACCATCGAATCGTGTCAACGAGCTCTTCCATGGCGCTGCTTCGTCAATTTTAAGATGATTATTTTTTTCGGGCCCTGAAGCCCGGTTTGACTGGAAGTTTGACTAGCCGTAACTTGCACAAACGGAGTCCTTTTTGCCCCATTCAAGTTGCGTTGGAACCAGGACGTCGTTCTCTTTCTGATGAATCTGAAATCTAGAGTATTGGGAACACTTCAATTTTCACTGAAAAATTGTCCCGATCATCTAGGCCTAATTTTGGTTTTCTACATTTTTGGATACCCATTTATCTAAAACAGGGTCTAGAATAATTTCCACTAGGACTAATTCGCCCAAAATGGCGAATTAGTCCCACTAGGCGCAAAAATTAGCATCGGTGGCATTCTAGAATTCATTTCCTATCTCCATCAAGATCTCAAGTGCACACTTTCAATTTCATCCATTTTGTTACAATTTGCATTCATTTCTAGGTGTTTTTGCATTACATAATGTGTTTTCAAACAATCTACATTTCATTGGTTTTGCATTAATAATCAATCCATCTTATTAGTTTATTGCATTCGAACTCTAGATCTAGGTATATTACATCCATATTACATTGAATTTGAGTGTAACATTTCCCATTTTGGCCCTTCTTTCTCCTTTTAGGTGAAAAACCCTAGAAGCGCTAGAAAGGATTAGGGTACCTAGTAGAATAGGGGGACCCATATGCCCTAGGGCTAATGGGTCCTGGCCCTATTTTCTAGGGCATTAGGTGTTGAGGGAAAATAATAATTGGATGTATTTTTTAAATGCTTTTAATTTCTTGAAAAGTGGTACAAATAGGCTATAGAATGCAAAATTTAGGAAATTAGGGACCCAATTAGGCCCAATGCTTTAGGAGGAACAAAACATAATGTGAAATTGTCAAGGGTGAAAATTAACGATGCTACAATGACTACTCTAGAATGACTTGAATAATTTTTTTAAAAGAAAAATCAAAATCTTTTGAGAAGTTTAAAGCATTAAAGGTAATGGTTGAGAATGAAACGAGATGGACAATCAAGTGTTTGAGATCAGATATAGGTGGAGAGTTCGCTTTTGATAGGTATGATTAATTATGTGAGATGCATGGGATCCTAAGATAATTTTTTTCTCCTAGAACTCTACAGCAAAATGGGGTTGCAGAAAGGGAGAACTTGATAGTATAAGAGATGGCTAGAACAATGTTAAGTCACGCAAGTTTGTTAGATATGTATTGGAGAGAAGTAGTTCAAACTATAATGCACATTTTGAAGAAGGATCAAATCAGATCTAAGACTGATAAAACACCATATGAACTGTGGAGAGGAAGAACAGCTTTAGTTAGACATCTCAGGATATTTGGAAGCAAGTGCTATATCCAAAGGGATGAGGAACACTTGGGTAAGTTTGATTCTAGAGCTAATGAAGGTATTTTTCTTGATTATTATATGACAAGCAAGCATATAGATGTTATAACAAAAGACTAAAAAGGATTTTTGAAAGTTCCAATGTAAGTATTGATGAGACAATATAGTCTACTGATATTCTAGAAGTGGAAGATAATGAAGATCCAATCCACAACAGCAATGAAGACTCAAAAGTTAATTTTGAGAATATAGTTACAAAGACTTCGGCTAAGTATGTGCAAAAGAAACATTTTGAAGATGAGATTATAGGAGATAAGGATAGTGGGGTTTAGACCCAGAGAAGAATTGAGAAAGAAAAGGAGCAGGTAAATTTTTCCCTACTATCAAATATTGAACCAAGTTCTTATATAGAGGTAAGCAAAGAGAAGGGTTGGATAGATGCTATGGAAGAAGAGTTAACTTGGATAAAGAAAAGAGAAACTTGGTAATTGGTTCTAGGACCGAAAGGTAAGAATGTTATTGGTAACAAATGGGTCTTTAGAAATAATCTGAATGAAGATGAAAAAGTGATCCTGAACAAGGCCAGACTTGTATGTAAAGGATATGCTCAAGTTGAAGAAATTGATTTTTAAGAGACATTTTCTCCAATAGCAAGATTGGAAGAAACTAAAATAATTTTAGCTTTATCAACATTCAAGAATTTCAAAGTGTATCAGATGGATGTGAAGTTTGCATTTATGAATGGTCAGACAGAAGAAGTCTAAATTGAGTAATTAGAAGGCTTTCAATGCTCAAATAATTTGAATTTTGTGTGCAAACTAAAGAAAGCACTTTATGGACTCAAGCAATCTCCTATAGCATGGTATTCGAGACTAGATAAATATGTACAACAGTAAGGGTTTTGGAGAGGCGGTGCAGATAGCAATTTACATAGAAAAATAGAGGGTGATCAATTGTTGATTGTTGTTGCGTATATTGATGACATCATTTTTGGAGGTAGTAGTGTTGCTATGTGCAAAGAGTTCTAAGATGCAATGTATAGTGAGTTTGAAATATCAATGCTTGGTGAATTATCTTTCTTTCTTGGTTTATAGATTTCTCAATCAAACAAAGGCATATTTATTTCTCAAAATAAGTATATAATTTAAGAAATGTTAAGCAAGTTTGAAATGGAAGAATGCAAACCAGTGAGTAGACCTATGGTTACTAGTTGTAAACTAAGTAAAAGTGATGAATCTTCTCTAGAAAATTAAACATTGTATAGGTCCATGATTGGTATTTTGTTGTATGTGAATGCATTCTAACTAGATATAATGTAAGCAGTTGGGATGGTAGCTAGATTTTAGGCAGCACCTAAGGAAACTCATGTCAAAGCAGTAAAAAGGATATCCATATATTTGAAGGCTATAATGGATTTTGGTTTGTGGTACCCTAAGAGTGAAAACTTAACTTTGACTACATACACAGATGTGGGTTGGGTAGGAACCATAGACGACCGAAAGAGCACAAGTGGTGGAGATTTATTTATTAGTAACAATCTTGTATCCTAGTTAAGTAAGAAGCAAGATTTAGTTTCTTTACCTACAATAGAAGCGGAGTACATTGGAGCAGCTTCATGTTGCACTCAGGTATTATGGATGGAACAGAATCTAAAGGAAATGAATATGAAGTTTGATGGACCTATTCCCATTATGTGTGGCATAATAGTGCTATAAATATTTCCACAAATTTGGTAATGCGCTCAAGGACATGAAAGCACATTGCAATCAAGTATCAATTTTTGAGAGAAAAGGTTGCACAAAAATAAGTGAAGTTGGAATATATTGAAATGAAGGAGCAAGTAGCAAACATTTTTACAAAACTACTTCATAAGGAGACTTTTGAGTTTCTTTGAAAGCTGTGAGTTGTTTCATTCTCTTGATCCAAGAGGAAGCACAAGTTGAGGGGGAGTGTTGTCTCCCTATCGTGAGAAGTCTTCCAGTGGTCTTGTAGAGTGTTTTTCAAAAGCAACGTAGTATGGACTTAGGGGGAGTCTATCTAAGAAACAAGTTTTTGGATTATGCAGTAAGCAGTTGACCTTTTTCATTGATGTCAAAGAGGCAGAAATAGGACTCAAAATACTAAATTCTTTAAGAAGGGGGAAATGGATCTTCTAAGGGGAGAAAGTGGAAACCAATGTGAAGTGGTTTCTTGATCAAAATATATTAGATTTACCGTCTTGTGCTAGTAGCATTTTTTTGTTTTCCATTAATGAAAAAGGGGGAGATTATTGAATAGATGTTGTCATTGATGTCAAAGGAGTATTGTTCTTGATGTCAAAGGTTCTCACTAATATCAAAGGAGTAATGTTAGTAGTACAGTGAGAATTAAATGTAATTGTACTTGAATTATCATTCATGTTGATAGAGGTAATCTAGAAGTCTGATCTGGAATGTTTGAGGTTAGTTACTCTAGGAAAAGAGATTTCTCTGGCAACATACTTATGATTTTTACTCCTTTCTGGATGCAAGTTTTGGTCTGGGGTTTGAAAGGAGAGTATGCATGCACTTGTTCTATCGTATTCCAGAGTTTCTGAGATTTATGTTCAGCATGAAAAAAGATTGAAGTGACAAAAGGGTCACTGTGCTAGTTAATCAACCAGTGGTTGTTTCGGAACTATGTAACGACTTGAAGTGTGCGACATCTAAAGATATCTTGGGATGGTGAAATAGGTCTAGGTTAAGTTTCTTGTAGAAGCACACACCATCATATTCTTTTAGAGGAAACAAATTTGATTTAGGACCTACCTACTACACGATTCATGTAAATTTAAATTTAAGTCCACCCTTTGTCGACTTGGTTAATTATGGATCCTTGGCCGACATGAATTGATGTTAATGTAGTGAGATGTATATAATCATCATAGTTTTATATCTCACTTGATATGATAGATAGATGTGTAATTAAGAGTGTGTATGAGTGTGAGAGTAGTTATGTGAGCAAGTGTTATTCAATGTAAGTTACATCTCAATCATTGTACGCCATAATCAAAAGATCTTAAGGAGTGTAGGAGAGTGTCTGAGACAAGATCAAATCTTGTATAATTCATGTAATCAACATTGAAGTTCTATAAGCTTTATCTTTGTAATCCAATAGGATTGGTGTTCTACTTATTGTGTTGGTGCTTAGATCTTTGTATTAGTGATTGGTGTCTTAGTTAGGTTGGTTACTACAAACACAGTGGGGGATTGGTGCCTTGGGTAGGTTGGTGCCTACTTCATAACTATTTAACTTATTCATTATTTTTGTGAGGTTGGATTTGGACAGTAGCTCCAAGCAACTTTTCTCACTATTTTTTCCCCATTCCAAGTTTCCATGTATATTTGGTGTTCATTATGTGGATGTGTGCTTCTATGATTGTTTGATTCATAGTATTTATTATTATACATGTTTGGAGATACATGTTGAATTGAAGAGTTTTAAATAGATTGGATATACTGATTCCCCCCCCCCCCTCTCAATATATTGTGTGCCCTTCATTGAGAAGCATGTAAACTTGTTGGGGACCTTTCAAAGAAAATATAAAATATCCCTTAGTGAGATTGTAGACCCTACTGAACTTGATTTTGTGGGGTTCCTATGTATTCTTAAGCAAGGTAGTTAGATTACTCTAGTGAAATATGGCTAATATAAGAAGTTACTAAAATATAGTTTCATACCAATAGCATATAGAGTCAACATCTATAGAAAGAGAAACATCTAGAAGGGTATCATTATTATTACCTCGTTATAGACCTAAGGGTGGATTTTTTGTGCTCTATTTGGTGCCATCTCCTTTGTTGTTTACAATAAAATATATAGAATACATGATAGAGACATATTAATAGCCTTAATCTTCTCTAAGTGAGATTAAATATAAAATTAATGTGGAAACCCCTAGATTATCTTGCACAAGCAATATGAATAAATGAGAAGAGTCTAGCAATAAACCCTAAGTCATACTAAACCAAACAATTAAAGTTTTTCAAGCCAAATCAAAGATCTTTGTGTTCCTATTTTTATATCATAATATTCCCTAAATTCTTCTTAATCATGCCTAAAATATCAAAATTTAGTTTTGCTAAATGTAAATTACAATGGTTTAATATATTATCTTAACAGCTTTACCTATTTTTAAATACTAACAATAGCTTCATAGGATGTAATAGACATACCACATAATTTAGCAACAAGGTAACCTAAAAAAGTTTAAATTTTAGGGTGGATGAGATGTTATATATCATCATATATTCCATAGTGGATTTTACGAGATGAGAAGGGTATACACTTCAAAACAATACAAAATATATTAAAATTAAAATAAATTAAAGTTAAATAATAATGTTTATGTTTCTGATAGATTAAGCAACATTTACAGGGCATTGTACCCAAACTCAAAAGGCCCTAGGAGAAAAAAGTTTAAAAGCAAAAGGAAACAAGGGTCGCAGGCCATAAATAGACCAATGACAGCAAACTTATAGCATAGTCATAGCATAGTAAATTTCAAAAAAATAACATAAAATATCATACTTGGGAAGATTTTCCCAATCCTCCATGAGGAATTTATAGACATCCTTCTTCTGTTGGCTAGAACTAGTATCAATTATCTTCTTGTGTTTCTTTATCTCCTCTTGAAGGATAGAACCCAAAGTTACAACAAAGTGATGTATGACCTTTAGGGTAAAACAACAAAGGCCATTAAGTTTCCTCTCCAAATTTTCAACCCTAGTCGATAAAGCCATGAAGTCTTGGGAATTCTTCTCGCAATTGGGGCATTTAGCATCCTTGTGTTCCTTAGTGGGGGTAGACTCCTCTGATTCTTGCATCATTGCATTGAATTTAGGAAATAGACATGGACCCTCAACATCCTCCTTGGCTTCCTCTACATCATCATCATTGGTGTTGTCATTCTCCTTTACCTGATTAGAATCATTACTAGAAATCACATCCATAGTTATGTCTGGGGCCTATTTGCCAACCAACCTATGGGATCTCCTCACACTAGGATTAGTGTAGTCAGCATCAATAGTTGGGTCAGGATCACTTTTGCTCTCTTCTTTGTTTATGTTTATTGTTACCTTTGATCTCCTCTTCATCAAAAGTGGCTTCTTCAACATAGAAGTTTGTAGCAGTTTTCTTATTCTTCTTGTTGGGTGGCACTTTCACAATTGTATTAGGTATTTTGCCAATATTTTTGGTTGAGATGTGTTTAAGTTCACACAATCCAACAGCAATGGTTTTTTGGCTCAAGGCTTTCTTTGTTTTAGCATATTTGGTTTGCTTAATTGGGAGATTTGGATTTGGATCAGTAGTAGCATATTTAGTAGGAAATGTCGACTTTCCTTTTGGATGAGGTTTGACAACTTCCTCATTACAAGGGTTTTAAGGGCTTTTGGAGGGAGAAGGAACAGTGGAGGGTTCTTCAACCAAGAAATCCCTAATTGGCTTGGGGGGGCAAAGAGTAAGGTGGAAGAGGTACAATCTGATGATGAGCCCCTAATGGAGTGCAAAAGGGAAGTACATGTCAAACCAATATAGCCTAAAAAATTATATGGAAGTAAGACACACACTACAAGTAATTTAATGTTCTATTGATCCAAATATCATCTATGATATTCCCAACAACTCATCAATAACATATTCATGTCTTAGCTTTTAGAGTATTAAGAAATAAAATTGTATAGCCTTAATGAATAAGGCATAGCAATGAAAATAAGAGAGCACGCGCCTCAAAGAAATAAATATTCCCTAAAGAAGCCCACTTGAAGAAGGGAAAATATGTGAAAGGTGAGTAAACACTCATTGAAGTACTCCAAAATGGCCAAACAAGAGGTGGTAGCCCTTAGGTCTACAAAATATCTCTTTATTACTATGGAAACTAGTTCAAACCTCTCAAACACCCTCAATGCACTTTCCCTATCTCTAGTCTTCATCACAATTCCCAACTTAGAGAAATTGCAGTGTAAATCTCCAATTATAGCCATCAATAATGTATACAAGCAATAAGAATGCTTTACACAAGTCCCACAAGGACTATAAATAGACTTGTAAGCTTGAGAGAGCCAAAAGGATTGAGAAACATTACTAAAATGAGAAGATATCAAGAACTAGAACACTAGTGGACTCCACCAACTATCATGTTGAATTCATCACTTTGCATAGCTTGGCAATTTCATTTCTGCTACAATTTCAAAATTGCCATGGCAATTTCATTTTCACTGCTTGTAATTGGAAATTTTGTCAGAATTAAATACAACTACAGCTTATAAAATTCTCCCATACAAAAATCTGCATTTTGATGTCTCATACCATTTGATATATTTTCCAAGATTAAGAGACCCCCTATTCCAAAAGAATTCTGTTAAGTAAAAAAATTCAATCCTTTAGGAATTCCTAATATATAATAAACATCTAAGGGAGGCTGACGGTATGCAATCACTGCTTAACCATAAATTTTCCACAACTGTGCATTTTGTCTTCCCTTCCCTTTTTATTTTTTCTTAAATTATATCTTCAAATTTTAATAATTATAGAAAAACTTATAAATTAATAATTGCTCAAATTAAGTAGGAAAAAAATATCATTGGACCCTGCTGATAGGTGAATATTTTTTGGTCTATAGATTGTGTAGGTTGTAAAATGCATTATGGAGGCTGAAAAGTGCAGCGTCCTAATTTTTATTTTGAGAAAGGGGTTAGCGGAGGATTTGAGTTGAACCTGGTATAATGATTTGTTTATTATGAAAGAAACAGTACTCCAAGGAAGTGTGCAAGTAGGAGTTTCGGACAAATGACGCTTTGCAAAAGTTCAGTAGCATGCTTAACCTTCAATTTCAGCAGACTAAGCATGGTATTGAACCTTCACTTTCAGCAGACTAAGCATGCTGTTGAACTTTCAATTTCAGCCAGGCCTAATACATCCAGCACACTTGTCTTATTGATCTTGACGTTGGCATCTATTGGCAGAATTTCAGGTTATTCCATTACCCTAATTCTTAAACCAGAGAGTCAATCTTCATGCCAATCTTTTGGAAAACTTAAGGGAACAAACTCTCTGGCGAATAGGACATGATTTCCATTGTGGAGAATTGTATCAAGTGTAATAAAATGTATGAAACTTGGCAATGGCATCAAGCAGAGATGCAATATAAGACCAACTGAATGTAATGACCAATGCCTTTTGAATATACAACCTACTATTTGTGCTAGAAAAGAGTTTGAAGAGATTGAATGTAAGGTTTACCTCTGCTGAGGTTCAAATTGGCCTGGGGTGCCAATCAGTATGACATTTTCCGGGGAGCAATGTTACATATTAATTATAATGCCCATTCAAGCTTCAATATTACATTTTTTAATGATTCTAACCAAGCAATGCTCCCTATAAGCTATGACCAAGATAGAAACAAAAGATGCATCTCTTCCATCAGAGTGGTTTTGTCATTTTGATCAAATTTGGAAACAAGATATTATGACCTAGCTAAAGCTTACTACACATCGACTGCAAAATGGAAATGAAAAACCTTTTCCACAAACTATCATGACATAAGTACAGCCTTCCAAAAGAGGTCATAATCTCTCTAGTAGAATTTGATCGCATGACATTACGAACAAAGCAGGCCTCAAAATATATGTTGCAATTTTATGTAGCTGGTAAAACTCCATACGGTCGATCTTGTGATTTATTATGGTGCATATGAGCAAGATCCCTTAATTCTTCAAATGCACGCATGCTTTCTGCATCAAATCCTCCTGCAAACTGCAACAACAAAACCTAGTAAAGTAAGTACAAAATATTGCAAAATTGTTTGAAATAGATGAAGATATAGGTGAACTTGCCTGATGAACTCTGAAAGCAAACCGCACACCCTGGAGAAGCAGGAACTCCTGTGCAGGTTCTTTTTCTGAGCATACCATTGACTCAAGCTCTACAGCTACTCTTTTCATGTATTTTTTTGCTAACTTTACTGAAGCAAACTTTATCTGCATTCAAATATAAACTTTGAGATTATCCAAACAAAGCAACTTCCTAAAATCAGTTTAAGTGATTAAACTCAAATTAAAATAGAAATCACCAATCCCAATCAGCAAAGAAATTATCGATACTGATCATGATTTGAAGATTGATTGCAGACATATGAACGGTCAAATGCCCAAGCAGGCAATCATCTGGAAGAGGTGGGATGAGTAAGCTAGGGATACTTCATGGGAGATAAACTAATACTTGTATGAGGTGAAATGCAAATAAAGGATAATTATTAGATCACATGTATTTTCTCACTATAACATAATACATTTTCAAACTAATATTTGTTGGTAACAAAGAAACAGAGGACTATCTGATAAGAAAATGTTTTTCTGTGAATTTAGAACCTTTAACACTTCTGAGACAGAAATGTGAAGAAAATTACGGCTCTAGGAAAATTCACCGCTAGCAGTTCACCGACGGAAAATTCACCGTCAACAATTCACCACGGGAAAATTCACCGCCACCAACAATTCACTGCCATGGAAAATTAACCGCCAAAAGTTCATGCAAATTAATTTTTTGCGTGGTGAATTGTCATGACGGTGAATTTTCTTGCAGTGGCGGTGAATTTTCCGTCAGTGAATTGCTGGCAGTGAATTTGCACAATCAACTTTTTAAACATCAACTATGTATCTTTCATTAGGAAGTATCAAAGATTCAAAACAATCCATAGAATCGCTTATAGTTATAAATTGTACTGGTAAAGAAAATAGCAAAACGAAGCTGTGTCAAAATACAAATGAAAACGCAAGTAGGGTAATATCCAAGTAACATATGAGAGAATGTTGAAAAGTAAATACAACACTTCTAAAGATCTAATCCATTATGCTTAAACAGAGAAATACGGTCTTTATGCGCCCAACTTTGGAGGCGTCACCTTGGGATCTTTCATCTATCACAACAAATAGAATTGCTTGTAAATCTTACAGATCAAGAAAAGAGCGTAATGAGGATATATATATATATATATATATAAAAAGTGGGGTCCTAGCCAGTCACATTAATGAGAAGTTTGAAAAGTCAACAAATCTCAACTCCAACTCCAAGATCAAACCCACACCTACTTAACAAAGATTACAAGAGAATGTGGCTTCATCTGTAACCTGTACATGTCTGCATTTGTTTCTGACAAATTATCCACCAACACTTTTTCAAGGCTAAATTTGGCTCAGAAAACAAAGATTGAAAGCACTCAATACACACTGATGCAGTTTACTACACAAATTCTCAAAAGAATAAGAACCAAATAACATAGGGAAGTTTTATTGTACACAATACACATAAACCACCTATCTTAGCTGAATAAACTTCCTCATTGCAACTAAAAGCATTGGTTGCTGATTTCCGTGAAGGAAATAAAACATAATACCACTTCAACTTATAAGCAGTGAGACTCAAGAAGTTGTAAAGTAACAGGAATTTGTGATTCAGCGATTATAAGATTATTTTAGCATGTTACCTTACTGACAATTCCAGTATCAAGCATCCAATCAATTGGAATCTGAAATTCTTTGTAGCGACTCATTGCCATATCTCTCATTCTCAGCAGGTTATAGACACTACGTTCAGACCTGCCAAATTTTTGAACAAAATATAACTCAATTAAGTCTTGCTTGAAGAATCCGTCAGAAGAATTAACTCAGTCTGAACCTCTATAGTCACTAAAATGCTTTTATAATGAAGCAATCAGAAGAACGTTTTCAACCCAGTGAAACCCTGAAACACAAAACTTAAATGTGCATTTATGTTCCCCCAATTCCAACAGAGTGGGGAAATAGAAATTGCAAAAAAACTTGTTTTCCTTGACAACAGCTGAAGCAAATAAAATTACAGAAGAGACAAAGTCGCAGCCTTCAGGTATTCTAGTGTTCTCACTTTTCCAATAAAGCTAGCATCTTTTTCAATGCAGCAGAGCAAGGTTGACGAATATCATCTTCATACGATGAAACTTCAATTTCCAACTTTTTCAAATCCTGATACCCAAAGGCAGCTTCACGCATAGCATCAGCTTTCCTCTCAGGCCAGTCAAAATGCTTCAAGACAGCTCTCTCATCAACCTGAAAAAAAAAATAAAGTAGATGTAATGAAAGAGTGTAACTTTGATCTAACTGCACAGACAAGTCTTTGTCAATCCTCAAAAATAGGATTACTGAGAAGTCGGAACAGTAAAAAACCTATGCAGTTAACTGCAAAAAACATGCCAAGCATCCTAACAACAGGAACACACACATACTGTGCAGTGAAGCACACTTTCAATTCTGCAGATAAGCATTTTGACCTGTGCCTTTATTGTACTTACAACGAAGATATATGACAAGAGGATGACAACAACAAATTTTGAATTTCCAATCTCTCGTCAAACTAGACAATTCTCACCAGGAAGGATAGCTCGTCATCAAGCCACTTAACGAAAGCCAAAACATCTTCAATGTTAGTGTACACTGCTCCTCTCACTTCTCTTATCAGGGACCGAACAAAATCGCCTTGTGTCTCCACATCTGCTTTTATCTACCAAGTAGCAAATTTTCAAACAAAGTTGATTTAGACTCACAAATGAAACTTCAATTGACCAGAGTTTTGAATTAATATAAGAGATTGAATGCTATTCTTTTCTTCCATGTTTAGAAATATCAAATAAATGGTGCCAAAGAAATACCAAGGTGAAATCAATTATAGAATTGAAAATATGAAGGTCTTACAGCTAGTAAATGTGATGAACGATTCTCAATTTCTCCAATCATGCTACTGCGAGCATTTGCCACATTTGGAGCATCAACAAGTCCACTTCCAGAAGAATCTTTCTTCACATCCCTTTTCATCAATGATTGATAAAATTCAACTACTTGTGGGGCTCTTTGCATTATATTTGGTCCAGCTGCTGAAAATTTTGGGGGAGGAGGTGGTGGTGGTGGTGGGGGCGGCGGTGCACCTTTAATTCCTTGACATGTAGGGGGTGGTGGAAGAGGAGGAGGAGGAGGAGGGGGCAGTGGAGTCACACTAATGGAACCCTTCTGAAGTCCACTAGTTGCAGCAGTGGTTTCTGAAGGTTTGGGAGGGGGCTTAGCTATTCTCAGTGCTCTCTTTTCAATTTCTACAGGTGCCATTTGAGTTGCTTCAGGTTGCTGTAATGCTAATGAAGACTTTTCTACCTTCACATTCTCAACTTTCTGAGGAACTGACTGTTCAACTTTCTGAACAATCAACTTATGTCTATCCTTGAATGCAGGATACTTGTCCTCCAAGTTTCCAGATACTGTCTTTGATATAATCTGGAAAGAAGCAGCTATGTCATTTGGTCGCTCAAAAGATCTAGCCTTTGAGGAGAGAGGCTTGTGCAGGTCCTCTAAAGAATCAAACTTTACCAATTGGGAATCTGTGGAATCAAACGAAGAGACTCTAGTTCCTTCCCTATTTTTGGATTCATTAGATTTACATGTGTCAACAATTTCTCTCTTGTTTTGCAGCATCAAATGTTCCATGGACTCTTTTGGTCCACTGATAGAATGTCTTCGCCTTGGACTGGTCCTACCAGAGTGACCCTTTTCACCACTCTTTTCTGAAAGGTACTCACCATGTAACAGCTGGCTGTCATCACTACTTGTAGCCCACTTCTTTAATTTTCGAATCAGACCAGATTTCTTTGAAGTAGCAAAACGCCCTGGAAAGGCTTCCATTGACACATCATCTAGTTCTGTGACCTCCGATGTATTAGAAGAGTAAGATGATAAACTCTCTGAATCATTATCTGTATGATGTTTTCTGTGAGATACTGAGTGCTCAGGCATTGCATATTCCATCATAAGCTGTTTAGCAATATCCTGAGATTTTGGACTCAAATCATCCTTCAAGTCTACTGCAGATATCTTTGCAGGGGTTTTACTTGAATTGCGAAGCTCATAACGTAAACATGAATTGACCCACCGCAAATAAACAAGTTCCTCAACCTCACTGAATCGGCTCATTTGCAGGCCTTCAACTTGCTTGCATAGATCTTCATTTGTGTGCCTTAGTTTAGATGCCTCAGCTTCAACCTTTGCAACCATATCACTCTGCACAAGTTCCTCAAGAAGTTATACATTGAATTGCATATCTATGAAGTATAATGACCAATTCAAGCCAAAAATCTATAAATATATAAGAGAAAAGGACAGCAAGTAACAAGTGCAACCCCAGTGAAGTGTTATTCAATAACATTTTTGCAAAAAGAACTTTAATTTCCAAAAAGTCTGCAAAACGACCTCATATACCAAGCCAAACTTATTCTGATAATCACACATAAAGAGCATTAACATCCCTGATGTCAGATCTGCAGAAGCAAAAATTGAAAACTCAAAAAATTAACCTGATATCGTTATAAATTTGTATCATATCCATTGTTTATGATTTAATCTTCACCATTTTATTTTAATTAGCATGTTCAAGAAGAGAAAATTTGTGCATTTCAGTTTTTCAGTATATAGGAAGCAACAAAGATGTCATGCTCTTTAGATAAATTTGAGGAATAATATTTTTGTAGAACATTAAGAAACTATCTAGAAGCATAATTATAAGTGTCATCTGGAGGAAAAATGTTCATCTAGGAAGCAAGTGATTAACAGCATAGTGCAACAGGCAATTGGATAGGACCAAAAAATTTATAAATAGTCCAAGGAATGCATATGGATACCTCAGTGAGCTTTCCAAGACAGATGATCTCTAATTCCGCTGCAGAAAGCTTACTTGCAAGTTCTCTTTTCTGGTGCTGAACTTCCATGTTTACACGACGCAGTTCGACAACTTCAACTTCCAATTCATTCAAATGATTTTTCCTATATTGCTGCAGGTTTTCTTCTTTTGCATGCCTAGACTCTGTAAGAAGTTGATTTTGAAGCTCTCTGATTTTGGCTCTTGCTTCCTCAACCTCCTTCATTAGAATGGGATACTGAGCTAACTCTTCAGTCATTTTCATTTTCTCTGCTTCCAACTGACTTATTCTCTCACCAAAGGTTTTGGCTTCAGTCCTCTGTATGTTTATCTCTCTTTCCAGGTCAGGAATCTTATTCACTATTTCATTTACCCCCTTATATTCACAAAGTTCGCTTTGAAGCTTTGCCTCACTTTCCCGCAGTTCTTGTACTAATGCCCTCAGCTGACCTAACTCAGTTGAACTGGTGTCTTTTGTCAAACTGCATTCGGAATCATGTGGATACACTTGGGAGGCTTTTGGAGCCCGGGGGAAATCACCCATCAAAGAGCGCTTCACACGAGAACAATTATCACCGCTGGATAACTTTGAGCTCTGCCGAGAGGTAGCTGACATTGGTTTGTGATTCACCAATGCAAAGTCCTCAGGAATATCCAGATAGGGAACTGAAGGGCCATTCTGGACACCCATTGCAGTTTCTACTTTCCCAAACACCAATGAAGCATGATCTTTCTTATTAGCTTCATTTGGCCTTAATCTGTTCTTTTTATCTTTTGCAAACCCATTTGTGGTTTGAGACACGAGCACTCCATTGTCTCTGGGCCTGAGAGCAGTGTTACTATTCCTATTTCTTTGGTCTGGCAATTTGGAAGTGGTTCTTGGCTTGATTTCACTCGCAAGCTCTTCTTTCATCTTGAAGTCAAGTATTTCAGCACCTGACAACTGTAACCAGAGAAAATCACACAACCCCTCTAGAAGATAAATCCTGGTTGGCCATTCCCATGCATATCAAGCCCAAAACATGCAGGAATACCATTCCTTTGTAATCTCATTTACCCCTGCACAGTCATCGTACATGGGAATTTTATGACAGCTTAATAAATCTTCAAATTCACATTTATGGTATGCATAGAATTTCAAATTCTTTGAACATCGAAATAAATGCCAAAGTCCTCTGATTTTCTAGAAAGCTACTAGACGAATTTCAATTGAACAATGCAACCATGAATATTTGCTTTTGTTACCTGGTGAAATGAGAAAATTTATAAGATCAACCATAATAAAAGAAGTTGGGAGTTAATCATGATGGACAGATTAAAGATTTTTTTTTAAATGAAATATTGATTTTATCTCCAGAGACAATCATGAAAATGAAGCAGATTCCAAATCAGTTTGAGAAAACCCTCTGGCAGGTATGCGAGGTTGAAATATTAGGCTTTTATTATTCTTCCTGCGATTAGGTGTAATACCTAGGTTACAAAAATCACAGTGTCTCTGGCAACCAGGGTTGGAGAAATTATGTGCAGTGAAGAAGTGAACTTGAGTATCCTAACAAGTTTAACTTGACATTTAGACCTGAGACTTACTAACTTTAACTCAAACATCAAAACAACAAACTCAAATCAATAGTAAGCAAATACCCACTAAAAACTTAACTTCTGCCCAATACTACTGTCAAATTAATCAAGATACAAACAAAAACAAAAAAAGGGTACCAAAAGACACATACTGTTCTCATGTAGCTATTGCTCTTATGTTTCCCAAATCATCCCAGCTCCATGGAGGCCATCTATAAACCCAGTAATGCAAGTACTATTTCAAATAAAAAGCATATATTAAACTAAACTAAATTTAGAAATCGCCTTCAAATCTCTAGCACTCATTTCATTTCAATACCAGAAAACATAATGCTTTGGGGGAAATAAAGTTAAGAAGATGTCACCTGATAAATGGGAATTTATGAGTCACCGACATAATTTGCTGCACATCTCGTTGGGTCTTCCCACATCACAGAACAGGAGCCCGTGACAAAGCGTTCGAACCTCGTGAACTGCAATATATGCCTCTGTTAAATGCAAATGTATGACCCATGAGCTTTGTGATCGTACTTTCTTCAAACTGCACTACAAATCGATCCATAACCAGTTGTACCAACACCGTTTATTCACACATTCCACACCAAAGTTCACCGTCCAATGCAAATACACATTGTGCATATACAACTCATATCCTGCATTTCAGAGATCAAAAGAAACCCACAAGCATTGTTCAGCCACAGTGACCATACAAGGAGAGAGAAAGCAGGTAACAAATGTAACACTCACAGCAAGGCCTCTGTCAAGAACAGAACCAATGAAGAAACAGAGTGAAAGTTTCCAGTGACAAAAAACTGCGCTGATGTAGTCTGTAATCTCAGAGATACAAACAAATTCCAGGATAGACCATTTTTTGACGTGGAAGGTAAAAACCCAAGGATATTTTATACAGAGAAAATCTTACCAATTTCCATTCATGTGGCTCTTAAACATGCTGAATAGCAGCGGTTGCAAAGTGATTTCAAAATGAAAAGTAACTTCATCAGTACTACATTTAACTTAAGTAAACATACGTACTCTGGTTAAAATGGCAGTTGCATTGTATTTTATTAGGGGGGGTATTTATATTTGGTATTAAATTCAAATCGCCATTGGCAATGTGCTGTTTGTTTGCATTCAAACAGTGGGTTAACGGCGGGGTTATCGAAACGGTTGGTTCAGTTCGAATTTGTTTTGTCAGAAAAATGAAAATGAAATGATTTTGTCTTGAGTTCCGTGGCACTAAAAAGTTTATTTATTGCAATTTGAAATTTAGAAGGTCTCATGGCTTTTAGGTTAAATGTTTTGTGCTTTGTGGTGGCGTGGTACTAGAGGAGCAAGTACCATCCAAGGTGTCTTTTGGTCTCTTTTAGCATTGCTTTTATTTGATGGACAAAGTATTTAATAATGCATTTTTATCCTTTGGCTACAGTCCAACCTTATTGGAGCGTTATAGTCTAACTCTATTATAATTTCAAAGGGAAATTTGAGTTTTTTTTTTTATAGAAACATTTATATTATATAAATGTCAGCATCTCTATCTTTATATAGTAGATTACAACAATACAAAAGAGCATACATCTAATTCAGTAGTCAATTTTTCGTTAAGCAGATATGTGTAAGGGAATCTCATCCGTCAAAGTCATCCAGATGTTGAACTTGGCGCAACTGTGTCTCTAGAATTTAAAACCTTGGTGGATGATTTTTTTATCTCATCTCATCATCCTCACCAATTAAACTACAACCCTCTGACAAGAAAATGTAAGGTTAAATTAGTTTATTTTGTGCAAGGGTTAAGTGATAAAAAGTACGGGTTCATACTCAACTTTTTAGTTTATATTGTAGTATATTATATTTTACTTGCTAGTTTAAATTAGTTTCTTTTGTGTAAGGGATAAGTGGCAAACAAGTATGAATTCATACTTAACTTCTTAATTTATATTGTATTGTATCATATTCCACTTGCTAGTTTGAAGTAGATATGAGTTACTTTACTTCTTTATATTCAATTTATTTATAGATTAAATCTTTTTAGAGTTTATAATGGTCTTTTGTTTGCTTGTAATCAATTCATTTATATGCAAGAACTTTATTGGGATGTTTTATCTCTATTAAGTAGAGTGATGAACTATTTGGATATCAAGATGTTATGCTTCCTTATATTCATTCCACTTGTAGCTCAAAATCAGCTTAGAGTTCACAATTTCACTTATTAAAACTATATGCCATGTAGATAGAGACAGTGTTTACTTCCTTACATCTACTCCATAGTTATAAAGTTATTTTGCTTACTTCCATCTAATACATGTAGATGGGGTCTTTCTCTTCTTTTTATACAACTTGTCTCCAAGCCAAAAATAGTTGGAGTTTATGTCATGCACCAATAAGATATATAATATATTTCAACATTAGCATGGTTTGCTTCCTTACATTTAGTTTATATTCAATTTTAATTAGATTCCATTGTCATTGTTGACTTGATCTTTAAGTCATGTAGATCTAGGAAGTTTTTGTTGGCATACATCTACTTCATGCATAGAATAAATATAGGTATTAAAGACATCAAATTTTCATAGTTCATCATGTTTAGTGCCTATAATTTATGGATTCACTGTGTATAATTGTCTAGCATCAACATTTTGAATCACACTTTGTGATCTGTCATCAGGATGATAGAGAGCAATTGAAGGATAAAAGTGATTGTTTGTAGACCAAGACTAGATAAAAAGATATAGGGATGGGGGAAGGGTGAAGGTTGCACAAGATTCCAAGTTAATGATTAAAAACTAAGAAAAATTGCAACAAATTAAATAAAGAACTAATTATAAGTCACTATTATTTAGACAAAAATGTATGCAATTGCATAATATGTCAATTAAGTAAAAATGTATAAGAAATTTAATCATTAATCATTGACTCAACATATATGGCTAAATCTGTAGGAAAAAAAGAAACGGCATATATCAATCAAATACAATTTTGACCAAATCAACAAAGTTAGACCTCGCAAGCAAAGACAACCTAGCATTGTTTACAAGATAGTACCAAAGTCAATTCAATTCAACAATAAAGAAGTAATAGGACACACAAAGTGAAAGCAATTATTGAGAACATCAAATTAAGGGAGAATGAACTAATTAAAACAAGAGCAGCAATAAAACAAAATAACAAAGAACAACATAATTCCCTTAATAATAGGAGTATCACACTCCATTCCCATCTTTACGAACATGTCATGAATAACATCATGAATACTCTAGATATAATGATTCCATATATTAACATAATACACACATTGAAAAAGAATTATATAAAAAAGATAATTTTATCAAACTTCCTAATAATGTTGATCTAAATTTTTTCTTAATTTATTTATTATTTTAACTTAAACATCTACTAAACCAAATATATATTAATATTAATACATCTTAAAAATAATTCAAACAAAACAAACATTGAATAAAAATAAATTAATTATTAAAAACAATAATACAATAAATTTCTTAAAAATATGAAAAATCAATTATTATTCAAATTATGTTTTAACTCCATAAAGGTTGTAAGTTTGATTTAAAAACATTAAAAGAAGTCATAATCTCCTTTTATTTTTAAAACTTCTTTTATATTAATCTATGTTTTAATGCGATGTGCATAAGTAATTCACATTTACTTTAAACGTATAAAAATTAATTGGGGAGGCTTGTTTTGAGTTCTTTTCAATGTGGTCCAAACCATGTAAGTTAACAAAGAGTTAAAAAAATCATATATTTGGCTTTAGTTGATTATACTAATCATATAACTTGCACTCAAAGCTATTCATATTCATTATTCACCAACGGTCGCTTTAGGAATAGTGTTTCCAATTAAGAACTATGATTTCATTTGATATCTTATTGGAATATAATTTCTTAAATTTTATGACTTGAAATATAAGTGGAAAGTTGTGATATGATTTAAATCATAATTTTCTAATTTAGTAGATGTACATTTTAATTTTAGATCTTTAAAATTATGTATTATGATTTTGAAGAGTAGTTTATTTGGTAAGTTTATTATTTAAATTTAAGGTTTCAAGTAAGCATCATTAAATATGATGTCACATAAGTATGTTTTTATAAAGATGTTATCAAAATATTTTCAATTATAGGTGTACATTAAGTCATGTTTGGTTGGTGTATTCATATAATATCATATAATTTGTTGCTTTTTGAATATAATAAGCACATTTCATTTATTTTTTAATAATAATGGTCAACATTACAAACCTTACAATCCTACCAACTCGTATTATACTATTAAAAATAGTAGTTTGTAAATATGCAAATTTTATCTCAACTATTGGAATAGGTTTAATTTTTAAAGTCATTTTCGTTGGTCAAATACAATTACAAAGTAATTTGAAGGTATTCTTGACTTTATATATATGGTAAAATGATAAGACCACTTTGTTCTCATGTTGGGGACCAATGTTCAAACCTCCTCAAGGATGTATTAGTGTTGAAATGGTGTGCTAAAGCAATAGTATCACTTTAGTTGTGTTTTTGAGATTGTAGTAGGCTTGCAAGCAATACTCTCACTTTAGTTGTGATTTTGAGATTGTAGTAGGCTTGCAAGCAATAGTCTCGTAGTTGTGATTTTGAGATTGTAGTAGGCTTGCACACAACGTTAGATGAGATGATGGAGTGATGAGGAGAATTCCCTACATGAGGAGAGAAGGTGTGGTGTTCAATATAGAGGAGTGTTAGAGAATTACCAATAGCATAGGTGGAGCAATAAGGAGTATGGCTTGTAGGAGGAGATAGGCAAAGGAAGAGCATTCAAACTAAAGGAGCACAAAGAAGAAATTTGTAGGTATAGTAGTATCCCTTGTTAATAAAGCATTAGATAAAAGTGATATCCCTGGTAAGAAATTGTACGGGATGTGGATCGCATGGACAAACCCTCATAATTTTGAAGGTGGGGCCCCAATGGAAACCCCATATGAATGATTTAAAAATTATATATGTGCATTCTTTTGCTTTCTATTACTTGATTTTTTCATTTTTAGGTAGATAAAAATATGCTTAACATATATAATAGTAAAAATTGCATACCTATTTTTTTATCTCATATTTTGGGCTTATGGTAAATAGGTTGTTTCTTATGTATCAACTAGTATATAAGATGGCATATTTTGTATAGAAGTTGGTAAAGAACTTTATCCTAGTCTAATTTAATCATCACTCATTGTGAGAAGTGAGATATATTGGCAGAATGTTGACATTGGTTGAGTTTTGAGATTAAACAATTGAACACTCATGTAAGATATTGAAAAACGAGAGTATGCAATACGAAAAAATAATTTATTGTGATAGTTGGATTAGATTATATCACGATAAGATGTACATATATAGTGTAGAGAAAAAGAAACTATCACCTAGAGTAGTAGTGAAGGAGACTAAAGAAGGCATATAACTCCACTAATCTAAATCTAGTGGTATGCGAACTCCATGCAACCCCAAGTGAAAATGCACACCTCTACAAACTTAACTCCAAATATAAAAGTAATCTATGTGAAGAGCATGTGCAGGAATATTCTACACTAATAACCCCCCTCAAGCATATCTTAGGTGAACACGATGAAATTGAATCTCACAACTAGGCCTAATGAGGTACCCAAATACAATGTAATTTCTCATAAAGTGGAGAAAGGGAGAAAACCCAATGGGAAAAAACTCCCCCCCAAAATAAAGAAAATAAGATGAAGAGGACTAGAAGGTCCCCTATAAAGATGATGTTATTGTTGAAGTAGACTGCACCCTAAGAAAAGCTCATAGATTAATGAACTTACTCTCAATAAAAGGTTTGGTGAAAATTTCAGCAATGCACTCTAAAGATTGGCAAAAACCTAAGTCGATGATTTGACTATGAATAAGATCTCGAATGTAATGTATGTAAACCTTTATGTGTTTGGTCTATTGATTTTGGATTGGATTCCTACATATCTAGATGGTGCTCTAGTTGTCATAATAGATGATTATGGGTAGCCTAAATGGAATACTGAACCTAGTGAGAATGCCTTGAAGCCAAAGATCCTTACTAGCTACGTTAATAGCTCCCTTTTATTATGCCTATATAGATGATAAACAATAGTATTTTGTTGTTTTATAGACCAATTGATAGGACCAAAACCTAGTGAGAAAATGTATCTTGAAGCGGACTTGTGATTTTTAGTAGCATTAGCTTGTGATTCAGAGTATCACCAACCCAATCTAAATCTATGTATCTAACCAAGTCAACCTCTATTCCAAATCTATATTGAATCTCATATTTGAGAGTACCCTAAAGGTAGTGAAGGATCCTCTCGTTTTCTTTCTAGTGCATCTCATGAGGCTCCTACATGAATATTGAAACCATGTCTACTACATATGAAATGGTAGATCTGGTATGATTCAAATAGATAATATTGCCAACAAGTTGTAGATAAAAAGGTAGCATCAACCAATATGTAGCACAATCAACCTCAAGCTTGACTCCAAATAGAAAGAGAATCAAAGATAGCTTACAATCAGCTATGTGAAATCAAGTGAGTAGATAAGATTTTCCTTGGTCTATGCAACAGCGATCCCTGAATTGAACTATAAAATATCAATACCAAGGAAGTAATGTAATAAACCCAATTATTTCATGTCAAATATATCCTATAAAGATGACTTAATTGTTGCAATAGAAAATGAAGAGCTTTCGGTGATCAAAACATCATCAATATAAAGTACCAGTATCAATAACAAATCATACTACTACAAGAGATACATATTAGGATCTAAATGGCACTAAGAAAAACCTAAATCTAGGAGGAAGGAATCCATTTTGGCATACCAATATCAAGAGGCCCGTTTGAGGCCATAAAGGGATTTCCTAACTCTAAAAACTAAGGATGAGTCTTGAACAAACCCTGGTAGTGCTAGCTACTCCATGTAGATCTTCTCCTCAAGGTCTCAATGAAGAAAATATCTCTTCACATTCATCTAATGTCCATGCCAAACATGTGTTCTAGCAATACAAAGTGTGATTAAGATTGAATTCATCTTGGCCATGGGTGTAAATTTCTATGTATATTCAATGCTAACAACCTATGAAAAACTCTTGGAAACCAAATGTACCTTGTACTTATCAATTGACCCATCTACAAAAAAATTGGTTTGATACATCCACCTACATTGAACCAACTCCCTTCCCTTATGAAGTGGTGTCAAGTTCCAATTGTGATTTCTCATTAAGGATTTATATTCCTCATGCATGGTACTATCCCACTTACCTACACTATCAAGTGTTTGTCTAACCCAAACGGGGTGATAAGTGGGTGAATTTGGTACTAAAACATCATCTTCCAATACATGCATAGAAGTAGATGAAGATGAATCCTCATCACTATCCTCACAATTAGAATTGGAAGAAGAAGACTATGCATCAAGAATTTGTTTTGGATGGTATGAATTGCCAAAAGAATCATTAGAACCAAGTGAATCCATAATAGAAGGAGAAATTTCAATTGATGAGTTGGTGGGACTCTCTTGACACTTAACACTTCTCTCAATGAACAACTCATGTGTTGTCGAGTGGAGTAGGTGATAACCTTTTACGCCATTTGGATACCCTACAAATATGTAAGGTTTGCATTATGTCTCCATAGTCTTCTGATTCTACTTAGGTATGCGTGCCATGGTTGGAGATTAAAGACCTTAAAGTGCTCAATTGATGGCTTCCTACTTGTCCAAGCTTCAAAGGGAGTGATTCCCTTAAAGACTTTATTAGGAACCTTATTTTGAATGTAACAAGCATAGTTGATTGATTCTTCCTAATATTGTGATATAAGACCCTTGGAGTGTATCATACAATTAACCATTCCTTTTAAGGATATGTTCTTACATTTTACAACACCATTATGTTAGGAAGAATAAGGAATGGTGCACTACAATTATATCCCCTCTAATGTAGAAAATTTCCCAAACCTATTGTTGACTTACTCACCCCCATTATTTTTTCAAAGAATCTTGATGAATTTTCTTGATTCTTTTTCAGCAAGATCCTTGATGTCTTGAAATTTATTGAAGAATTTTTATTTTTTTTAAAGTAGACCAATGTGTATCTATAAAATTCATCTATGAAAGTGAGGATATACCTAGCCTTAGTGAAGGATGGATGGGAAATTGCCCCTGATACATCACTGTGAACAAACTACAAAATCCATGTATCCCTCCATGCTTTGCCTTTATCAAATTTCTATTTAGCATGCTTCCCAATGGTATGACCTTCACAAAGACCCTTAGAGAATCTAACATTGGGAAACACTATGACCATATCCTTATGTCTAAGTTGCTCCAAAGTAGCAATAGTTAAGTTGGCCAAACTGCTCATGCCATAGTTTTCTAACTCCATGTGATGAGTAAGTAATGTTTTAGGGGAAACATTAGGTACAAAATGTGAGAAGGTGTACAACTTGTCCTGGTGATTTTCCCTACCCAATGATAAAAATTTATTGTTATGCAACTATTTAATCACAACTGAGTCTTGAGAAAAATTAACTTCCATTCCCTTACCTATGTGGGTAATCGAATACACTGATAAGAGATTAGATGAAAGTAAAGGTGTACTTAAATAATTTATGAATTTTCCCCCTTCAACTTCAATAGACCCTCTCCCTACAACTTCTATTGAAGTGTCATCACCCATAGTGATAAACAACATAATATGAGGCTCTAAGGAAGAAAAACCAATGTTTGAACAACCCATGTGGTGTGAGGAACCTAAGTCAATGGTCTAAGATGGAATTGATGATGATGTAGTGGCAATAAGAGCTTTCCCCTTAGATTTCACTTACTATTTTCCTTTGCCTTGTTATATTCTTGAGTTGATGAGGATGATTTGATAGATTCAATGACCCATATGTTTTTCTTCTCAAGAAGATGTGAGAGGTGGTCAATTTGTTTCTTCATATATTTTTTCTCATCATGCCTAAGTTTCTTGCAATATGAACATTTTTAACTTTCTATTTCTTAGTTTTTCCTTATTTTGAAGGATTTTGAGTGTAGGTTTTGGAGGATTTTCATTTGTCATCTTTCTTGATCTCCTTTTCCTTTTGAGTGTTTTGTTTCTTCCCTTTTTGTTTGAAGTAGGTTGTTCCTCATTCCCAACAATAAAGGATTGAGGTTTTGAATAGTTTAGTGTGCCCATTTTTATTAATTTATCCTACTCCTTAGTGAAGTCAGCAATGAAGTTATCTAAAGAAAGCATAATCCAAGTGGTTCAAAAATCCATTTTGGTGAAGTAAAAGGTAGATACAAATGCAAAATAGTCAAGATATAATTTGGAGAGTATAGAAAGAACTAGATAATAATATTTTTTCTATATTCCACATTCTTTCAAATGCGACCTTACCGATTTGAACTTAGTGAAGAAGTCATCTAAGGTGTGAAAGGAATTATAGCTCAAGCTTATAAGCTCATTCTCCAACTCATGAGCCTTCATTTCATCTACCTTCCTTAAAAAAATATGCAAGCCAAACTTCATTAGATTTGTTTAAGGATTATACATGAACGATAAGTTTAGGAGATACATTAAGACATGATTTTAAAGGCTTGATCACACTTATTAAACCATTTTTATTTAGCTTACTTTGTAGTTGGTTATTTCTTAGTACCCATTATTACCCTATACAACCTTATATTCTTTATCACAAGTTGTAATTTTAGTTTCCAATCCTAATTAGTTAAAGGGTGTTAATGGCATGACACAACACATGACACCCCCCCTTGATTCAATATTGGATTCCCCCTAGATTTTGGTACTTTATATGTTTAGTGCTCAGATAATTCTAATGGGAAAAAAACACTTTATAATATTAGTGTGATAGTGCTCCCAATGGATCGAGCTCATAAAAATATCAACTTTCAAAAAATTCTTAAAAAAGGAGGATGTAAAGGGGGTTGGGTCTAAGCCCTTGTTAGTAGGAATCATGGGATTTAGCCCTCATGCGACCCTACAATATGACCAAGGGCTAAACATTTTGGTGGGTTGCCCTACCCTCCTCTTCTTTTGTAGATGTAATGAGAAGGTATTTGTTGATTTCATTAACTTTCAAGGTTCTATAAATAATGCTCCTAGTAGTTGGGTTTATTTTGATGGTATTCGACCCTTCAAACTACTAATTTTCATGTCTTTCTATTGATTTCCATGTATTTTACCAACAAAAATTAGACCACGAGTTTGTAAAAAACACTTGAACAAAGAGTTTTCTCCATGCCCAAGATCGCAAATGTCCAAATAAATATTCCAATGCTTTGATGTGGATTTTCTCCAACTTTGAACAAAGATCTACACACTAGGATCAACCTATAGCTCATGCACTTGTTTCAAGCTGCAAAAAAATTTTGGGAACTTGATATAAAGCCCTCCATAAAAAAAAAAAAATGCCAATCATTTGTGATAAGGATAAAAATTCCATGATCTAAATATTTAAAATTCCAAAAATTGCGTACACTCATCAAGATCAAAATTCCAAGATCTACATCAAATTCTATGATTTGTATGATTAAAATATCACAAACTACATGCACTCATCAAGATCAAAATGCAAAATATCTACATCAAAACACAATGATCTACAAGCTTAAAATTCCACAATCTTTATACATCTCAAGGAGTAGGTTCACAGTATGAACTAACAAGTGTGGTTCTATATGTGGGGGAGTCGAGTAGGGACAATGTCCATGTAGAAATGTTATCTTCCAATGGAGATCCTATGAGATCAAAGACTAAATTCCATGATGAATTAAAATATTTTTATAAAAGTCCTTTGTCTCTCAACCCCTATTTACTCTAGCATTATATCAATCTAGATGAAGGGTTAACACTAGGGGAAACACCAACAAATAAAAAAAAACACAATTACTTAACATCTATCGGCATACAAACACACCAAATTTCACAACTATTATTTATGTACGCATATACATTACAAGGGTTCACATAGGTAGATCATACTTGGCATCCACTTCACCCTCATCCCAAGTTGGATACCCTATATCACATGCATGGGACACAAGCACAACATGTTTATTGCTTTTCCATATTTCACATCATATATAACTTTATTAAAAACTTTATCACTTCATAATAGATGAGTAAGACACACACAAGTTTTCACAACATATTGTAAATACTTACTATCAAAGTAAATCATCAAATATTTATATTTAAAAACATTATAATATATGGAAAAATACAACTAATGCATAAATCTCAAGATAAAATTGTTGAACACCTAGAATACTGAGAGGGGGGTGTATTCTATATAACCAATTAACCACAAACCATCCAATTAACAAAGTGTATCTAACCTTAGTAATGCATGCAAACATGAAATAGATAATAAGACCACATAACAAATGAACACCAAGATTTTTACATGGAAAACCCAAAAAGGGAAAAACCACAATGAGGATTATATCACAATATATTATAACTAGTTATAAGATATTATAGGGGCTCACTACCAGGACTCACTATCCTTATAAGGATCATTGCCAAAAATAGATACAAAACAAAAGTGACTACACAACCAAAATGTGAAATGATACAAAGTACACCTTCTTTGTGTTGAATTCAGTTCCTATGAAGCTCTGAATACAAAATACTACTCTGCTTAGTAGTCATTCAACATTCACAACAAATTTTCCCTTATTCTAATCTCACACATACAAATTTGTGAGTTTGCATAGTATCGAATCTCACACACATCACATTACATTGCTAACACACTATGCAACTCAAAAATTTCCTACATATATACCCTATTACATCCACATACATCAATTAGGTCGACCTAATTAGATGTAGCCTTATTTTAATTCAAAATAGCTTTTTTGACTCCACACTAGATTCAAAAACATCTTCACACTCAAATCAAATGTTCAATACTTGATTCAAGTCGGTATGGATCTAAAATAGGTCTTACTAACATCCGTAGTACATACTTATTCTTTACAACACATAACATGTGTTAGGTCAACCAAGAATTGGACCTAAACACAAAATAAGCCAATTGATCACACACCAATGACTTGTTTGATCGCATAAGCACACACCAACTAGAATATATTGAGTGCTATCCCAAAATTGTAAAGATTGCTTCCAATTATGGAGGAATGCAGACCAGATTACACATACCCATTTACACTATATAAAGCCAAAAATTGTATGCCAAACTTTTGCTACTTGTAACTTTCAGTCTGTTCATCCAAAATCGTTGAAATATTGATCATACATGCCTTTAGTAGTCCTAAATAACATACTATAATTGAATAAGATGATCTTATAACATGGGCAATTTTAGACAAAATTACTAGATCAAGTTGTTGCCAAAAATTGTGTACTAGATCAGACAAAGTTGTCAACAATCAATATTGGCATCAATGACAACACATCAAAGGGTTCCTTCTTCATTCTTTCAACAATATCTCCCTTTTTCATTGATGGCAACATTTTCCAAAAACAAATCTCCAAAAATTTAAAACATTCATCATCAAATACTTGTATGAACTCCCCCATTCAAACATACATCAAAACTTCTCTCAAGACACAATATCTTAACAACTCTAACACTTAGAACTTCTTAACAATTTTAGCACCAAAACTTCTTTCCCTTTGACATCAAGGACAAAGGGTGTTCCTACAAGACACATGTAATTTGTACAACATGATGTATATGTATAGAAAAACATTTGAAATGAAATGATTGGCTGCCCCTTAGGGAGTTATCCCAAGAATTGCATCCGATCATATGCACAAGAAAGAAAAAATGAAAGAAATTGAACCAAAGTAATAATATACAAGGTGAAATATGTTCACCCAGAGGAGAAAGCACCTTCAAGCTCCTTAATGATTGCTTTCTAGTCAGGTTTTCCTGCAATCCAAATCTTTCTGGCTATATCAAGTGCCTTATACACTGATTCCAACTCCACTAAGCTCTCCTCTCCCTCTTCCAGAGTATTAGGATTAGGACTTATTTTTGCAATTTGTTTAGCTCCAATGAGAGCACTTGATATTTGTATATGCTTGCACTTCACCAATTGTCCAAGATGTCCAAACCACCTTATAACATCTTTCTATTTTTGCAAAGTGAAGAACTTATTTTGCAAGTCTAAAATGGCATTCCAGGAGGCATAGATTCTATCTTTTGCATGGTCATAATCTTTGGAGGCATTAGCTAATTGTGAATCTATTGATTCCATTAGGTCCTTAGTGCCTTGGGTGTCATCTGACCACATCATGCAATATAGGAATAATTTTTGGGCTTCATCTTCACATTCCTTCACTTCTTTCAAGTATTTCATCACCTTGCTATGTGCAGTTGCACATTTGTCCTGAAGCTCAAGAAATCTCTTCACAACAATCCTCAACTCAACTTCTTGTACAGTCTGCTCCTTGAGGCTAGAGGTATACTCCTTCAGTGAATCAACTAGAAAATTTAAGTTCTCAATAGGTGTTAGAGAATTGTCAACTATGGTATTAGGGGTAGCATCCTATAGAGCCTTGCTGACATCAATGATTAGTTCAATCCCCTTCTGATGAGTCTCAATAATTTCCTTTCTTTTGGAGGTAGGAAAAGTATCTTCAAGCTCCATCCTTTGAATAGGTGAGATCTTATTTAGATCTACACAACCTTGGTGTGACATGAGTTGAATCAACTAGGGAGGATGGCTGGTTGAATCCTTATTTGCCTTGTCAAAAGACCCTTGAGTGTATTGCCGAAGGATTCTTCAGATGAATTTGATGGATCCATGGTATTTTGGGATTCTTCTTCATTTCTTTCAACTTTAGTTTCTTCTTGGTTCTCTTCTTTTTCTTCTTCTTCTTTCTTGGAGGGGTTTTCCTTTAGTTTTTCTTTTTTTTCATCTTTCTTTTTATCCTCATCATATTTCTTATCATTGTTATTTTCTTCTTGACCTTCTTCTTCTTCTCCATTTTTATTTTCTTCTCCTTTGAATTTTCAGTATCCTCATTTTGCTTGTCATGGTGGTCTTCAATATCATCATTGGCATCAACCTTATTCTGGTCTTCATTATTTTCACTGGTTGTATTTTCAATATATTTTGGAGTGAATGTCTCAGGGGAAGCATTTGCATTATCTACCAGTGGTGGAGAGATCACCACATTATCTATGTCATCAAATAATGGAGTTTCTTCTACAATTTGAGCATCTACATCTTCTAAAATTACTTTGAAAATAGGTAAACTAGTAATTTGAGGAATATTTTCCTTTGCATCAGTGACCTTTGCACTATCATGCTCCTTTTCTTGAGCTCTTCTAGATGATGAAATTAGAATCATCCCAAACTTCTCTACAATATCTCTAACCATATTTACTATATCTTGTTTGAGCTTTTTTGCTTGGTCCTCTTCTCTTCCCACAAGTATGGTTACTATTTGTTTAACCCTGAACTCTTTGGTATATACTTCAATTAGTGTGGCTTTGTCATTTTTAGATAAAGAGGATCCAATTTCCTCTAAAGCATCAGATTTCATCTTATCTTCCTTTTCAATAACCTCATGTCTTATTTCCATCAATGCATTCCACACAGCTGTAGGTACTTTGTCTTGAATGTTATTTATATCAACCTCTAACATAATGATGTACTTAATAATGGCTTCAATGATAGTTTTCTTATAATCTTCATCTACTTCAAACAATTGTACAGTCCCTTCCAACAAATCATCATGTTCCAACATATTTCTAACCAAAACATCTAACTTCATTGTTGTTTGAGCTCTTGTTGGAGGAGTTTTTGTCTTTCCTTTTTTCCACTTTTGCTTCAGAGAGCCTTCCTCTAATTTATTTTCTTTCTCCTTCTCAGGCTTCTCGTGAACATGTACTGTGAAAGCTTCTCTTTCCAATTCTATTTTCTCTTCTTCTGAAGTGTTCACTATGTCATTTTTAGTCTTCTTTGTTTTAGTGCTTGCTTCTTGAGATGCACCTTTACTACTTATAGTGGCACTACTCCTTTTTCTGGTGAGTTGTTCTCCTTCTAGTCTAAGCTTGATATCCTCTTCAATCATAACACTTATATTTCTTTCTCTAAATGTCTTTTGTTTATTCCTCCTTCCAAAGTTAGGAGGGGGTGCTACTAGAGGTATATCCTTTCTCTTTGTGGTTTGAGTGCTGGGTTTGAAGAGTACATACACATTAATTATTACTAGAGCATTGAGATTCACCTTCTTTCCTTTAATATAAGTTGTACTAGATGGTTTTGGCAATGCAAAGGTAGGGGTGGAAGTTGATCTTCCTGATCTACCTATCCTAGAGGACTCACCAGTTGGATTGGATTTCCTTTCTATTGCAACTTCCCTTAGTCGGTCTACTTCTTGTTTTGAAAGTCCATGAAAACCAAAATATTGTTCTACTTGTTTATTTACCCTTTTGGTTCTCGTAGGTGTGAAGGTCTCCATGTGCACCTTAGTTGATTTCTCTTCATATGTGCCATCTTGGCAGGGAGGGGTCCTTAGGACTATTTATCAATAATTGAATGTATCTCTCAGCCACATCCTCAAAAATCTCATATCCAAGAGACTCAATCCATATTGTTTTGCGTTCAACTGCCTCTATTATACATTCATTAGTGGATAAAAGAAAAGTTATATCATTTGCATAGTTCTCTATTAAAATTTTAGGAATTCTTTCTCTGTCATTCGTGTTCTTTTGGAATATTGTTAAAAATGTAGTCAATGCATTATCCTAGGCTTTATAGTCTCCAATGTTGTGTAAATAATAATAAAAATGGTGTGCCATCAGTCTGCTTTTGTCCCACATAATGTCTCTTCTTTTGGGTGGCTCCCTCTAAAAGTAGAATAACATGCATACAATCATATTTCCGAATTTAAAGGCATACTTCTTCATTTTAGTTTGATTCAAGTTCTCTAGAAGTTGTTTCCTGAGAAACTCACATAAATCATAATCTTTTCCATTTTCTACCATATCATGGGCAACATAGATTGCAGTTGTGGATACTGAGTTCTCCCTATTGGTTAAGTAGATTTTGTGGCCAATCATGATTGATGCATACTTCACAATAGGATTGGTGATAGGTTTGGTTGTTAATGCTCTTCTATCAAATGTGGCACCAATTATAACCATATCATTCTTTACATACTTTAGCACTGGTATGGGTCTGGTATCACACAACCCAGTTATCGCCTTGGTCACTTCTTTTGAAACAAGGCCAAGAATATATGTCCACATGAATTTTTCATGCATTCTTCCTAGGGCTATCCTCACATATTTTGCATCCAAATCACTGCTAAAGTTAGGGAACCAGTTCTAAATGTCTAGCTTCTTTCACACTAGGTTTGCATATTCTAGTTTTACCAAAAAGTAATCTCTAGTTAGCTCATTTGACCATTGAATTTTAAGTATCTAGTGATTGTACTCATCCAATTTTACATGTATATAGGTCCTAGTGTCTTCAATGGGAAAAACCTTAATTGGGATCTTCAAAAATATACCGTTGGGGTCGTTATCAAAAACTTTCCATGGAAACCTCTTAAAATATGGTCTAGGTATCTCCATGATGTTGACTATGATTGGTGTAGCCATTATAACCTTAATTCTATCTCAAATTCTTATAAAATTACTACTATTTCAAACCCACAAAACACAGATAGCTATAAATGCCTTTTTCATGCTCAATGAGATTTAGGGTTTGAATGTTCTGCACCAAATATCTTTGAATCACCTTCAAAACTCTTTCATTTTGCTTTGCTTCTCTTCAATGTGAAAAAGTGATTAGAAAAGACTTAGAATTTTACTTTATAGCTTACCAATATACCCTAATTTTGCATTTATTGCTTCAATTTTTGAAAGCTAAGAAACCCTTCAATGTTACACTATAAATCCTAAAGTGTTCCAAAATTCTTTAGATTTGCATGTTTCCTACCAGAGTCTTTTCCAAAAGCTTAAGCATACCATTTTACACCATATGTTGTCATGTCATTGCTTGATACCTCATATTTCTAGGGGGTTAGATTTTTCTATCATTACTCCCCCTAAGCCTATGCTTGGGTTTAGTTTTCAAGAGAATTATTTGCACTAGAGGGTAGTACAAATGCATTTGATTCATCATTGTTCTTAGGTTCCTCTTTTCTTCTCCAAATATTCTCCATTTCCTTCTTGACTTCAATAGGATCAACTTTCTTCATAGGTTCATTCCTCTATTCTGGATTAGTCTACCTTCCATTCTTGCTTCTACAAAATATTAAAAAATGTTTCTAGGTTTGTTGCAATTGTAGCATACAATATTTCCTAACCAAACTGGGTTCTAGATTCATTCTTGATCTGCACTGGTTAGCCTTATGACCAAATATATTACATGTATAATAGTAACTATTGAAAGATAGAAACATTCTACCAATATTAAATTTATTCATCATCTTCCTTCTACACTCAATAGGTCTATGCCATAATTTCTCGCATGCAAAACATTGTCCAAAAAAGGGTCCAAAATTTTGATTCATTCTACTTCTACATTCTATAGCCTTATGTCCAAATTTATTGCATGAAAAACAAATACCATTAAAAAATGGGTACCTTTGAGAATTTGGTTGTCTCATAGGAGGTCTTCCAACATTGCTTCTTTGATTTCTAAATTGTCTACCATTTCCTTGAGTCTTTTTTTTATTTTCAACCTTGTTAGGTGCTTGATTTATCTTTGGGATTTTTCCTTCTTCAAGTCCCAAACCACCTTTATCCTTAGATGGATTCTGTCCTACAATTAGTTCATCAAGCACAATAGTACTTATTTTGAATTTATCCTCACGAGCTCTTAATTTCTCCAGATTTCATCTTAGGGTTACCACTTCTTGTTCAATTTTTGTACATTCATCAGTCTTGCTTTGTATCTTAGCATTCAGAAAATCCTCAATTCTCTTCTTTTCTTCCACTTGTAATTTCAGTCCGGTGATATCTTTATTTTTCATCTTCAATTGTTCATTAACTTCTCTATGTCTTTCTCTGAACTTCTTGATTTGTTCTCTCAACTTTTTGACACATTCATTTGTTTCCTCTAGGATTTCCTTCAGACTTTTGTGTTCACCTTCAACTTTGTTAAAATATTCAAGAATAGCTTTAAGTTCTTTGTTAAACATGCAATCATCTTCTATGTATTCAATTGCAAAATATTTTCTGAAGGAATATGAAACCTTTTATCAAACATGTGTTCAATCTCCAAGATATTCCTCGAGTTGTTAGGATTTTCAAAAGGAACTTGGATCTAATACCAATTGTTGAACACCCATAATACAAAGAGGGGGGATGAATCAATATTCCATATAACCAATTAATCACAAACCATCCAATTAACAAAGTGTATCTAACCTTAGTAATGAATGAAAACATGAAAGAGATCACAAGACCACATAACACATGAACACCAGGATTTTTACATGGAAAACCCAAAAAGGGAAAAACCATGATGAGGATTAGCTCACAATATATTATAATTGGTTATAAGATATTATAGGGGCTCACAATATTATATTACCTTTAGGGATAATGTTGATTTCTTCATTTACCTTTTCAAATTTTTCCTAATAGAATTTTTATCCCACCCAAAAACTAATTTCTTCCCAAAGTCTTTATCTTGAATGTCAACACAAAGTTATTGATTTAAAATTCTTTATACATGGGTTTCTATTGGTTTAAAATGGAGAAAGATTCATATGATTTTATTTATAAATATGCCATCCCAAACATCAAGTAAACTAAAAAATGCACCCCCTAATGAACTTGATAAGTTTACCCCTCCTTCCAGGAATTTTTACATGGGGGTTAGATTTGGTTGGTAAGATTATTCCAATATCTTTAAAGTGACATATTTTTATTATTATTCCTATAGATTATTTTTTCAGTAGTTTAAAGTTGCCCCCCTTAAATATACAACAAAATATGGGATTTGTACTTTCATTATGAATAATCTTAATTCTAGATTTGGTCCAGCATCTACTATTCTTACAAATAATGACATTTTTAAGAACAAAGAAGTGATTTTTTAATAATTTCCATAGTGCTTTTCTACCCCTTAATACCCACAAGGTAACAGTTAAATAAAATCTATTAATAAGACGATTGAGCACTTTTTTAGGAAAAATAATTGATAAACACAATACTAACTGGTGTGAAAACTTGTTCTTGCATTATGAACTTATTGTCGTATAAATCACACTCCTAACTTGGATACACCCCTTATTCATTGGCTTATATAAATGGTAGTAAGGTCATTATGCTCCTTGAGATAGAGATTTTGAGATTTCTTTGTTGCATGTTTCTCTTCACGGAGAACATAATTTATATGAGCTTGAGACAATTTATGAAATAAGGGTTAATACATTGGATAATCTTCATGTATGTTAGAGATATTTAAAGAAACAAATATTTTAAGGGAATTATTCAAATAAATTTTTAGCTTGGTTCAACTTGGTTCTTCATGCTCAATCCAAGAAACCAAATACTAAGGAGGAATAATGAGGTAAATTTTATTTGGACCCTTCATTATTACTTCCTAATTTGGCATGACTACTTTTGGTTTATCTACTCTTGAAGGAAAGATAATGGAAGATCTCGTTACTATTATGCATTTACACTATTATTATTGTTGAGCATATTTTTAATAATATGAAGGTCAATTACAAAAGGTTTTGGACTCTTTTATCTCATTATCCTTTACTTATTCCCCTTTTCTACCTATATGTGTTAGCTTGCATTTCCCTATATATCACCTTAGGCAACTTTACTTCTTGAAATTTTATGATCATACCTTGTATGAATATTGCACATATTGTTATAGCCAATGTTTACATTTACACATGATACACATTGTATTGTGTTTACAAGGTTCATATTTATGGATTATTTCGCATCTTTGTAAGGTCTGGAAATCTCATTTACTAATTAGTTTCATTAGTTTCCAAAATGATCTAATAGAATAAAATAATTATAAAAAGATGCGGAATAGGAGGAATTATTAAATTACTTTCATCACTACATTCAAATAACATACATCAATAAATCAAAGTATATCAAAACAAGGTCGTGCTTTCATTAGATTTAGCCATGTAGGCTTACACGTGAATTATCGTCTGAACAAAACAGTTAAATTCAAATACTGTAATGCAATTAAGGAAATAGCAAGATCATAAATGCAACCACAATAGAACCATAACACAGAATTTTCATGAGTGGAAAACCCTCATAGGGATGAAAAACCACTTGTAAAAATTCCTCACTAGCTTAATGAAATGCTTCACTAGTAGAGCCTTACTAGCTACAAAATCTCAATGGTTACAAGATGCCTCACTAGGAATGATCATATTGTCTGTTGACATGACCATTCATTACATATTTCTTACTAATAAAGTCTTCAACTATAGAGGATCACTTTGTTGCTCTACATTATATTTATGTATCAAGATCAACCTATATCTCATCCTCCAACAATGTAGAAAAGAGAAAGTGCATATACAACTTCTAAAACGTACTTCATCCCAAGAACATCCAATTTGGCAACAATATGAAGGTCTATATACAACCAATGATTCAAGTTCATAGTTTACTCCATAAGAGACGGCGATAGGAGTCTGAGGTCTGTCTATCTCACAACACTTTTAAGAACATTCCAAAGATCTTATAAGTCTCATCATAATTTTATATTTAGGAGCTTAACTCCACAACTAATTTACTTGATGTGCCCATCAAGGGTCTCTCAGAAGTTTACCAAAAGTATAATGAGATACTTACCTAATTAAATCAATAGCCAAGAGGTCTTTAATTCTAGAATTCACTTCTAAGAACACATTAAGTCTCCAAATCTTTACTTAAATCAAATTCACAACTTCAATTATTGACTTGTATTATTTCTCATATGACAAGTTCAAATGTTCACAAAACATTCTTTCTATTTAACTTAATTAGAAGACTATTATCTTCCTAAATTCTAGCAAGATCTATCCAAGATAATATCCAAGCTATATAATTGATTCAAGGAAATAGGGCTATCTATCTTAAAAGTAAACCTTAGTAAATTTCATAAAACATAAGATTATCAACATTAGACAAGTACTAATAACAAATTAGAAAAGGAATATTCACTGTTGAACTCTTTAGGATTTCACCTGTGGCTTTATTTTGTGTTGAACTTCAAAATTACATTCGTACACAACTTCTAAGTTAAAAGAAAAAAGAGAAATGAGAGAAGATTTAACTTCTTAATGTCATCTACCTCTCACTTCTATTCCATGTTTAATTTAAAGGTTTCTGTATATGGGAAACTGGTGTGCCCATGAATATACGAAGTAATTGATTATCATAGTGAATGAGGGAGAATCAAGCCAATGATGCACTAGCAAAGCTAACTTTGAAACAAAAGAGTAGGTAAATGCTCAACCTGCCTAACCTCACATTATTTATATTTTTTGATATGCTAATTTATGTAGTGGTATAGGCACCATGTTCCAAATAGTAGATCTCCAAACAAAAAATCTAAAGTTGAGTGGGAACATATATGCAGTAGCCTATGAATGTCAAATTTGGTAATCATGAAGGGACATCCATCAAAGTTTAAAAGTAGGGGAGCTTTTTTACATAAAAGAGGGGTAAAAATTTATTAAAACAAGAGAAAATTATAGAGCAGAGTCATTACATAGCCTTATCCAGCTCCACCAAATGGTCCAACTGTTGAGACAAATCAGGGGGTAATTGACCCCGATCAACCAAATTCCAATCATGAATATGATCAGAAGCCCATTTAGCCAAACAATTAGCAACACCATTCCGCTCCCTAGGAATATGAGTGAAAGTAACAAACTCAAGAGAAACATAGAGATTGAGAATTTGTTCGATAATCAGAGCCAGGTGCCAACTGACATCATCCAACCTACACTTGTTCAACAAGTTCACCACCACCTGGGAATCAAATTCACAAATAATCCTGCGCCACCCCAACTGACTGCCACGCTCCACAGCCACTAAAATAGCGTGAGCCTCCATAAGATTATTAGTATGCAGACCCTTATAAATAGAGAAAATAAATTGAACATCCCTAGAGCTATCCCGACCAACACCACCAATTCTAGCATGACCAGGGTTTCCACGAGAAGAGCCATCCGTGTTAATTTTTAGGATGCCTTTAGGAGGAGGAGACCAACTTCCCTCCCTATTCACCTTTGGTGTTGGATGCCTACACCTATTGCGTATAGGCTGCCAATGTGGAGGAAGATGAAGGCAGTTGAAACAACCAACATCAGAAGGAGCAATTGATTCAGTCAGATCACACTTAGCCGTGATCGTTTCACCCAAAGAATGCAAAATTTTCCACCACAAGCGAGGGGCCCCCATCAACACATCCTGAAAAATCCGACGATTCCTCTCCAACCAAAGATTCCAAATAATGAAGGAGGGCCAATCGCCCAAGCAGCATGAAGAAAGGAGGTAGAAACAGGGGCCCTACTCCCCCAATCCACAAACTTAGCCAAAGAGGAAACATGTGTATAGGGCACATTCCACACCCGCCACCAAAGATGCCAAATCTCCCGAGCATAGGAACATTGGAAGAAGAGATGAGAAGCACACTCTTCAACCTCACGACACAACACACAACAAGAGGGACCCTGGAAACCCCACTTGCATAAATTATCCCAAGTAAGACACCAGTTTTGAGCCACCAACCACATGAAGAAATTGCACTTGGGCCAAGACAACTTATGCCAAACAAACTTCCATCAAGGGACCTCAGTATCCCCGAACAACTGTCGACCCAATTGCTTATATTTAAATTACGAGTATCTTGCCAAACATGCACAAAAATGTGAAAGCATAGACAAGGCGTACAAACTGTTTTACAAAGTGTCTCCAATAAATTTGGTCTCATGCACCCACCTCTCCCTCCCTCTCTATTTGTACACACCTATATAGTAGACATGTATGCGAAATGTGGAACTAGAGATAAGGCATATATACTATTGCTCTATACCATAGTGTGCATGTAACAACCTAAATGATGGCATGACTTGATGCACCATGAATATGATGGAGTAGTTGAACTTTAAAGTAGCAAGCAACCATTCCTCAAGTGGTCCTATGTGATAACTAATATCTAATTGTCCCTTAAGAAATCTCATGAATTTCATACTAAGCTCATCACATAGAATGTGTTTTTTAATGGTCACTATTGGCTTAATAGTGACCTTCCAAATGCATCCTGCAAGGTAAAGATCTTGAACCTCATGGTATAGACAAACTGACCAGTCACAAAATTCTACAATTTCAATCTAAGATTGTTAAATTTTACATCTAAGTTCTTTTTCACCTTGGATTCGTAGAGAAATTTAAAGTACATAGCATAATTATCAAAAAGAATTATTGGTTTTTGGTCCATTATTGTTAATTATGTTGACCATCTTCTCTCTCAACCAATAACGGACATTCAACTCCTCTATACGAAGGAGGGCATCGAATGGAAGACGTCGGTGATACTTCGACAACCAAATGGACACCCATGGTGTATGCACATTATGTGGCATCTTCCTCACCTATAGGAAAATCATTATTTTCTTTGACATTAGTATTAAATCAGAAAAAATATTTGTTTTGACATTAGTATTAAATGAGAAAAATATATATATTTTCCAACTAATGATAAAATTGCATACAAGAGAGTAAACATTAAGCAAATTTATGATATAAAAGAAAATCAAAATATATTAAATTCATAAAAAAAATTAAATCATTTTGATTACTTTCTTCTACAACATTTGCCATGACCTATAAGAAAATCCACTAAGATTACTATCTATTTAAAAGATTAAAAAAAATAAAACATATGAAAATATATGTAAATATTTATATTATTTTATTTAATAATGATAAATAAATAAAAAATCATGAGATTTTCTATTAAAAAATTTAGAAGAATATAAATGTAGAAAAAATAAGATTACAAATATGTTGGTGAATGGACTAATTGAAATTATTCCTTATAAGGGGTTGTAATACCCCCATGTTGTTGATACTCTTTGCTACTATTTGTTACTCTTATGTGTTAGTGTGATACTGGTTTGTGATGGTGATTAGTTCACCGACTTGGTGTGTGTGGATGCCTAGTTTAGTTGATTGCTACATTTGACATTATTATGAGGATTTATGATACTTTATGTGGTGTTTAGATTATTTGATTATGCAATGGATTTTCCTTAATATTATATATGTTGATGTTGTGATTTTATGATGTTTAATTTGGTTTCAGTAATACATTGTGATGCAGTGGCTTAGTAATAAGTTTATGATGTGATCAGCTAGTTAGCAATGTTTTTTTTTATTCAAGGGATAAACACTTTTGATGGGAGTTATGAACCGGAATACAACCATTCAACAATATCACCCCAATGGGGTTTGAACCTTGGTGGCAAGAACAACATTGTCACCTATAAACCATCACACCATGCCAATACCGACAGCTAGTTAGCAATGTTACTTTATATTTAATGTTGTAATTGTTAGTATAGTTTTGGTGAGGGGACAGTGTAGCACCACCCGTTTACGAGTGCCCTGCTATGTTGCAATTCCTTCTCACAATATGATGTTTTGATTACATATATATATATATATATATATATATATATATATATGTTACTTGATGTTTATTGGTATGTAGGAATTGTAGGAATTAAGTCTCGATTCCAGCTGTTTCGACAAGACAGGGCGAGCATTAAATTAACCTAACGGGTACAATGTTGAAAAAGGGAGTTGATTAGGAAGTGTCCCCATCTCAAGTCTGTCATCCTGTTGTGAGTTTTGTTGTGTCATGATTGAGGTTTTGTCCTTTTCATTGTGTATTTTGATTGTTGATTAATTATATTATTAATGGTTAGTGGTTATTTAATTAATCTTATTTTATAAGATTAATTAATGTTGTCTTGTTGCTTTAATTAATTGTTAGTAAAATGTTGAATTTAAAATATATTGTAGATTAAAAAGTAATTTAATTTATTAAAAGTGTAAGTAATTAGTTTAAAACAATAATGATAATGATAATTATATATTATATTTTTCCTGATATTAAATTAGAAAAATCTGTAGAGAATATCTTGAGAAAATAATTAATTTTTAATTAAAATTGTGACATAAGTGTGCTTTTAAAAAGCAGGAAAAGAACCAATGATTGAAGAGGATTTTTGAGGAAAAAGATGATGAGCTTTATTTAGGAAGATTGATTTTTATTGTGGGACAGTTTTTACACACACAGAAGGGTTTTCTAATTTTTTTGTCTGTAAAAGAAAAGAAAAATAGTTGTGTTTGTGCTTTTGGGTAAAAGAATTGTTTTGGAAGAAAAGATTGATTCAGAAGAGAGTTGAAAACAAAAAATTGAGAAGAAGTTGCAAAGGGGATTCTACATCAAACGAAGGACTCCGAGTTTTTTTTTTATTCTATTAATTTATTATTATTTTATTGTTCTATAAACAAAAATCTGGTTTGCTGTGTTTAAAAAAAATCATTGAAAGAAGTTCTGTGATTTGAAATTTGTTCGTATGAAACCCTTGAATCTTCTGTGGAAAACTTTAGTAAATCTTTTGAAGTTCTTCAATATAGTTTAATAGTAAAATTTATTGTTTGAAATAGAAATCAGTTTGATTGTGGGTTGTATTTGCATACCAAATTTATATTGGGTCTCTTGAAAAATCTATTTGTTTATATTATTGTTTTGAATCTCTTATTAAAAATATATATATATATATATATATATATATATACTTCTATATATATTTAAACAAAATTTGATATACATATATATGTTACAATTATGTTCTGTTATTTAAATGTATTTTTATAAATATTATGTACCTGTGAGATTTCATTTAATGTGAAAAGAATGAAATTTATATATGCATCTAGATTGCAGAATTCCTATTTGAGGGTATTGAATAGAATATAATTAATTAATTGCATGTTTTTTTCTTGTTTCTTCTATATTTTCATATGAATTGGGATTTAATATAAAATATACTTAAAAAAATACTGGTCGTTGTTTTGTTTGAGGTATAAATTATGTATATAAAAAAAAAACATGAGAACAGGGTTGACCTTCATTTTCTGTGCATTGAACAAAATATATATATTTAAAAAAAAATTATTGGACTGGATATTCGTGTATATTTTCAAAGTATATATTTTATATATATAAGAATTTAAAAAAAAAAATTGAATAGGGGTGGGTGGTCAGCTGAAGCCGTACCACCCACGGCCTTGTGGTGGTGACAGTATGTAGTCACCACGGCTGCGCACAACAGCCGAGGCTATTGGGCGCAATTTGTGGGGACTGCGGCCTCCCCACAGGAGGAGGTACGTAGTACCTCCGCCTGTGTGGAGGGCGTGGCTTCAATAAAGTTTATTTTATTTATATTTTTATATTTATTTAATTCGTTTCTTTTTTATATGTGTGATTTCGATTTATATATATATATTTAAAATTATAATTTTAAAGCATGATATTTGTTAAGTTTATAATATGTTTTCATAAAATGATTTTTATAAAAAAAAAATATTTTTAAATATATATATTTATATATATATATAACAATTTTGAGATACTACGAATAAGAATTTAATATGATAATTTTTACAAGTTATAATATTATCTAGTTTAATTGAGAAAATTGAGAATAAGCTATGTGATTATAGTTAAATTGATTAGTTAAATTTAAAAGATGCAATGTTATAGTGTAATTGTGCGAATTAGACATAAATTATGTGCTTTGATTGAATCAAATCTTCTCGAGTAATTGATTTATTTAATTGGAGAATTTTTTTGTTTATTAAAATGAATTTTATGGCATGGATTATGTAATTGCTTTCTCTCAAGATTATTCGTTTAATTTAATGGTGGTTTTCTTTTATTTGGGTTTAGGTCTTGCGGGAAAACCCTAGTGTTAGTCTATCCTATTTTAGGAACTTAAGTTGTTGTTTAGAACTTCCAGAGGTGGGGATATTGATGTCACTATTGATTTTGCAATTTGATACTTGGCCTATGCTTTGAGTGTGGTTGTGATTTTAGTTGCACTGGGATTGTAATGTTTTGTGGATGTTGTTCATATGTTTTTGGGTGAGATGGTTATGCCTTGCGAATGATCCATTTGATTGGTTCAGTATTTCTTGTTGATACAATCCTTTTGTGTTGGATATTTTTTGTTGAGTGTTTAGAGAGAGTGGCTCTAAGTGGGGATCGACGCACAAAGGGGTTGTCAGGGTAACCCACATAGAGTTAGAGTAATCAGTGATAACCTAAGTAATTAATCATGGGTGAGTGGTTTAAACATTAATAAGATAATTGTGATGCCTCGTCCACCTGTTAGTGCTATCACAAACTAAAGGGGACTGAGAAGACCGTGGTTGGAAAGATCATTGCCTTGTCTTCACGAGAGGTTAATGATTCCGCATGAGTAACCCTATGGAGCTGCGACTTGAGATAGGCTGTCAGGAGAACCATAGATGGAGGTGGCACCTTGAACTAGGTTGTCTAGATAATCCATGTAGAGATGGAGGTGGCACCTTGTGCTAGGCTGTCTGGATAATCCATGTGAAGCCATGCAATGACACTCTCCTCTAGCATTCCATTTGTGTTGTTTTATTGAAGTCCTCTGGAAGTAGTCTTTTGATATTATGATTTGATATTTATTGATGAAGTGTTTTGTGACTTATTGTTGTAATATTTGGAAAGTGATTTATTGTTATGTTTCGAAGTGGTTTATTGTTATGTCGGTTGGTGAATGATTGTCATTTAGTCTTTTGATGTTATGTTTTCTTGTTTGGAGTTAGTCTTGTGTCTTGTTGATGTGCTTGGTCGGGGATCCTTCCTTGTCTACTCCCAGCATGAGGGTGGTTGGGTGGAATGTGCTACGCACCCCGTTGGGTTCCCTTTGGATGCAGTTGTTTCTTTCATTGCAGGGTTTTGGTAGATGTTGTTGATCCAGTGTTCTTATGTACCAGATGTATGTTTACACTTCAGATGTAATTTATTTATTGATGTATCGACTCCCACGAATGTTGGGAAGATTATGATGTAGTTTGTATGTGTAATTATTGAGATGTATTTTCAGACAGATGTATTGTACTATCACATCATGTGATTTATTCTTGTACTACCATATGTAAACATTTTTAGGTTGTGTTGTATTTGTCGAAATATATAAACTTTATATCTTTATGATTCTTCTATTGTCATATGTATGTAAGGTTTTATTTGGTGTATTCACATCTTTCTTGATATCGTGAATGAATGTTTAATTGATGTCATGAATGATTGGATGTACATTATTGGTTATTTAATATTTCATTTATTACTTTGTTATGGGTTAGTGTAGTAATGTCCTTGTGTACCCCAAGGGATTTAGTTTTGCAACTTAGAACATTGTTATGTTGGAATACTTAAGTACATTTATTATGTTCTTTTTAAAAAAAATTGTTGCGTGTTTACTTGTTCCCTTGGGGTTTGCATGGCGGGGTGTTACATGGGTAGTTATTGAAGTAATTTTATGTAATATATATATATATATATAAAAATTTATTAGAGTGGACCAATTGATGCAAGATAGAATGGTTACATGCATATGGCATTATTCATCGTGATCTTAAGTCTGATATATTTATTGAGTTGAAATATGAGAAGGGCATTAAGACTGGACTATTTACTTAGTATTGAAATTACTAATACATGTAATAGTCTACATTTATGTTTCATGTCCACTTATTTGGTTCATTTCAAGATTTTCTACTTATATATTATTTTCTATTATTGCACAAATTACACCATTGTTCAACATCAATAAAAATAATAATAAAAAATAATATTATATTTCCTCTTGATTCATTTTCATTACATTGCATTGGTTTATTAATTTCAAATTCAATGCTTATTTAAAGTATTGTGAAATTAAAATTCTTTTACTATTACACATCTTATTAACTGGTCAAGTGGAGACTTTAATTATTGCAACTGATTGAGTGGAGGCTACGATTCTATCTAAATTCAATGCTAAAAACATGAAAACAACCTTTTATAATACATTATTAACGTTTATCATCATAATTTAATAAATTATCACTATTAATTATATTAAATTTAAAATAAAGGAGAGCTCCGTTTAAATCCTAATGCTAAAATATATATTTTTCTAGACAAAAAAATTGATTTTAAAGTTTTTTATTATTAAAATGATAAATATGTATATGCTTTTAGCTAAATTATATAAATAAATTCAGTAAAAATATAAAGAATAAATATTGATTAATTATTTTATTATCATCATTTATATTAGAAATATGCATTCTAAGTAACCTTAAACTATGCCAAGAGTAATCTAATGTCTCCTAAATTGAAGGAATATAATGTCTTTAAAGAAACATAATTCAATGCTACCAAGAATATAATACAATTACTCTTCCATAGCTATTACAATTGCATGTAATTCGTAGGTTACAGTTGGTTGCACCATGTTGTGTGCATTAATTTTATTCAATAAGAAGGCAATGCAAATGTAACAGTCGCCACGGAGGATATAGCAGCCTTCACGAAGACATCAAATTAAATTTGCTAACTTCACTACTAGCACTTGCACGTCAAATTTGACATCAAGATTTTTTGTTTAGACATATTGTTGGTTGTCACTGTAGAATGCCTCTCGACGTAAAAATTTGTCATCAAAATTTTTTGTTTACATAGATTGTTGGTTGTCACTGTAGAATGCCTCTCAACATAATTAAATAATGATTGAATACCAATACCTATGTGAGTAAATGATATTAGTGATCACATCCTAAAATTATAATGAATAATCCATATTAGTTCACCTACAAGGTTTCACGTAACATTAATAAAATGTTGATATTCGATTTGACATGTTAATAAAGAAATCTCATACTTATCCCTCGATTTGATGAATTTGTAAACTTGTAACACCTCTCTAAACCCAAGTTGGTAAGATAGTATTTTGATTTGGATTTGATATTTTAAATGTTAAATGTTATTATAATGAGGTGAAATATTGTTGATTTAGTGAAAGGTTATTATGATTAGCTATGATGATCCAATTAATTGATATATATAGTGGTTAACTACAGTCAGGATGTAGTATGTGCTTCGGCTATGTATATATGTATATGCACAGGTACCCTATTGTGTGTATGTTACAGGTACCAGGTACCGACTCCACCTGGCTTCACAGGTCTGAGCGTACCTTCCCCGATGATGGTTACTGGAGGTAGTCACAGGCCAAATCTCCCCTACCCTAGCCCACTGTACCCTATTAGGGTAGTGTTTCCGTATTGTTGTCTTCTATCTGGTTACCTAACGGTAACTTCTGAAGCACCCTTCCCCCTTATGTGACTTTCCTTCCTATCTCTTTGAGGTGTTTGGTTTTGGGATTTCATTAATATTTCATATTTTGTGATTTTAATTAGTTGTTCCTTTTGGGGGAGTTTTAATGGATAATTTTATAAAAATGTTTTTGATCCCTTTTGTTGGTTTTGGGAGGGGGAAAACATAAAAAGAAAGGAGAGCTTTTTTTTGAGGGAGGATTTTATTTTTTTGGGAAAGAAGGAAATTGCTGTTTTTTTTTGGCATGGTGAAAGAAACCCTATGTTTTGGTGATTGAGTTGAGAGATTGGGAAAGGCTTTCGAAGAAGAAAATGGTGGGCAGTAAATTATTGAAATCAGCCTACCTATTCTTGCTTGCTACTTGATTTTGGAGCTTGACTATGCCTTCTCCATTGAGCAAATTTGCCATTTCAGCTTTGGGGAAATTCAAAGTAATTTTCTGATTGTCCTTCATTGATGCTTGGCAAGTAAATTTTCTCTCTTTTCTAGGTTATTGCTGTCCTTTAAAAATTGAAGAATTTCCTTATATCTTTGCTTGGTATTGCTTGGAGTTGGATGTTGGTCATTTTAATTGGATATTGTTGCTGTGTGGGGGTTTCGTGTGATTGAATTTGTAGATCCCCAGCAAACTCGAAATGGGAATATGAGAGAAATTTGTTTTCGGGTTCTTTCTTATTGCTTTTCTTTTGCCCAATTTGTGTGAAAAAATTGTGTTTTCTATTGTTGCTCTTTACCCTGTTGTTAAAAAATAAAATTGAGGCTAGAATTCATGTTGGGATGTCAATACCTCAACTGGGTTTTCACGAATTTGAAATCAGGGCACTTTTATTTTTCTATATTTTTTGCTTACCTAGTGTGGAAAAAGACATTTTGGTTTCGGTCACTTTCATTTTTGCCCAAATTTGTGTCCATTGTTAAAATGACATTTTTTCATTGCTCCTCTTTTACCTCATGTCAAAATGTAAATTAAAATTGGATTCCATATGGAAATGTCAAAATACGAACCGGGTCTTTGTCCGATTTTCAATTCAGACACTTTCATTTTTCACATTTTTGCCCAGTCATGCATTAAAGGACGTTTTTCAATACAAAACCTCATTATGGGTCCTAAAATCAAAAATCAATGGTGGATTCCAATTTGGAATGCCGAAATCTGAACTGGGTCGGGTTTAGAATTTTAAACCGGGCACTTGAATTTTTATGCCTCTATTTCATGATTGTAATCAGCTATTTGAGTGATTAGCAGCAATGTTTGTTTGACCGTTTTAAAAAGTTTTTGTGATGGATCTTAGTGGCTTTTCCATGTTTCATAATTGTTTTTGGATTCCTCATTTGGTTAAACAAGAAGGCCTATCCATTTGCAGGGCTCAATGAGTTATCCGTCTGTAGGGCGTTGATGCAGGCATGATTGAGTCTCCTAGTCTATAGGAGATATGTTCTTATTTTTGTGTGGTGCCATCCCTTCGAGCACACATTATGTCATTTTTTCCAGTATTTACTCTAGCACCTCGTGCCTTAGTAGTCGTGAGTAGTACCCAACATGTTATTGTATGAGCATTTACGTGTTGTGATATTGGTTGTAATACATTGTATTCCATGTTTGATCCGTGTCTGATGTGAGTGTACTTGGCTATATGTTATCCTTGCCTTGTTTGCTACTTGGGCTTTGTGACTACCTCCAAGCACGGTGGGGTGGCCTCTTTTGAGTCCACATGGTAGGGAGGCATTGCCACCACCATTGGGGACCAACGTATAGGTTACTGGAGCACTAGGCGAAGCTGATTTCTCTTGTCCTCGTCTTATATGTTGATGTATTTTATTTCATGGCTATGTCTTCTATCTCATGTATATTCTTTTATGTATATTGTACTCGCTTGAGAGTGAGAATGTAATCATATAATTTAAATGAGAAGAAATATGATGATTTATACTTGGATTACAAATTTTGATGTTGGTATCGAACTTGCTTGTATTAGGATGATCATTATGGATTTTTCTTCAATATTTTCTATTTAAAAATTAGATATTGGTTGTATTTTTCTTTCATGTTTATGGTCTATTAAGGTTCTGAAGTTGTGCTGCAAGTTTCAGAGCAGCGCTATTAAGGTTCTAAAGCTACGCTGCAAGTTCCGGAGCTGTGTTGTTAAGGTTTCGAAGCTGCGCTACAAGTTCTGAAGCAGCGTTGTAGGTTCTGGAGAAGCACTGCAAGTTCCAGAGTACTACTGCTAGAGTTCCTGAGCTGAGCTAGAAGTTTCGAAGCTGAGTTGAAAGTTCCTGAGCAGAAGTTTCGGAGCAGAGTTGGAAGTTCTAGAGCTAAGTTGAAAGTTTCAGAGTAGAAGTTCTGGAGCAAAGCTGGAAGTTCTAGAGCAGAGCTGGAAGTTCCAAAGTCGAGTTGCAAGTTTTGGAGCAGCGCTGCAAGTTCCAAAGCAATGTTGTTATGGTTTTGGAGCATTTTCCCTAGAGCTATCTTAATTGCTCTTGTCTAGTTTTTATTTGGAGGGTAGATTAATTCTATCCCTTGGGCTGCATTAGGCCATACTTGGCCTTGTATGTGGTCATTTTATTGTATTGTAAACCGCATTGTGTGCAAGTTATTCGTTATGTTTTTTTTAAAAAATTATCTTGTCCTCTTTTGGCTCTTACCCTTCGGGGTTGCGTAGCGGGATGTTACAAAACTAGCATACATATATTAATTAATAATATATGTAAAAAATGTCGAGACTTATCATTATCGAGGCGCCTATTGACTTGAGAAAAAATGTTTTCATTTTCATTAACATGAATTTCCAAAGTAATATATATGATTTCATTATAGTTTATATCATTGTTTATTTCAATTCTCATATATAAGGGTACACATGTTCAAATTTAAAATAATACCAACTTGTCTATAACAAAACATAACATCAACATCTACCATTTCTATTTAATTAGAACTCAAATACTTTTAAATTTTTTAATTAATAAATTTATGCTAGTTTACTTTTTCGTTTAACTCTATTATTATCAATTCATAAATTTTCATCAATCATCAGATTTAGTATTGAAAACAATAAAGAACAATATCATGGAAAAAATCACATCAACTAACTTAGATATATCTATTAGTTTTTTAAATGTTTGAATGCATTGTTAACATGATATACATTCAAGCATTTCAATGTCATGAAACCTAGAGCTTTGCAATTCAATCTAATAAAACTTTGTTGTTTTTATGACTATTCATTTAATCCTCTGTTCATCATTATAAGTCTCTCTTTTCACTTGAAGTTTAAATATGTATCTGTTGAAAAGGACCTTTTGTATAATGTGTGTAAACTTAACATCATCTTGTTCTTCATGCTTCAAAATGTTCAATTCTTTTGTTGTAACACCCATATCTTCTGCTACTTCTTCAAAAGCAGTAATCCAAGTGAAAGAAGTATGGTCTTGCACTTTGCATTGAAGTATATATTTATAATCACATTCAGGGAAAGTTTGATCACATCTTCCACAATACCACTAACCATTTTCATTAGTGTTTAGGTCTTCTTTTTGCAATGTCTACCTCCGATTTTCAAGGGGCAAGTTGTATAACAAAAATTGTCTACCTTTATGAAAGATAAGGTAGCTTTTATCACTATCCAATAAGGTTTACCATAGTTACCAAGTTCCTAATCCTATATTTGTGTGATACTTTTTAACATTTTTTCTTCTATTATAGATGAGATTTCCTTTGTAATAGAATGAGAATGAAGATTCTTCTCTTCTGTATCAAACCACAATCTCAATCGGTGTGAGTCTGGAAGATCTGGATTTATAAGGAGTTGGGTTGTAGAAATGGTTCCCATAGATTTTAAATAGCAAGAATGGGGAAAGTTCCTACATTGCACATTTCTTGGAGTTGTTGACCTTCCTTATTGCAGAAACCACCCCACATTGTTAATTCCACCATACAACTTGACATGTCTTTCAGTTGAAGGGTTCTTTTTTGAATTTGTGTGGCATTCTTTTTTAATATTGTGTTTGGTGTGTCAATTGAGAAAACAACAAGAACTGATATCAACCAAAGAATTGCTTCTCATGTTCTCAATTTCTCTTAACAGTGTAAAATGGAATTGTTGTTTTGGTATAAAGCTATCCTCCTCCAAACACAACTCAACAATTGAATTTGTTTCTAATAAGATTTCCCATTCATTCTTTAATTGGTTGCAATTCTTTTGTGTAGGTTTGAGTCTCCCTTTTGAGATGATAAACACTTTTCCAGTTTCTATGTGATCATAAAAAAAAAAATCAATTGATTAAAACATGTTACTCTTATTTCACCACCATCTGAATCAACCAAGTCAAAAGTAAACAATTTTCCATCTCCTTTTGTATTGTTAAAATGATGAATTTAACCCTTTCTAGTGACTCTTACCTTTATTGACCATCTATTTTGGTACGAATTCAGTGTTGCAATAGGAATGGTTCTTGTAAGAGGTTCATTTTTTCCAACAATTGGGTGATTATTTGGATTGTTGGTAGGATTCTTGCATGCATCATCATCATATAAGAAAAATAATATTCAATAGAATTCAAACATGGCCAAAAAAATGGAAGAGTAAATGGAAACATTTATAATTTATTGAATTTTTAATATAGAAGAAGAATTGAATGTAGCATAAAACTAAATATCATACACATATATTACATTTTGAAATTTGACACTCATGGAATCAAAATTGAAGAACATATGCATGTTACATTGAAAGTATCTTCTAAAATTTTCAATCTGTTTTCTTCAGCATTTCTCTTGGCAAGTTGTCTACCCTTTTTCATTTTTTCATAACGGTCATATGTGAACAATGGCATAATTCTTAAGTCTTCGATGCATTTTACATGAGATATAGCTACAAATGTCAATCCCATTCTTTCTCTTGGTCCTAAATCAATAGTAGCTTTTGATAGAGTCAAACCCTATGATTTGTGAATTGTCAATGCTCAAGCCAATCTTAACAGAATTTGGATTGTCCTGCCCCTTTGTATTATTGTAATTGGAATTGTATTTGGGTTGTGATCATCAAATGGTATTCCTGAATAGTTTTCAAATGCAACCATTACATATGTTGGTGGTTCTAGTGGACCGGTTCCAGGTTTGTATACAATGCTTCGTATATATCCTATAGCTCCATTGACAAGACCTACTTGTATCAATAGATTTAAGGTTAACATAACCTTGGCATCTTTACATATCAATAATTCTAGATCCAACTCATCATTTGAACATTCTTCTATTGCATTACTACTTCATGATTTTGTTGCAACACTATGTGCAACAGGATGCTTCAATGAGTATAGCATTTTTTTGTTATGGTTATTAGCATTTTCATTTGTGGAGAATAAATGCACACCACTGTCAAACTCCTGATTGCTTGTTGCATCTAATGTAATAGTGGTTCTTGTCATAAGCAATTTCCAATCATCGATTGTGGGGTTTGCATCTCTCAAATTTGTTAAAAGCTCGCGAAATCTTTGTTCATGGATGTTTTGTCCATTTCGTTTGAATATTTTATCCAAAGTAACCATAGTTTTGAATTTTTCCCATAGCAACTTAGATTGTGTGTTGTTGTCATATGTCGGTCTATCATTAACAGGAGGTAACTCTCATCATTCTCTTTGTCCTAACAACAAAATCCTAAGTCTGGTCGATTGCAATAGTCTTTGATTTTAAATGAAATTCATTTAAAAGAAAAGTAGATTTACCATTGAAAAAAATCAATTTTACAAATCCAACTTCAATTATTTTCTATATATGGTTCGATGAAAATTAAGATGCCTATGCGAACACTCAAACTCATGTTTCAAGCATGTAGAATGTGACATGTTTGGATTAGATTAGATTAGATTTGATGAGATAGTTTGACCAAGACACCAAAAAGCATAAGGCATAAAGCTTGGCCTACAGAGTCTTTTGTCATAAATCATATGATATTATGTTTGCATTTCTTTTAGTTTCTTTTCATGTAAAGGAGTAAATGAAATCCTAACTTCCTTTTATTTCCTTTGGCCAAAGTTAAAATGATCGATTGTGTGCTAATTAAATAGTGCTAAGTGATTGATACTTTATTTGAAATATGTATAAGTGGCACTTATTCATTTCTCGCTAGCGAAAGGTGGAATTTCCTTTCAAAATACAATTCTTCTAAATTCTACAATTTGGCCATTTAACATACATTGTTTTATGTGAGTAGGAACAATATGAACCAACTAATAAAAATGCACTATCGAGACCATCTATTTAACTTGTAATCAACTATTCTATTATATTTTACCTCTCAACTGAGTTTCATAGTTCAAGCATAACAAAATTCAACACAATTGTTTAAGATAGATGTAATTTTTTTATATGGATTTGGGCATAAATACCTGTACTTAGAGCCTCACTGAAATGCCAACTGAAAGAGCGCAGAATATGCTTTCTATACAAATCTACAAATAGATAGAATTTCAAAATTGGTTGGCCACAAGATAGAATTCGAAAAGCTTATCCCACGTAAATTATTAAAATTATTATTATTTTGTAAGGACCACAATTCAATAAATCGTTATAGACACCAGATACCAAGTTCTAACTCCACGTCATAGCTTTGGAAGGTGGCAACTTTCGAAGGTGGATAAACAAATGAAAGAATCTTTTTTTCATATATTAACATGTAGATAAAGGCATTTTCATCTGTAGATTTTGATATTTTCATATAAAATTTTAATATTGAAAATGTTACCTTCATATGTATATTCAATGGTATTTTTCAAATATTTAATTTATATTAAATTTAGTCAACAAATTAGTGAATTAAATGAAAATTTTGAAATATTAAATTTATTTCACTTAATCTTTGCAAAATATTAAAATATATTTTAATATAAAAAATTGTATTAAAAATGTCTTAAAACATATTTTTTAATTTATAAAAAATTATGCATTAAAAATATATAAAAATATATTTTTTAATATAAAAAGTATGTATTAAAATTTGTATTCAATTATAAAATTTAATATTGAAAATGTTACCTTAATATGTATATTCAATGGTATTTAATTTATATTAAATTTAGTCAATAGATTTCATGAATTAAATGACATTTTTGAAATATTAAATTTATTTAACTTAATCTTTGCAGAATATTAAAATATATTTTAATATAAAAAATGTGTATTAAACAATATGTTCAATAAATTTAATATTTCCATTTTTCATATGTATATTTATATATTTTATTTGAATTTTTTTTAATATAAAATACAAAATAACCTACTTTTAAAAATAGTTCTTGAAGTAAATATAAATTAACTTTTAAGTAAATGGAAAAGTTCTTCACATAAAAAAAAAAAAAGACAAAAAAGAAAGATGAAAACAGCTGAAGAAACAAAGCAGACTTATAAAAATTAAATTTGTTTGATTGAAGGCAACTTCAAAGTCAAATTTTAGAACCCAGCTAACAAAATCAGCTAAAATTTCAAACACGATGTTATTTTAACTTTGTTTGATTGAAGGCAACTTTTAAAATACAAAATAACCTACTTTTAAAAATAGTTCTTGAAGTAAATATAAATTAACTTTTAAGTAAATGGAAAAGTTCTTCACATAAAAAAAAAAAAGACAAAAAAGAAAGATGAAAACGGCTGAAGAAACAAAGCAGACTTATAAAAATTAAATTTGTTTGATTGAAGGCAACTTCAAAGTCAAATTTTAGAACCCAGCTAACAAAATCAGCTAAAATTTCAAACACGATGTTATTTTAACTCAAAATTCATCAAGTGCCACTAAATATTCCAAACTAACTCCAAATCCAGTGTTCTCCATTTTCTAAGACAAAACGTAACAAAAATAGGAAATCCAACTATTCAATTCCTCAACATTTTCTCAAAAAATTGTTTTTAAAAACACCTAAAATTCAGGAAAATGAAAATTCCCAGACTATGACCAACAAAACCAACGAAACAAAAAACACCAGCCTTTTTTTATCCAAATTTATCACATCCTTGTAGAATTTTTCAAATGAACTCCAAATTAGCCCAACTTGAGCCTTATTCAACCAATTTTAAAACATTAAAATTTTCATGGTTGCAAAAACAGAAGCTTCCCTATGCTTGATGTATCTCTAAAGATGTAGTTGGTTCAAGTATCTAGGGACAGCTTCCTCCCATTGAAGTTACAAATTAATTATCCCCTTTGCTAGTCAAAAGAGGCATTTATAGTTTTTATTGCAAAAGGAAGAAATCAAATTATTGGTTGTATCTCATGTCAATTTTTTAGCATCTACTACAAATAAAGGAAAAATTCCTCAAATTTCCAAAAATGATGATACTCAACAGTAATCTAAACACATTCGCATGAGCTCATTAAGAAAAGTATACCCACAAGCTTCAACGCATGATCCGATATTCTTTTCTTAAATAATTAATAAATACATAAATAATACACCAACGTGATTACTTGAAGCTCAAAATGGTGTTCATAATAAATAAATAAATAATACACCAACGTGATTACCTGAAGCTCAAAATGGTGTTCGATAGCAAGTGATTCAAAAGTCCAGAATTGACTCTTCTTATCTATTGCCAATCTTCAATGGTAGACCTTCGGTTCTTCAAACATAAACTATTCTTAGCTCTCCACACTCATACCACTAGCATGTCTCTTAAATATTTCTTTCCTAGCTAAAAATGGTGTCATAAGTTTTATGCTTCCTCCTCTCGTCCAACTATCTAACCATGTCTCAGCCTTTTGTTTTTTATTTTAAAGCCTTCAAATCCTGTATCAAGAACCGTTTTTTAGAATCGGTTATCCTTCATCGGTGCATAATGATGCATGATGAAGGTTTTTACTCCCGTCCAATATTTTCATCTATAGATTTGGATATTTTAATATAAAATTTTAATATTGAAAATGTTACCTTCATATATATATTCAATGATATTTTTCAAATATTTAATTTATAGTAAGTTTAGTCAATATATTTCATGAATTAAATGACATTTTTGAAATATTAAATTTATTTCACTTAATCTTTGCAAAATATTAAAAAATGTTCTTAAAAACACCTAAAATTCAGGAAAATGAAAATTCTCGGACTATGACCAACAAAACCAACGAAACAAAAAATGCCAGCCTTTTTTAATTATCACATCCCTGTAGAATTTTTCAAACGAACTCCAAATTAGCTCAACTTGAGCCTTATTCAACCAATTTCAAAACAATAAAATTTTCATGGTTGCAAAACAAAAGCTTACCTGTGCTTGATGTATCTCTAAAGATGTAGCTGGTTCGAGTATTTGGGGATGGCTTCCTCCCCTTGAAGTTAAAAAATAATTATCGCCTCTGCTAGTCAAAAGAGGCCTTTATAGTTTTTACTGCAAAAGGAAGAAATCAAATTATTGGTTGTATCTCATGCCAAATTTTTAGCATCTACTACAAATAAAGGAAAAATTCCTCAAATTTCCAAAAATGACATACTCAACAGATAATCTAAACAAATTTGCATGAGCCCAATGTGATTACCTGAAGCTTAAAATGGTGTTTGATAGTAGGTGATTCAAAAGTCAAGAATTGACTCTCCTTAGCTATTGGAAATCTTCAATGGTAGACTTTTGGTTCTTCAAACATAAATTGTTCTCAACTCTCCACACTTAGACCACTGGCACATAATGACGCATGATGAAGGTTTTTACTCCCGCCCAATCTTTTCTCCCCCATTTTAGAAAATTTCCCCACCTTTTAAGTGCAAGAATCGATTGGGCCAATCTGTGCACCATCACCAGTTGGTATGGCTTTTGTGGTAGAATAATCTCGATGGTGGGGGCAAAGAAAAGCTCATTGGCGATGGTAAACAACTATGTGGCTTGGTTGAGTGTGGCAACTTTCGAAGGTGGATAAACAAATGAAAGAATCCTTTTTTCATATATTAATATGTAGATAAAGGCATTTTCATCTATAGATTTTGATATTTTAATATAAAATTTTAATATTGAAAATGTTACCTTCATATGTATATTCAATAGTACTTTTCAAATATTTAATTTATATTAAATTTAGTCAACAAAATTCATGAGTTAAATGACATTTTTGAAATATTAAATTTATTTCACTTAATCTTTATAAAATATTAAAATATCTTTTAATATAAAAAAATATGTATTAAAAATGTATTAAAATATATTTTTTAATATAAAAAATATGTATAAAAATATATTTTTTAATATAAAAATATGTATTCAATTATAAAATTTAATATTAAAAATGCTACCTTAATATTTATATTCAATGGTATTTTTCATCTCTAACGTAATTAAACAAGTGACGTGAGCGTCGAGTTACTGCCGAGAGGTAAAAGGCATGTAGCTAGGAGTTAGGATAAGTTTAGAGACAGCAAATAGGAATATAAATGTATTTAAATTTTGTAGGATGCATGGGGAACGTGGTCCATAGGGACATGTGAAATGGCAACACATGTGGACGGTTGCAAGGGGATTTTTTTTATGGGTATCATGTATACGTGGGGTTTTGTATATGGAAGGAAGAATGCATTATTAATTTGTATTAATTATTGAATGCAAACAATCGAAAACATTTGTAATGCATGAGAGATATATGCATACATGTATCCACGTGTGCACAATCCACATAAGAGTGAGATGCATAGTTGGCATGTGAACGAGTCTTAAAGCAGGAGGAGACGTAGCTCACATTTATAGTATTAAATGAAAGAGAGCAGGAGACATAAACTATTTATGACTAGTGCAATGTTTTTTTATTTAGAAAACCTGTTGATTGAAAAATTCATTAGTCATTTTAAATGGAACAAAGTTTTGGTGTAGAGATATTTGTAATTGAGTTATTTTAGTTTATCATATTACAATGTGCAAGTGCTAATAGGAACAATAGTGTTAGGTGGAAGATTGATAGGGGTAGCTCATTTGAGTATAAACTTTTGTAAGATTAATGAATGTTTTTTTTTTAATGTAGTGTGAAGATTAGTATTATATAAAGCTATTGATTTTATTATAAGTAAGATTTAAATCCTGTGTATGTAATATGATAAGATATTTTCGTGTATAGAACAATGTAATTATATTACAGTAAATTGTTAGATGAGTGACTAGAAAGATATTGATTTTATTATAAATAAGATTTTAATATTGTTTATATAATATGAATAAAAATTTGTGTTTATATAATAAACAATAAGTAATTTGCAAAATTATAATAAAGAACCTTACTACCTAAGATTAAATTTGTGTATATATAACATAAAATGTAATAGTTTAACTTATGAAAATGTAATAAGTGAAATAAATATTACGATAAATTCTTAGATGAAACTGTACAAAGGTATTGATTTTATTATAAATTAGATTTGAATGTTGTTAATGAATTACAAATGAATATTTTTTTTGTGTATATATTTTCTTAAAAAAAATAATTTGAAAAGATATAAAGAATTTTATTAGGTAAGATAAAATGTAGGTACAATAAAATAATCAACATGTTTGTAGCACTTTGCATCTAAACATTAAATTATTATAATAATCTATAGTAAAATATTCTTATAATGTTTGTAACAATGCTTGAAGCATTAAGTATACATGGAGGCATGTAGACATTTAGCGATGTGCACAGAATGCACAAAAGAGTGAAAAGGATCGTCGGCACCAGAGCAAGCCTGAAAGCGTGATGAGACTGAAATTGCATTTGCAGTATTAAATGAAAGAAAACAAGATAAATAAACTAGTTAGTATGAATGCATATATGAAAGGAAAGCATTAAAATATGGATCCATGTAAAGACATATGCATGCACGAATGTGTACATGTGTCCATTTAACTTGGTATGTTAAGAAGAATCTATATATGCCTGCGTCCATAAAGTTAGAAATGTTAGAAACAAGTTACAGCTTAAACAAGAAGTAGAAAAACATTATTGACTGAAACAAAGCAGCAATACATTAGTGTTTGTGGAACAAGTGTATAAAGTATATCTAATAATGCATTTGGATGCATGGATACATGTAAATATTTGTGAAATCTGAATATACATTATAGTCTTGGAGGAATTGTCATATGAGCTTTTAGGAATCTGTAAGAAACAGGATTTAGAAAAGATGTTTTGAAAAGAACTCTTGAATAGAAGTGTATTTTAACAATGAGACTCAATTTGCATTTGCGGTATGAAATAAAAGAAGACAGGGAAAATTAACTATTTATTAGCAATGCATATATCGAAGGAATGCATAAATGTATGGATGAAGGTAAACATAAATGCATCGATCTATGTGTACATGTGTCCATGCAAGTTGGTAAGTAAACAAGAATGTATATATATGCCTATGTGCAGAAAGCTAGAAAATGTCTGAAACAATTTGCATTTGACAGATATAAAAAGAACATTTATGATTGAAACAAAAGAATCATACATTATTGTTTTTTGACCAAGTGTATTAAGGATATCCAACAATGCACTTGAATGCATGGATATATGTAAATATTTATAAAAATTGACTATACATTTTAGCCTCCAAGAAACTGTGATATGTGCTCTTAGTTATCTGCAATAAACATGATATAGTATAAAATGTTTTCAAAGGAAGTCCTGAATACAACTCTATGTTGTCATAGTTATTTTGAAAGCCCTCAGTGTTTAATTGCATAACCTTGATATTCTTTTCAATTTTTCCTTTGGTATGGTGTGAATTTTGTTCTAATGGATGAATGTATTGTTGAAATAATATTCCAAGCAGCTCCCTTCGGGTTCCCTTTTTTGCATATATTCGTGCGCTGGCCAGCGCGTCTCCGCGTCTTTTTCGGCTTCCCGGCAGGTTTTGATCTCCCCCGTCGTGCATTCCTTGCTTCGCAACTTCGGCAAGCGGCTCCCCGTTCGGCTCCTGAAAGGCTGCGCTGGGCGCCCACGTGTCTCGCCTGCGGGGTTCTTCATTTTCTGTTGCTTTATGTTTCCTACGGGTTGCAAAACGGGGCCCACATCTTTGTACGTGGCGGTGTAGCGCAATCTTTCCCTAGCAAGAGTAGAGTATGCTGTGGCGGGCTGCGAAGGATTTCTATTGGCCTTCTTTATTTCCTGGCGGGACCTACCCTCGCTCACGTGTCAGCAGTTCGCGGCTTTTAAAACAACAGCAGGGACGAGAGCACCACGGGTTGCGAAACGCGGCCACGCGTCTTTCGCCACCCGGTTCATGCGGCCTTTCCCCGTTTTCAAAGTAGCCTCCATCCCTTGAACACGTGTCACTTCTCCGCAAGCTCCCGGTCAATGGAGAAGGAGTTTTCATTCGGTCCGCGGTTTGCTGCCACGTGCCTTACATTGATTATCAAAGCAAGCCGTGAGATGGCCGAGCGGGATGGTGTCATTGACTGCTGCTCGCCATGGTTCTCTGAGGCGGTGAACGACACTCGTCGCTTTGAAGCCTGGTTGGGACCACTGCCATCATTTCAAAGGGCACGCCTGTAACTGACCAAGTGGATGCTGTACCCAGATTGGCTGCTCTCATAACGGCATTGAGAATATTCTTATTCGGGCATCATTATGAGAGATTGTGGAATCTTTCTGTTACAACTCTCCAGGCGGTGGGATTTTGCTCTCCGGCTATATATACTCCCTCTGTTGAGGGACAATGGTCCAAGATTTATAGGAAGAATACTGGTTTTAGCAAGAGACGTCAGGCCTCTTTTGCATGTTTATTCGCTAGGAACTTTCAGACTGTGCCTATTGTTCGGCCTTTCTGCTTTTTCATGTCTTGATTAAACTGTGAACTGTGCTTTTTATGGTCTTAAGCATTTCATTTGAGGGGACTTCTATATATTGAATGCAAACTTGCTGGTCTAAATCATGTCTTAATGACTCTTCTTAGCAGTAAGAATGTATGCGATACTGTTTTATGTCAATTGAATGAACTGTTTATGCTATTGCTTTGAACTTCCGGTGTTTTGGAACATATCAATAACATTCAGGCCCTTGAGTCTATGATTTATCGTGCCTATCAGAAAGCTTTGGCGCATCGCCTTAGATTAGTGTTTGTTTATTATATCTGCTTCCTTTTCCCTTTCCAAAACCATTATATAGAAGAAGCCGGCTTCTTTAAAATCCGGAGGTCACTCAGTTTGGCGCAAAGGGGTCCCCCTTGAACTGAGTTTCCCATAAAGGCACTGTTATCTCATCAATTTTTGGCGTCAACAGTTTGTCCTTTTTTCTGGCACGCCCGGTGGGACCCAAACTAATGAAATCGTCTTCTACAAGGGTGTATGAGCCATCGGCCTGTAACTAGATCCCAAACTGCAAATAACCCAGGTTTACTAGTGCCTCCGTTCGGGACAGTCCAGGCCGCAAATCAGTTAGTAACCGTTCCATTCCCACCACCCTTTCCTCTCACCATGTTGCCGGCCGCGAACAGAAATTATATAGCATGGGATGCTGGGAGTCCCCTGGTAGCTCCGGTAGCACCTGCTGTTTGGGGTGCCATTCCGGTTTTGGCCCTAAAAGCTCTTCCCAAATTCGCCGGAGATAACACAAAAACGCCAGCAGAGCACTTGCAGGATGTAGCGGATGTATGCCTAGTACATGGTATCACAGCGCAGAATGTAGCCCTGAGGCTCCTTGCTGCGTCCTTCAAAGGCAAAGCCCTGGAGTGGTACCGAACACTGACTCCTAATACCATTCGCACTTGGGATGACCTCGGAGATCCATTCTATGAAAGGTTTTCAAATGACGGAGATCGTTCTTCGCTATATTATCAGTTATCCGTCATCAAATGAGCACCCCAGGAGGCTCTGACGGACTTCAATGCCGATTTCACTCAAGTTGGCGGAGGATTCCTGTGACCATCCGCCCGACCCCAGATTTGGCGTTCATGTTCTATCTGAAGTCCATCAATCCTGACATTTCTATGATGATCAAGTCCCTGGGAGGAGCCACTCTACCAGATGCATATGCCACCGCTATCAAAGCAGAAAATCACTTGATAGACTACAGAAAATTGCCTCCTCGACCTGTTATGCCGATATTTCCTGAGATATCAAACGTAGCACAAGAGGTGGCGTCGACTAGTGCGCCAGCGACTCCCCAGTCAGCGTACTCATATACAGCCGCTCCTGAAAACTTGGCCTCTACATCGAGTTCTCTGAAGAATGAGATGGGCGACCTCAAGGAGATGCTACGGACTATGGTGAATGATATAACAACGCTCAAGCAGAATCAAGCAATGCCTCCGCGGCCTGCGTATCAAAACTATCAAGGTGGGCGGCCTACCTATCAGCAGAATCAATATCAGAATGTGCATCGCACTAACTCACCAACGGCGGCTATGAACCAAATAGTTTCGGTGCCTACGCCACTGGCAGGAGCGTCGCCAAGCTCTAGCAGAGAATTAACCGCGGGACAAAACAATCTTATTGATGACATCAATCCATGGTGCTTCCCTTGCAACGATGCGCATATGCCCCGAAATTGTCCGCGTGGCAACTTACAACAAAGGATAGCAGAGCAACATAGTCAAGGTATTGCGACTGAGAACGAAGAATACAGATATGCCCCGGCAATGGAGAATGCGGTCCTTACCGCGCAAATACAAGGAATGTCCCTAGAGCAAGAGTCCGACATTGTTACTGATCATGCGCTCTTCTCATGGATGGAAGACGAGGAAATGGTGTTTGCAAATGACACGTCCACTGCCGAAACGCCGCAGGTAAAGTCTGACTATAATACACGCTCCAAGAGAAGATTCACCGGTGAGGCCGTGGTTTCACTTTCGGAAAATCCGCAGTGCAAGGACGTTTCAGATCAAATTCCTGGCGGTCCGACCGAATCCTTGTCTCCTCAACGGTGGAAGGAAATTATTATAACAAAAGCCAAGGAGCAGAAATCTCCGAGCTCCTCACCTCTTAATGTGGTGGAGCAGTTGAAGAAATCACCTGCTAATATGTCTTTATGGGACATTCTAGCTATCCCGGAGCAGAAGACCATACTCCAAAAGGCGCTTCAGTAATAGATGGACCCAACACTAACCGAGCCTTTGGCCAGTACCGAGGCGGTTTATCAAATGCCACCAACTAAGGTTGTCGCAAACAAAGCGATGGAATCCCATGCGGAAGGCGGAGGTAGGCCAAAACCTCAACCCTTCTTCTTGACTCTCATTATAGGGGAGAAACTATTACACAACGCTATGATTGATTCTGGCGCTAGTACCACGGTTATGCCAAAACTAATAGCCGAAGCCTTGGGACTCAGCTACGAACCTATGAAGAAAGGGGTGATGCAGCTAGATGGAAATAAGGTTGATACTGTGGGTGTCATCAAAGCACTTCCGCTGACTCTATTTTCCTGCCCGAGTATCACGGTCCCGCAAGATACAGTGATCATAGATGTTCCACCTATGTTTGGTCTTTGCCTTTCTCGAGAGTTTACTTCAAAAGTGGGCGGCTATTTGTCTTTAGATTGGTCACATCTAATACTTAGGACCAAACATGGCGCAAAGATGAAGATAGAATCGGAGGCTCTGCATTCCGAACATGTGGCAAACGAGGCCCTGATTAACTTTGAAGCCGCACATACCTCCATCACCAAGCAAGACATGTACAATGTCGAACTGCTGGAGGAGGAGAAGGTCAACGGAGACCGAAGTGATAGCGAAGATGCTCTGTTGAGTGAACATATAAATAATGATCCCTTCGGAAATTATCATGCTACCGGTTTAGGCACATATGTGATCTATGACGAAGACCAGGTTCTTCTGAAGGTCGTCAAAGAGCCCGACGATGACCAAGCAAGTGAGCTGTGGACATTATATTTTGACGGAGCAAGGAGCAAAGTTGGAGCTGGAGCAGGGATATGTCTAATATCCCCACAGAATGAAAAGTTGCTGAGGGCCTTCCGATTCCAATTTGCTTGTTCAAATAATGAGGCTGAATATGAGGGTCTAGTCCAAGGCCTAAGCCTAGCGGAACGAATGGGTATCAAGCAATTGATTGTATTCGGAGATTCAGAACTGGTAGTTAATCAGGTCCGAGGAGTCTCAGCAGCAAAGAATATCCGCATGAGATCCTATCGGCATCGAATCTGGGACCTTATAGAAAGTTTTGAAGCTTTCAACATCCTGACCATTCCCCGAGTGCAGAATGGCGATGCAGACCGCATGGCAGTAATCGGAGCTCAGTTTGATCCTGTCTCCGACTTGCTTCGGAACAAATATTCAGTACGAGTGCTTGTTAAACCAGCAATACCCGACAATGACCAAAGTTGGCAAGTCTTTGAGAGCGATGAACACATCGCCTCATTTATTCAACACTCAGGGGAATTTGCCGATCAACTCAAACCAAAGATCGCTGAGGCCTACGAGGGACAAATTATGCAGCTGAAATCAAATAAGCTTCCGAAAGGATTGGTTACTCTCAAAAAAATTTTCGATTGTAGTGACGCCCGAAATGATAAGCGGAAGTTCGTGGCAGAAAAAGGTGATTATGAGAATCTTCGGGTTTCCGATGACAGGAACCTTTGGGTCGGAAAAGATGTCTCACAGCAAGATAGAGAAAGGCTTATCAATTTCTGTGAGAAATATGGAGTAGTGGCCTGGTCCTACGATGATCTGGAAGGTTATGATCCTGGTATCATTCAACATACTATTGAGCTAACAGAAGGTGCGAAGCCAATCCGACAGAAACAGCGGCCGGTCAACCCTAAAGTTGAAGCCTTGATGGCACAAGAGCTAACCAAGCTCATTGAGTCGCGTATTGTCTTCCCAATTAAACATAGTACTTGGGTATCAAATCTGGTACCAGTTCGAAAGAAGAATGGTGATATACGCTTATGCGTAGATTTCTGAGACCTAAATAAAGCATCTCTAAAGGACCACTATCCCTTGCCTTCTATGGAGTCAATCCTCCAAACTGTCACGGGATCAAAAATGTTCTCTCTACTGGATGGCTTCTCTGGCTATAACCAGATTCGAGTAAGAGAGGAAGATCAGCACAAGACTACGTTCACCACCAAGTGGGGGACGTTTGCATATGCTAAAATGCCTTTTGGTTTATCTAATGCAGGGGCAACCTTCCAGAGAGCTATGGACGTCGCATTTAGCGAGCTGATCAATAAGATTATCCTAATCTATTTGGATGATCTTACTGTGTTCTCCAAATCTAAAGATGATCATTTCGATCATCTGGAGTTGGTGTTTCAAAAGTGCCAAGAGTTCGGGATTTCCTTAAACCCGAGGAAATGTGTGTTCGGAGTACCTCAGGGTAAGCTGTTAGGACATGTTGTGTCGAAGGAAGGTATTTCAATTGACCCGGAATGAGTAAAGGCTATAAAGGAGCTTCCTCTCCCGGTGAATAAGAAAGGTGTCCAGTCTTTTCTGGGCAAAGTAAATTTCGTCAGTAAATTTATTTCCGATTTTGCGGGAATGATTAGGCCGATCACCCTAATGCTGAAAAATGATCAAATTTTCAAGTGGACAACGGAGGCGAGGGAGGCATTTGAGAAGGTCAAGGAAGCTATCTCATCAGCCCCAGTGTTGATCAATCCAGATCAACATAAAGATTTTATAATGTATGCTTTCAGTAGCAAGTCAAGTATCGCTACTGTTCTGACTCAAAAGGATAGAGAAGGAAAAGGGGAGCATCCAGTTGCTTTCTATTCCCGAACCTTAAAGGAATATGAAGTGAATTATAACTTCGTTGAAAGACAGGCTTTCGCAATAGTAAAGGGGCTTAAAAAGTTCCGCCATCTAATTTCCTGTAGCAAAGTCCTGGTATATGTCGCACATTCTAGTGTGCGGGAATACATCATGGAGGGAGAAATCACAGAAAAAAGGGCTAATTGGATCACTAAGATCCTGGAATATGACATTGAGGTCAGGCCCACCAGGACTATTAAAGGCAGAGGTCTGTGTGAGTATATGACACAGGAAGTGGAGATGCCTGCTAAAGAGGAACAGTCAGAACTTGTCCTGATAAAGATCGGGATCGGAGGACGATTGGTAAAGATAGAATGGAATTTCATGCGAACCGGAAGGTAACCAGGCCTCTCATCCCGAAAAGAAGGTATTACCGGCTCCAGAATTGCGGATACACGCTGATAGAAGAGTCCTTTTCAAAAGAAATTTTAATGGTGTGCTCCTACGATGTGTTGCTTTAGGGGAGGCGCAGAAGATCCTCGACGCATTTCACAATAGCGACGAAGGTGACATTTCTCCGCTAAAACTACAGCCATCAAGGTCCTACGGGCTGGATATTACTGGCCTACACTTTTCAATGATTCCTACTCTCTGGTAAAGACTTGCAAAAAATGTCAGTTATTCTCCGACCGAAGGAAGAATTCAGCGATGCCCCTCAAACCTATCGTGGCGGATGAACCATTTGCTGCAATGGGGCTTGGACTTTATCGGAATGATCAACCCGGTTTCCAGTTCCGGACATAAATGGATTTTAACAGCTACAGACTACTTCACAAGGTGGGCTGAAGCTGTTCCCCTCAAAGAGGCAACGGAGGTAGAGATTGTGGACTTCCTCGAGGCTCTGGTGACGAGGTTCGGCCCTCCGAAGACGATCATTTCGGACAATGCTAGGGCATTTGTAGGCACAAAGGTATGTCACTTTGCATTGAAAAATGGCATATTCCTTAAAACATCTTCAAACTATTATCCACAGGGAAATGGCCTAGCCGAGTCAACAAACAAGAGTTTAGTCCGACTCCTCAAAAAAGTGGGCTCAGAACACCAAAGGGAATGGCACAAAAATCTCCGAAAAGCACTCTAGGCCAACCGCATAACTCCTAAACAAGTCCTCAAGACTTCGCCCTATGAGTTAGTATATGGGAAAGAAGCGCTGCTACCTATCTTTATGGAAATTCCGGCGATACAGTTGTTGAAATCTCTTGAGATAGAACAAAATGACGCCATGGAAGTTCGGCTTGCCGAACTATTAGAAGTACAAGAAAAAAGGGAGAATTCCCTAAAGGCCATGACTGGTCGTCAACAGGTGGTCAAACGGTGGTTTGACAAAAAGGCTTCCGACCAAGGCCTAAAAAGTGGAGATTTAGTGCTAAAATACGACAGCAGGGTTGCGAAGCCAGGTCAGCATGGTAAGTTTGATAGCCTATGGGAAGGACCCTTCAAAATCATTCGGTGCATGCAATACAATACCTTCGAGCTGAAAAATATGGAACAGGAGCCCCTAGGAATCCCGGTTAATGGGATTCACCTTAAATTGTTCCATTAAGCGTCAAGCCATACCCTGTACAGTTGTAAATAACGCTTTTTCTTTTTCCTTTCTTGTTTTTGGCCTATCCTTTTGCTAAAACCAATTGACTTGTTATGTATTCGCTTATCATCATTAGTGGGTGAAGCACCGGAGTTCTTAAAACACAAAAGTATGCTCATAAACAGAGACAAAACATACAAAATTGGCAAACCCAGAAAAAATTGTACGCAGAAGCAAACAGGAGCATAAAATTTCACAACAAAAAGAGACGTATATTTTTATATACATGTTTCTGAGTTACAAAATGGCGTGAATGCCGATTTTCAAATATACAAGGTATAAGAGCATATATATATACGTTGGCCTTTTATCAGGCTGATACGGAGCAAAGGGGTTACATCAACGAACACCAAGGCAAGGGGACCATTTATCCGCAGGAGTGGCTAGCAGCAACCGACGCATTCAAGACAACGTCCGCTTCCTCCTCATCAACAGGTTCCTCGGCGGCACTGGCAGCATCATGAAGCGCGGCTGTCGTCGGCGGTGGGTACACCAGGTCCCTGAAGTCAGTATACCACTCTACGTCGTAGAATGGTATCACGTTGTAGCTTCTGAACAGGAAGTGAAGAGCCTGGGTAACCCTTTGCTGATGCTGACCACGGGTCTGCAGGCGGAATCCGCTAAGGAATGGTAGCCAAGCCACGACAGCTTCTTCTTCAATATAGCGACGTAGGTCGCTGGCTGATGGCAGGCCGATTCCATACGCAGCGTGTGTGACAACCTCGCCAAGCCCGTTCAGGTACTTCTTCGGGAAGATTTCTTTGACTAGCTTCAATACAAGCGGCCGAGGGACACAAATGTCCAGCATAGACGCCACAAAGTGTGAGCACACATCGGTGTTCACCCGATGCTTATCTTCATACTCCACACAGTCTTTGCCGAGAACCCACTTAATGGCTACTAAAACCAGCGAGTGCTTGTTCTTCGTCATTCTCTTAAGCCTCCTGGTGGAGATTTCACCTACAAATGCTGTTTGTGATTTGAAGGAGGTCAGGCAAATGGGAGTATCCATCTCTCCTAGGACTATTCCTAAATCTGCTAAGTATGCCGAAAGCTGCTTACTACCTAACCTATAAAAAGACTCGCTTAGCAGTATTCTACTTGCCTATCACTTCTCGACGCAAAGTGTGTATGTTTGCTATCTACTGGCCTATTTATAGAAAATTGATAAGACATATGCCAATCCGTCGTAAGCAACGTGATGTATATTGGCTACAATCTCGAGGGCCGAGTCTGCGTTTGTTCACGTTTTGGGCTGGCACACGCATGGTAGCACGGCTCAAGGCATGCTTAATTAAATCAAGTTAATTAATTGAGCTTTAAAAGGGTGGCACTTGCTGATGAAGGGACGTATGGCCGTATGCTATGGTGTCAAATCTCAAGCACATCCCAGAGCCCGAGGCGATATTTGTATCTCTTTCAGGCGGTGATCGTTTGCTTGGCGTAATCATTCCGGCCTGGGATATTAATTACCGGTACATGCTAACACAACGCAAAGAGGCCAGTTGCAAGCTCAATTTCCAAGGAAATCAGGGCGTATCACACGATATTCTAAAAGCAATGATAAAATCCAGCCACCTCGGAAAAAGCAATCAGCTCATCTTGCACGAGTTGTGGAGTTAACGGTACATGCCGAATTAAATGCAAGGGCTCGCGCTCGCCTACCACCTTGAGGAAAGTTGCTATTATTGCATGAAAACGCTTATTATTCCTAAGTATTTTTTCCTAAAAGCTAAGGAGTGCGCAAAGTGTTTTCTATCTGTATTTCCAGTGCAAGCGTATTCAAAGGCCAGCGAACCTTCAAGTTTTGCCGCGAAGAAAGATGGCAGAATCTTCAGCTCAGCCAGCAGAGGAAGGGATTAGCTAGGAACTGTATTCGGCTATTCGTTCTTCGGCCGAGGTTTACGTGTATGATGATGTAGCGTATGCCACTCTTGGTATACCCCAGAAGGTGAGGAGACCCAACACAGAGGAGCTAGAGAAGCCCAAAGAGTGGAATAACCCTAAAAAGGTTGGAGAAAAGTGGGCTAATATCTACGATCCAAATCTTGCTAGGAACCCTAAGTCTCTTAGAGAGGCGGCTTGTGCAAGATTATCAGCACCAGCGGCAGAGAAGGCAATGGCTAGTAGAGTCTGGTATAGCGGTTTGCCACAATACATGGTCCCATTCGTGCACTATTGCCCGGAGGTAGTCGACGCAGCTGTTCAACGCTATAATCCAAAGACCCACTGCATTGAGGGTCGCAATTTAAGGGTTCATATCGGCCCGGAAGCCATCTGGCATATGTTATGCATTCCTGACCCAGGACAAGAAAGGAGAAAATCGAATATTTCCGCCCAAGCAAAGGGGAAAAGATATGGAAAAGGATGAAAACCGGCTCCGATTTCCTATTAGAGGAGACTAATAAGAAGGGTATTGTGTCCGCTAAGGCACCGAGCATCCCATTGTTGCGCGGTTCATTCCGCGATGACCTCCAGGACCCCATATCCATGCTGGCATTTGTTTGCGGCCGTGATTCCGATGAAAAGATCGAGGCTTTTCAGCTGGGCCCTGCAATACAGTTTCGCAGGCAACATGAATCTTTCTGGTATGATTTTGCCGAGTTCATGGTCGAGGAAATGATACAGCAAATAGAGAATTATCAGGCGGAGACGAAATTTAGATTTCTTTCCTACCTGGTCCACATGTTCCTGCATCAGAATCCGGATTTCTTCGCCCGATTTTTCCCACTATCAATTTTTGATGAGCAGAATAAAAGAAAGCCGGTATCTACATGGACACCCTACCTTTCCGCAACATATGACTACTATGCCTTCGCGGACTATTTCATAGCCCCGGTCCTGAATGATTTGATCGGAGAGGGTGATATCGTCCGGCTTAACACTGAGCAGACTGGATTTCTGCAAAGCTACATCCCCGCTTGCGACTGGTTCCTGGGCAAGGATTTCACGATCCTTCGAATGAGGGGCTTTATTGGCAAGTCTTTCCTGCTCCCGGCTTGCATCACCGATAAAGTGCTCGCGCTGGAGGTTTACCGGCAGGTATGCGTCATTGATTTCATGTTTTGTAGTAGCAAAAGGGTCAAAAAGAAGGGATTCTTTAGTTGCCCGAAGAGCTTCAAGTCAATAACGCTTGTCAAAAAGCGATTGCATCAGCTGCTAGGGGACAAGCTGGCACACCTAGGGCTAGTATTAGTAAATGATAAGAGGGATTACAACCCTTTCAATGACCTACTTGAGCCGCATATGAGAGTTACACATGTTTCCCGACCATACTAGTAGAAGCGGCGTAATAACCAGACTGATAAAGATGAAGATCTGGTTGAATTGGCACAAATCCCTACGCTGGATACCAGAGGCCCATGGCACAAGTTCTACTTTCCAGTGGCCGTGGCCAGGGACAACTTTTCGATAGAGCGCAGCATACTTAACAAGTTGAAAGTGGACGAGGAATGGAGCGATGAAAAAATAAAAGCTTTCTGGAGATACCGCCAGGAAACAGGGCAGTTGAAGGCTCCTTATAATAAATTGAAGGACGACCAGGAATTTGAAAGACACTGGGATGAAGGCCATCTCAGCCCGACCTCCAGCGCTAACAAGAGCGAAGCGGAAGGTTCCGATGAGCAGGAGGAAGAGAGGGTGATATCTTCGCAGGAAGGTGATGCCCCCGAGCATCCCACCTATGTCGGCACTAATGTGCGCTTTAACATATCAAGGAGCTCACTTACGCGCACATGGGCCGCTAAACCGATCAGGCTAGTGCCCCAGCAGAAAGATCCGACTGCCGAGGTTAGTGAGTGTCCCCCCGCGAAAAGACAACGCACGGAAAGTGTTATTGGGACAGTTTCACATGAACCGACCGAAGGGGAAACACCCGCTGCTAGTCAAATGCCAGAAGTTGCGGTCGAGTCCCAGACGATCCAGATGCCACTGCCGACCAGTCAGCAGGTACATTTTGCTCCTTCCTCTCTTGCATCTCATTCTTTCACGTCCGCCCCTGCTCAATTGGCAACTCCTGCCATTCGTCCGAGCCCTCCACCCTCTGTTTCTAGCCCATTTTATTCTGGGGGATTTGCCCAATATTTGCAAGCCCAACCGTTTATAATAACCCCTCTGGGCATGCTAACGCCTACTGCTGCCACCCAGACTTTCCTCACCTCGCTATCCGAAGATATTCCTCCCATCGGCCCCCACTCTTTTTCCGAGATGCTTACAGATCCCTTCCCACCACAGCAAACCGAGCTCCAGGCAGCGACTCTTTTTCCTTGGCCAACAGGCCTTACGACTGAATCTCCGGTTCAGCCGTTGCAATTATCCAGCCAGGCTGAAACCCCCCAGGCTAAGCTATGGAACATGCCACACTTTTCTCCGCAAACTGTCACCCTCCAGAAGAAGCAAATGCGGGCGCCTATGAAAGTTACCTATCCCTACGCCCTACCTTCCGGTGTTCCCTTCGCAGGTGGGCTGGTTTCATCACCAGCTGAGTTCATTGCACAGATAGATTGTGGGAAGGAGGCTCGCGCAAATAGAATGAGGCGACGAAGGGCAAAGGATGACAATGCCCCCGCCGAACCAAGAGTACAGGCTTCGTATGACGAGGCCCGCCAAGAATTAAAGTTTGCAACTATGTACCCAAGGATAAACAAGCCTCAGGGAGAAATGCAACCAGAGGACTATGATATTTATGCTGTCGGACTGGACATGAAGATGGCCCGGCCACAAGATAAAGTCGAAATCATGGAGGAGACACAACGGGTGGTCACTTCCGATTTCCTAAAGACTGGTCGCCAGCTGAAAAAGAAGGATGAACAGCTCAAGGCAGCCAAGGACAGGGTGAATTTTCTAGAGGCAAAGGAGAAATCCTTAGAGGCGGATATCGCCCGAATGACAGAAAGGGCGCTAACAGCAGAGAATGAGAGAAGCAGGCTTCAGGCAAAATTGCAAAGACCCGAGTAGCCGACCCAGCCGTATTAAAAGAATTGCAGAATCAAAACCAAGCGGCGCAACAGAGCTTACAATCGATGGAGGAAGAGCTTGAATGCTTCCGCCTTGAGTTCAGTCAGAAGCTGGCAGAGAAAGGCGAAGAGATGGAACGCCTACAAGATCAGCATCAGCAAAAGATACAGGAAAAAGAGGCCGAATTCAAAGATTTGAAGACTAAACTGGAGGAGGAGCTCCGGGAAACGAAGACCAAGCTAGAAGATGAGCTCCGAGAGGCGAAAGCTTCATTAGAAGAGCAATCGGCTAACCACTCTCGAGCTGAACAGAATTGGCACAAACAAATGAACAGCTATGAAGCGCAGTTGGCTTCTGAGAAGAAGAAGAAGGCAGAATTTTCCGAGGCCCTTATTTCACGAGACATAGAGATTTCTTCGCTTAAGGCCTCCCTGCTACCAGCCCTTGCCCAACCAGATATCATCCCACTGGTCAGGCAATTGTACATTTCTCACTGGGAGAAAATCAAAGCCTTCTGCCTAAATCTGCAGCCTACCCTCCGGTTCATCGACAGGGCGTTAAAACTCAATCAGGAGGCCCATGACACAATGAAACAGTTCCCGCGTTTCATCCTGGAAAAGGTTCCCGAGGCGAGGGACTTGTTAAATAAGCTATACTCGGTCTCAGACGAGATCCTCGCCGGGGCAGGTATTGAAGATAGGGACACCGCAGCTCAAACGGCAAATAGGTTCATTCATTACCACTCCGCTTTCCAGCGTACTAAGGCAGCAGCGGATTTTCTAAACAAAGCGCTGGATGGCATTCGAGGGAGTTTCTCTGAGTTAGGCAGGTTGGGATTGCCGTCCCCATTTCTTGAGGATGGCACTATCGCCACGGCTGCGCAGATTACCGAGATCATTGAGCAGAAAGAGAACGATCCGGAGGCATTCAAGGAACTCGGCAGCCCCCCAACAGCAGTAGATATAGAGGCAATCATTCATCCACTCTCTCAGCTGCTGTTCCACATAGAAGCAGGCGCTGGCCTGCCAGAGGTGCTGCCTCATAAGGAAGCTATTGATCTCCGTGGAGCACAAGAGAATTTGTGCAGCATGACAAAGCCATCCGAAATTGAATGGGTGCCTTTGCAGGCTGCACTTTCAAAGCTCTAACTCCATTTGCCCTAGAGAGGAAGGCTCTGGTCTGTAGAACCAGAGAGTTTTTGGGTTCTCTGTTCCTTATCTGAAATGCCCCTGATAGTCGCCAAAAGCTGTTGAAATAATATTCCAAGCAGCTCCCTTTGGGTTCCCTTTTTTGCATATATTCGTGCGCTGGCCGGTGCATCTCCGCGTCTTTTTCGGCTTCCTGGCAGGTTTTGATCTCCCCCGTCGTGCATTCCTTGCTTCGCAACTTCGGCAAGCGGCTCCCCGTTCGGCTCCTGAAAGGCTGTGCTGGGTGCCCACGTGTCTCGCCTGCGGGGTTCTTCATTTTCTGTTGCTTTATGTTTCCTACGGGTTGCGAAACGGGGCCCACATCTTTGTACGTGGCGGTGTAGCGCAATCTTTCCCTAGCAAGAGTAGAGTATGCTGCGGCGGGCTGCGAAGGATTTCTATTGGCCTTCTTTATTTCCTGGCGGGACCTACCCTCGCTCACGTGTCAGCAGTTCGCGGCTTTTAAAACAACAGCAGGGACGAGAGCACCACGGGTTGCGAAACGCGGCCACGCGTCTTTCGCCACCCGGTTCATGCGGCCTTTCCTTGTTTTCAAAGTAGCCTCTGTCCCCTGAACACGTGTCACTTCTCCGCAAGCTCCCGGTCAATGGAGAAGGAGTTTTCATTCGGTCCGCGGTTTGCTGCCACGTGCCTTACATTGATTATCAAAGCAAGCCGTGAGATGGCCGAGCGGGATAGTGTCATTGACTGCTGCTCGCCATGGTTCTCTAAGGCGGTGAACGACACTCATCGCTTCGAAGCCTGGTTGGGACCACTGCCATCATTTCAAAGGGCACGCCTGTAACTGACCAAGTGGATGTTGTACCCAGATTGGCTGCTCTCATAACGACATTGGAATATTCTTATTCGGGCATCATTACGGGAGATTGTGGAATCTTTCTGTTACAACTCTCTAGGCGGTGGGATTTTGCTCTCCGGCTATATATACTCCCTCTGTTGAGGGACAATGGTCCAAGATTTATAGGAAGAATACTGGTTTTAGCAAGAGACGTCAGGCCTCTTTTGCATGTTTATTCGCTAGGAACTTTCAGACTGTGCCTATTGTTCGGCCTTTCTGCTTTTTCATGTCTTGATTAAACTGTGAACTGTGCTTTTTATGGTCTTAAGCATTTCATTTGAGGGGACTTCTATATATTGAATGCAAACTTGCTGGTCTAAATCATGTCTTAATGACTCTTCTTAGCAGTAAGAATGTATGCGATACTGTTTTATGTCAATTGAATGAACTGTTTATGCTATTGCTTTGAACTTCCGGTGTTTTGGAACATATCAATAACATTCAGGCCCTTGAGTCTATGATTTATCGTGCCTATCAGAAAGCTTTGGCGCATCGCCTTAGATTAGTATTTGTTTATTATATCTGCTTCTTTTTCCCTTTCCAAAAATCATTATATAGAAGAAGCCGGCTTCTTTAAAATCCGGAGGTCACTCAGTTTGGCACAAAGGGGTCCCCCTTGAACTGAGTTTCCCATAAAGGCACTGTTATCTCGTCAATTTTTGGTGTCAACAGGTATATGTGAGCTATAGATAGATAAAGATATGTAAGGGTGGTAAAGAAGTATGAGTGATGTAAGTGCAACAAAGAGAAGGAATTGAGAGAATGATGTAATGCAAGTAAGGTATATGAATGCCTTATGGAAAGTATTAGATATGGGAAGGAATGATATGTGAAATTGGATGTGAGAATGAATGGCATGTAAATTATATGAATTTATCATTTTCGAGTTATACGCTTAAAATTAAATGCAAGATATAAAAAATTGAAGGAGTGAGCTGGATTGAGAAAAAAAAAGGAAGGCAAGACACTGGTGTGATGCAAGAGAAGCGTATAAATGTATTTTGAAATGTATTTTATTTGAGAAGAAATGATGTGCACGGGTGGAAATGGAAATGAGTGGATTTGATAGGGTATGAAGTGAACTTTTGTTCCAAGCAAGGGTGGAAGAATGTGTATTTTGTTATTGGTTATGCTTTTTAAAATCATCATAGGGCTGAATGTCTCAATACAAATACAAAAGAAAGACTAGTGTCTCATTTCTCACTCTCCTTTGGAGTAAACAAAATTCCAAGATCCTTGAGCTTCCTCGAAATGTGACAAGAGATGAATAGATATAAAAATATAATGATATTTAAGGATGCAAGAGTGAAAGGAGAAACACCAATGAATATTAGCACCTTTACATGGGTGCATTTCCACATTTGCAATAAAAAATTTCCTTTATGACCTTATCGATGAAGAAAAAATGTATTATTATTTTGTTTGAAGTATTGAATGCAAATAATCTTAAACATTTGTAACAATGCTTGAGGTATGCATGTATAGATGTATGCATGTGCACAAAATGCAAAGAGTGTAAAGCATACATGACATGTGAACAAGAAATTTGAATGGAAAACAGTAAAATCAAGTAGAAATACAAATCTGTGAAAGCATAGTGACGCTCAAGTAGCATTTGAAGTAGGAAGCGAAAGGAAAACAGGGAAAACAAATTATATACCAGCAAAGCATATATCAAAGGAATGCATAAATATATGGATCCATGTGAACATTTGTGCATGGAAAAATGTATAGATGTTTCCATGTAATTTGGTACACAAAGAACAATCTATAAATGCATGTGTAACCTATTGAAATTGTTGTACAAACTTTAAAGCAAATGCATTTTCCCTTCTATTTACTTTCATTGTACATCTTAAATAGAACTTGGGTTTCGCATTGTTGCAATGCATTTGGATACTTTGATTGTAAAGTAATAGTTTAGATCATTTTAAGTGTTATTGATTCAAATCTTTCCTTGAAATACGAAGGATTCATCTGAGTCTTGTAGGCAATGTACAACTGTCCTATAGAGAGAGCTTTGGAACCAATGAGTTGTTATCAAGGATAGAGGAATACTATTAAATATTGTGGTTATTGTCCTCATAGGCACACATGCAAAATATGGAAGCATATAGAAAGCAAGTTAACTCTTCAATAATCTCATGAAACATAGTCTTTGTATGCATCCATGCATACAGGTTTGCATGTATATATGTGTGCATGTAATTATGTATATATGAATGCATGCATCTATGTTGCCATGTATGTATGTGTGTATATAACAGATTACTGTTGCATTTACTTTAAATTCTTTTTTGTGGATGGCTCCAGCTAGCCATCCAGTCATATTGTGTTTAAACAATTAAGAATAAGTGCTAAATAATTGAAGTAAAATGACCCCATTCAGTTAGCAGATCAATTTTTCTCAACCCTTTACATGTTAATTGAGAGTTTTGAAGGTTTTGCTGCTCATTGGCAGTCTTTGAAGCTTAAATGTCACAGTATATGTAGCATTTTACCAAATAGCTCTATCATTCATGATCATTTAGGCAAGTTCATATTTTCTTATTCATCCTTGTATTGTCCCATATCTAAATAATTAGGCAATTGCTAGTTAGCCTTTAAGTACCTAGCAATTCAAAGAAAGAAATGATTGCAATTAGCTTTGTGTGCATTTGAACTATTAATCAAAGGCAACTAACAAACAAGCCCTAGAAAACCATGTATGTGTTAATGTGTTGAATACCATGTATTTGTGCATGGGTGTATATGAATACTATGAGTTGTGATTTCTACCATTGTGTAGCGCTTACTATTACTCATACAACCAAGCGATATGCAAGTATAATTCATAGTTCATAGCATCCAGATGCACTCAAGGACAGATACAAATCAAGGTTGTTAGCATCCTAATAAGAAAGATGATGAAATACATCCAATTAATGTATGTCACAACATCTTATAAACAATAATTCCTATCAAACGTAGATGAAACCTTCGCATTTCAACAAAAAAATTCGAATAAACAATACTAAAAGTAGTTGAAAATATGAATTTATAATCAAAGTATACAATTGCCTTAAAGCACTATGAAACCCTACTTGGATTTCTTGTATTGGACAAACTAAAAAGCGAAAAGCAATATTTGTTAAATCTGATTACACATTATAGGCTTGAAGAAACTGTTATACGCACTTTTAGGGATCTGTAATAAACAAGGTTTACAAAAGGAATGATGAAAATAACTCTTGAATACAACTATATGTTATGAGTGTCATTTTTGAAGCCCTCAGTGTTTATTTGCATAACCTTGATATTTTCTTCATCTTTTTCTTTGTTTGGTATGGTGTGAATTTTGTTGTGATGGATGAAGGTATATTTGAGGTGTAGATAAATAAAGATATGTGAATGTTAAAAAGAAGAATGAGTTATGCGAGTGGAACAAAGGGAGTGAATTGAGAAAAGGGTGAGATGCAAATAAGGTGTATGAATAAGTTATGAAAAGTATTTGACATGGGAGGCAAGGATATGGGATGGTGGATATGAGAATGAATGCGAATGTAAATGGTATGAATTTATCGTTTGCAAGTTATATGCTTACAATTAAATGGAAGAAATGTAAATTTCAATGAGAGAGCTGGATTTAGTGAAAAAAGGAGCGCAACACATTGGTATGAGGCAACACAAGCAAATAATTGGATTTTAAAATGTATTTGATTTGAGAAGAAAGGACGTGCAAGGGTGGAAATGGAAATAAATGGAATCAATAGGGTATGAAGTTATTATTTCTTGTAACAAGGGGTGGAAGAATGTCTAGTTTGGTATTGGTTATGCTTTTAAAAATCATCATAGGGTTGAGTTCGTCAATATAAACATAGGAAAGAGACCCATGTTGTATTTCTCACTCTCCTTCATACTGAACAAGGTAGTGAGATCCTTGAGCTTCCTCGAAATGCAACAATAGAAGAGTGGATATAAAAATATAATGATATTTATGGATAGAAGAGTCAAAACAGAAGACAAAGTGGAAGTTCTTATGCATACACTATGGAAAAAATAAATATGGAAGAACATAAAAACAGAGAACATGTGAATGGTGATGGAGTGGAGAACATTAAATACATGGAGAGATAAATACGTAAAGCTAACCATAGGTATATGCATGGATGCATCAACAGACACATGTATACACTGAAAACAGAACTACATGGAGAGATGGACATATGAACACATGTATACATGGATGTATGCATATTTGGATATAGGTACAAATGCGTATGTTACATGGAAGGATGTATTCATATACATATGCAAATATGGATGAAGTCATATATGCATATATGCATGTATGGACAATATGCATAAATGTATGTCAACATATAACTTTTAATTTTGTTATATTGGAAAACTAGCACTATTCTGATAAATCAAGATTGGAAAATTAGCATTTAGTTGTTTCTATTTATCTGAATAGCTTTATAAATTATTGTTGTTATTGAAAATCAGTGAAATGCGATTGCATAGATTGATTAAATAAATTTAAGCAAAGGCATAGTTTATATAACTGGCAAGTAGAAATACATGATCCTTGAATGCAAATTAAATGCATTGAAATATCAGGAAAATGCGAACACATGGAGAGGTGAAAATAATTGAAGCAAATGCATTATATGGCATGTGGCTGGTGGGGAAGGCGCTGGAATTGCTTGACAGCCATGGGCGGCTAGGATACTTTGGCGATTAGGGGCCATTTGGCCAAAGACAAAGAGAAAGACCAATACATGGATGCATCAATCCACACATGCATATATACATGTATCCATGCAAAATATCGATAGATACATATATAGGTGGATGTGTGTATGCAATTCATAGGTGCATATATGCATAAATCAATGTATACATGCACCCATAGATACAGTCATACACATATAGACAGATGCATGTAGATATGGAAAGATATGCATAAATCGTTATATGCATGGCTCCATCTATGGATACATAGATACATAATGAAATGGAGGAAAAGACACATTTATATATGCATTTACTTAGGGAGTTTGATTCTGAATCCATATGCATATTTTGATTAAAACTAGTGGCTGAAGGTACATAGTTCATTGAAACAAAATAAATGCATTGAATAGCATCTGACCAAAGGGGAAACTGTTTGGATTGCTAAACAGTCTTTGAATATATAACAATCAAAAGAGATAAGTAAGTATAAGTATCCATGGGAACATTCCACATTTTGACCTTTCAATCAAAGTCAATTAACAAAGTAGCAGTGAGACCTACTGAAACTTCAAGGACTATGCCGATAGAAAACCATATTTTGAACAATGGCTAGACAATCTGTTGACATTGCTCTAGAAACTTTGAAGCAAATGCATTTTTGCTTCTGTTTACTTTCAGTGTACATGTTAAATGGAAGTCGGGTTTTGCATTGTTACAATGTATTTGTATACTTTGATTATAAAATCATAGTTTAGATCATTTTAAGTGTTATCCATTCGAATCTCTTCTTGAAATACGAAGGATTCATCTAAGTCTTGCAGGCAATGCACAGCTGTCCTATAAAGAGAGCTTTGGAACCAATGAGCTGTCATATATACATGGGTCCATGAGTCCATAGATGCATATATACATGTATCCATGCAAGTTATTGATAGATGCATATATACATGGATGTGTGTATGCAATTCATAGGCGCATACATACATAAATGAAGGTATACATGTACCCATAGATACAACCATACATATATAGACATATGCATAAAGAGATAACAAGATATATGCACAAATTGATATATGCATAATTGCACCTATGTATACATAGATACATTATGAAATGAAAAAAAAGACACATTTATATATGCATTTATTTTGAGAGTTTGATTCTGAATCCATATGCATACTTCGATTAAAAGTAGTGGCTAAAAGTACACAGTTCATTGATACAAAATTAATGCATTGAATTGCATCTGACTAGAGGGGAGGCTGTTTGGATTGCTAATTAGTCTTTGAATATATAACAATTAAAAGAGATAAAAAAGTATAATTATCCTTGGGAACATTTCACATTTTGACTTTTCAATGAGAATGAATTAACAAAGTAGTAGTCAGACCTAAAGAAGGTTGAAGGACTATGCTAATAGAAAACTATATTTTGGACAATGGCTAGACAATCTCTTGAAATTGCTTTAAAAACTTTGAAGCAAATGCATTTTTCATTCTATTTATTGTCATTGTACATGTTAAATGGAAGTTGGGTTTCGGATTGCTGTAGTGCATTTGGATACTTTGATTATAAAATCATAGTTTAGATCATTTTTAGTGTTATCCAATTGAATCTTTTCTTGAAATACCAAGGATTCATCTGAGTCTTGGAGGTAATGCACAACTGTGCTATAAAGAGAGCTTTGGAAGGAATGAGCAAGTAAAAGAAAACTGAGGAAAGAAAGTATATTTGCTCACATTGCTAATCTCACTGTGTGCTTTAAACCTCTAAAGTAAAAGAAAACTGAGGAGAGAAAGTATTTATTGCCTCAAGTAACTAGTTTCTGGTTTTGGATACTATAATTATGGTCCTCATAGGCACACATGCAAAGTATGGAACCATATAGAAAGCAACTGAACTCTTTAATAATCCCATGAAACATAGTCTTTGTATGCATCCATGTATACAGGTTTGCATGTGTATATGTGTACATGTAATTATGTATATATGTTAGACAGTATGTATTTGTGCATAGGTGCATAAGGATGGTATGTATCTCTAGAATTTAGATTGCATAGGTAACATGTAGTTCACAGTCATCTAGTTAGAGTAATATGATGACTCTGTGCATATTGGTATTTAATTCTGGAAGTTGATGTTTACAAAGTTGTTTTTTTTTAATCTGGAAAGTAGTAAAGACATACATATATGTGTGGATGCATCTACAGGTAGAAGAATACATAGAAACATAGTTGCATGGATAGATAGATAGATGCATAGCAGGATACATAAATGCTTACATATACATGTATGGAAATATCCATGGCTACATGCGCACATAGATACATGTATTGCAGTACACATGGATGCATGTAGAAGTGTAACTGCAAGCAAGATGCATGGTTGCATGTGAGGCTTGTAAAGTTTGTATTTTTTTTATTACTGCAAAGCGGTCTCATAAAGAGAGGTTTGGAATGAAAATTATGTCAATATGTGTGGTAATGAGAGTTTTTTCCTTGAACTTTGTTATATATTCAAAGAGTAACTAGCAATGCAAACAACGTTCCCTTTAGCTAGATGCCATTCAATGCATTGAGCTTGCATCAGTGCATTATGTACCTTCATCCACTAGTTTGAATCAATGTATGCATATGGATTTAGAATCAAAAGCTCTTTCCTGTGAACGTATTTTAAATTTGCCTATGCATTTGCCCGAAATGCTTTTAACTGGCAGCATTGGGCAATCACATTTTTCCATTGAACATATTACTTCTTTTTTTTGGTACAGTTTGCATTTGGAGAGCTATTTTATATATTGGAAAATTAGCATTTATCTATTTTTCTATTCGTCCGAGTAGCTTTATAAATCATTTTCATTTTAAAAATTCAGGAAAATGCGAACGCATAAATTGATTAAATAAATTTAAGCAAAGGCATAGTTTAAAAGTTGGCGGCTAGAGGTACGTAATCCATGAATGCAGATTAAATGCATTAAAATATCAGGAAAATGTAAGCGTAATGCATGAATGCAAAGTAAATGCATTAAATGACATCTAGCTGGAGGTGAACGCGCTGGTGTTGCCTGGTGAACATGCATGGACAGGGTACTATGGTCATTTAATATATAGTTAAGCCACTTGCTATGCATCTTTATTACTTTGTGTGTGTTGTTTTTTTGTGTTCTGTAAGCCTGTGTTGTGAAAACCTAGAATCTGCAATTGCTTTGAGCTTTCATGCTATGATGAAAGCATACAGGATAAAGGAATTTTGTGACTTGTTGTGGTTAATGTGCTCATAGGCACATTTGCAAAATATGGAAATGCATAGAAGGGAAGCGAATTGTTCAAAAAAACTTGTCAAAGAAATGTGGTCAAAGAAATTGATTAAATAAATTTAAGCAAAGGCATAGTTTAAAAGGTAGCGGCTAGAGGTACGTAGTCCATGAATGCAGATTAAATGCATTAAAATATCAGGAAACTGTGAGCACATAAATTGATCAATTAAAATTAAGCAAAGGCATAGTTTATCAAACTGGTGGGTAGACGTACGTGATGCATGAATTAAAATTAAATGCATTGAATGGCATCTAGCTCGAGGTGAAGGCAGTGAAATCACTTGGAGGCCACGCGTGGCCAGGGTACTTTGGCCAGGGTACAATGTTGTAGGCATCACATGAACAATAGAACTATTCAACACTGAACTCTATGCTTGTAATAATTATTGGAAAAGCTGTAAATGCCATAGATGAAAATAATATGAATAAAATTCTAGTTTCTGGTATTCTTGAAATGCAATGAAAAAACTGCTATAAAGGCATAAGACAAGGTTGTGTAACATATTGCCATTCCTGTATCTAATTTCTTTGAACATGAATGCTTTACACACTTGATTGCAATAGTAACATGTCTACGAAAATGGGACAATAGAGATCATAAATCAGTAGTTTTTAGTGTCAGTATATATGTATCCTGATACACATAAGCTTATCTGGCATTCATGAAAATAGTTACTATGTACAGTGAAACAGTTAATTAGTGTTAATTAGTGTTACTATATGCATTATCCATATAACATAATAAATTGGTACAAGGCTAGAGTGGCAGATCCATAAATACATGGACGCATGTATACGCAGTTGCATACAGGGATACGTAGAAGCTTAAATGAATACATGGACACATGAATATGTGCGTATGTGCATATGGACATAGAAGCATATATACATGTGAATACGCATATATGCAGTGAAAGCAACAAATGGATTTGTGTATATAGGAGTGTACTCTATACATTAGAATGCATGATGGAAAAGTGACTATAAAGTACAATGCATAGAAGCAGGGGCAAGACTTGGTTGCAATAACAGCAAAAAAATGAAAAAATCCAAAGGAAAATAACCATTTACTGTCTCAAGTAACTTTTTAATGGGTCTAGAGTGTGCAACCATAATAACTTCTAACTGGTCACCATAAATTCTTGAAAGCGTAAGAATCATAAAGCAAATATTGGAAAAGCTAGGAAGGACAGAATGCAAAAGGGAACATTTAAACTATATAGTTTGAATGGAATTATACATGGAGGGATAATAATTATTGAACATATATGTCAGATGTACATAGAGAACCATTGTCTTCATAGGTGCAAAAACAAAATTAGAGTTTCAGATGTCCATATTCTAGAATACTTTAACATAGTAACCTATAGAAGTGTCTAAATGTATAATAGCAATAGAGTATTTTAAAACCAAAGATGTCTGTAACATGTGAGAACCAGTGAAATGTCTTGGAGCATGGAAAGGTGAAAAATTAAAATTCTGAACAATGTAAATCTTTGCTCCTCTATTCCTAGTTTCATGTAAAGCCAACAAAATCCTATGTATTAGAAACATAGTTTGTATGGATAGTGATTTGAGGTACTGGTTCAAAAGAAAAAAAGTTTACATATGAATGACTTTATTACCTTCTAGTGATGTTTCTTGTCTATTTGTCAATGCAAATGGCTTCAACAATGGCATTGTTTTGGTCAAGGCTAAAATGTCCTTCAGCACTGAAGTCCCGTAGGATGAATATCACTGCTGACTTGTCCTTAATGTAGTCTTCATAGCTGAGCCTTTGCAGTGTGGGAAATAGATGGTGCATGGTGGCCTTGTCAATTGAAGACTGAATTGTTTGATTTTCATAAGTTGTTATGGTGGTTTTAAGTTGTAAACAGAATGTATAATTGACTTGCTGGTTGCACTGTTTGCAATGAGCAGTTTTTTCTTGGAGTGTGCCATAAGCAGTAAATTTGAATTTGCATTTTGGGCAACATGCATGAAATGGATTGGAAAATGCATTTGTTGCTTTTAGAGTACCAGAAACCTATAGAATATGGTTCAAAAATTTTAGAGGAGACAAAAATACAAGTTTGGATGCACTAGATTTTTTTAAAAAGAATGTTGTTACCTTGAAAGTTGAATGTAGTAGGCTGTTGAGTTTTTCCAAGCTTCTTTTGTCATTCAAGGTATAGATGAATGTTGATCTACATGTGTGAAATGTGTTCCTTTGATCTATTTTTCTTACAAAATTCTTGAAAAGCATTGCAGGTGTTTTATTTATATGCAACTGGTCTTCGAGTGCAAAGTATTGTTGCTCATATGTTGACCGTAATAATACCTACAATTCAATGAGACGATTAGATTTTGTTCTGGAAATTGTTATAGAGACGATTGTAGAACATTTAAAGCTTGAAACTGAAAGAAGAGGTAAAATTTCTATAGACTGAAATACCTGTGCCCTATCTATGTCAGTGTGGCCATCTTTGATGTCAATTGCAAATTGGGTACCCATTTTTCTGGCACCAACTACCAGTGCAGCTATTGTGCCAGCTGGGTACTCATTTACAGTTGTTAACAATTGGCTGATAGTTGCACTTGGGATGATTTTGTACTCTTGATAGAGGCGGGGGATGTTTTTAGTGCTGCTTATGGCTATTAAAATCAAAATGCAATCACAGTCACCTCTGTCATAATCTGTCCTAGGTGCAACTGGAAATCTAATATTGAAATAGCTGATCCCGGGACTATTTTAGGCTCATGTTGATAGATGAGGTCTCCACTAACATTTAACATGATTGTCATTTCTGCTTTGTGATCTGTCAAATCAGCACGTAGCATTTCCAGTGTTTTGTTGGCCTTATCCAATGTTGCTTTGTCGACAACAAGGACATCACCCTGGAAGGTGTCTCTAGCTCTTCTTGCATTTAGTTGTTCGATTGAAAAAATTCTAGGTTTCTTGACTCTTGTCCTACAAGGAACAAGGATAATGTCAATAAAATGCTAATTTTATATTAGCAACTTGGGCAGCTGGCGGTACATTGTAGAACAAAGTACTTTACCGTTGTGTTGATTCTTATTGTGCAATTTGCACCTGTTTGGCTTGTCTTTTTGATACATCTTTTGGTGTCCTACAAAGAATTGGAACAATATTATTTGAATATTTGTGATTTGGGCGAATGAGTATGAAGGAATAATACTATGAGCACTTTACCATTGTACTGATTCTTCTTGTGTGGTTTGTATTTGCTTTGACTGCCTTTTAGTTTCATCCATAGATCTCCTGCAAATAATGGATATAGCATTGGAAAAGACATTGCAATGCATAAAGGTGATATAAGGCTATAAGTTCTATAAAGTTGAATTTGTCTATTGTGCAACATGCAATTTTATGAAAATTGGATTGTGATCAGTCCAATATGCTTCTGATATATAGGTAGAGCATATATTTGTAGCTGTGTTGGACCAAACGTGATCAATGAATGAATTGCCAAGGCTGTGTTGTTGGTTCAACATAAATTGTATGTTGTTCTGTTGCATATAATTGTGAAGCATTTTTTTTCCTCTGCTTTCTGAAGACATGTCAACATTAAAATTGCCTAAAATGTACATGTTTTCTGAATTTGTGGACCCAAAAATTATTTGCAACATTGCAATTACTTCATCTATGGTAGTTGCAGGTCTTGCATAAATATTACAAACATTGAGTTCATTGTTAGATAGCATTACTGTTAATGTGGTAGCTTCAATGTTTGAAGTTTCATGTTGTACTGTTTTTGACAAGAGCAAATGTTTCCTGGTTAAAGTTTCTATGCCATGTATGTTATGTATAAAGAAGCTATCAAAATTCTACAGCAAGGTATTTAGCTCAAAGGGATGCATATGTGTTTCTTGGAGACACAAGATATCAGATTGCATTATGCCATAGTCATTGACAATATCTTCTGCATGTGCTTTCAAGCTGCGAGTGTTCAATGTACATGGGAGAAAATGTGATTTTTTTTTTGAACATGTGTTTAGATTATCAAGTTTCCATTGTGCACATGTCTGAAGACGAGACATTTCTAGTTGTATTTTATCTTTAATTTTGAAGTTTTTTATAGTTAAATGTTGTAATAGGAACAATGATTCTACTGATTTTGTTCGTGACAAAGCTGTATAGGTTAGTCCATGCTGTCTAATGCCTGTGGGATCAAAAGCTAAGGCCTCCATTGTTAATCCTTGGGATCGATGTATGGTTCGTGCACATGCTACTTGTACTGGGAATTGTTTTCTAGTTGTAATTTTCTTGTTTATTGTTATTTTTTGGATTGGCCTAGCAATGCGTTGTATAGGCACCCAGCCTTTGTCAATGATAGTAGAATAGCAATGTGCTAGTTTTGTGCGCTGGTGATGTCCAATTGATGGGTCATTAAATTTAATCCAAACAATATCAATATTGTTTTGTGATGTATATGCTTTAAAAATTCCATTTGAACCGTTGATGAGGCCATCTTGAACATTGCAATTGCCTGCATAAAGCTCAACAAGAATGTTTGGTTTCAAGCATATTTGTGATGGAAGTGTCGTTGTGTGACTGTACACTCCTATTGCATTAAGGTCCTTGTTAACTTCATCTATCGCATCTAGCACAACCATTTGGGTTGGAATGATTGATAGTATTTTGTTGTTATGTGCTTGAATGTCTACTCTCCTATAGAAAAGGTGCGGAAGCAATGGATCTAATGGTACAGGACGAAAGCAAATTTTGTTGATATACTCTATGTCATGAGTTGTCTGAATGCCTACTCGTAGTCTATTAAGAATTGAAATAAATATTTCATCTTTTTGTCTCATGGTAGTCACCAATGAATAACATTTTATGTGGTCTTTCCAGAAACTATAAGGCATTAATTCAATTGGAGTAGGCCTATTATAAAAAACCACAGAGTCAAGGACAGGTTGTGCCTGGTAAAGGTCACCACAAAATATGGTATCAAGGTTCCCAAAGTATGTTGTAGGCATTTGCATTATGTCCCATAGTCTTCTATCAATATACCATAGAAATGTTGAGCCAACTAATGATATCTTGTCTATAAGAAGTATGCACAATTGATCATAGTGCTTTGACATAGTGTCAAGTACTTCAGTGTTCAGGGGCAGGAATTCTGATGTATTAAAAGGTATGCGAAATGCTGAATGTAATGTGAATCCCCCTATGTTATATGCTGCTTTACCTGTATCTGCAGTTAATAAGCCCTTGGGTTTGTCTAGATTATTGTCAATAGAATTGCTATACATGCGAATGAGAGCTTGGTAGATGGCTTTTGTTGTAAAAGTCTTTCCTGTTCCAGCTCCTCCAGTCAAAAACAAGTGCAATGGCTTTTGTGGATTTTTCATCTTTTTTATGAGAACATCCTTAACAATTGCTTGTTCTTTATTTAACTTTCGTCTTAACTTGTAGTATTCATTGTTATCTATAATCTATGGGTGCTTTGTAATTTGAAATCCATTGGAGTATGTGGTATCTGTGTTAGAATGACCTATGTTTGGAAGGTCTGTTTGAATGTCATATAGTTCTTTCTAGGAAATCTTTGCTTATATTGGTAGGTCAATGAGCTTTTCATCTTCAAGAGACTGAAGATCATTTATAGCTTTGTCAATGTCACCCCATGCGGAGTTTGGGCTGTGGACAAACTTTGCACTGTTTGCTTGAATGGTTTGTCCATGGTACATGTATGCATGTTCCCAACAATCAAATTTTTTTTTTAGTGTATGCTCATTAATGGTAAATGGAACATAGAGAACCAATTGCTCTCTACAATGATTCTCTAAATCAAAGTGTTTGTTGAAATTGATAAACCGTATAACATTGGGTTTGGCCTTTGGTTTAATTTTAGCACCGTATTTGTTGTATCTTGAAACAAATTCTAAGAGACATATGTCCACCATTGTTTCAGGGCATTTTAAATAGTAGTCTATAATAGATTTTGCAAGAACGTTTTCTGATTCATCTGGCTCATTGCTCAATTATTTAACAGATTTGAGTATAAATGTACGATCATTGTCAGATCGTGTATCAATGAATATACATTTTCTTGAACTATAATTTAATGGCAATGACATAACAATATGTGCAGTTTGCTGTGATGACATTTGTTGTAAGTTAAGCATGGCATTTCCAAGTTTACTCACCATTCGTATTGCATCAATATTGTCTTTCTTGTGGTCTGTATGTATTCTTTTGAATGCATATGTCATTGACTTGTCTACTTTTGCAATATATGAGCTACAGTACATAGCAGCAGCATATGCATTTAGGAAAAAATTATCATGAAAAAAAGGAAAAGATGGAGGAGGACGTGAAAGTTGCAGATCAGGAGTATGGTGCCAACCTGGAGGAAAATCCTGATGGTTTGGGTGGGCAGGCATTACCGCAGGCTAATAGAAAGGCAGGGAGGATTGTTATAAACCTTTCTGAAATTGTTTCAGAGGATGCAGTTGTCTTTGAGAAGAAAGTAGTTATCAGTCGGTTCCTTGGGAAGAGATTCACTAGGAAAGAGATAGGCAAATGGGTGGTGGATAACTGGAAATCCGATCCAATAATTAACTTTATGCCCAAAGGCTTTTTTGTAGTAGTCTTGGAGAATGAAGAAAAGTGGGAAGAAATAATAAGCAAAGTGGATTGGAAATTTCAAAAATTTCATCTGTATTTGCAACGCTGGGAAAGGAATTTCAATCCGCTAGAATGCAATCCTCAAGATGGGCCTAAATGGGTGAGATTGTATAATTTACCCTTTGAATACTGGTCGGGTACTTGCTTAACAAAGATTGATGCCTTGGGCATAACGTTGGAGGTTGACATGCGTAACAGTGAATCTTTGATCTTTGCGAGAATAAGGATCTTAGCAATTAAAGTAATCCCAGAGGAAATAACCTTGGTCTATGGAAATAATACATGGTCTCAATCTCTGGAGATAGAAAGGCAAGCCTTTTATTGCTTAAACTGTAGGAGGAGAAACCATAATATTATAGATTGCAAAAGATTACCGAAAAAATCCAAAGAAGTATGGAGACAAAAACAAAGCAAAAAGGTGGAAACAACCACAGACACGGTTGAGAAACTGTTTGAGGAAGTCATGAAATCAAAGGATTGGGCGTTAGTCGTGGCCAATCAATCAGTAGTGGCAGGCACAGGCCCTCTTGAACATCTTGAAGAAGGGGAAATTGCAATCCAGGAGGACGATCAGCCACTCCAACTAATAGAATACATAGCAGGATGGGATAAAGTTTCTCAGGAACCTACTTCTTTACAAGCGGATGAGGATGGGGTAGATATCTTTGAAGAAAGGCATATTGTGCAGTCAGTCAGAGCGGTCTCTGTAGGAAGGGTAGGCAGGAAGACCAACAAGCAGAAAAGGGAGGAAGAAGTTTTAAGAGGCAAACAACCATTGATTAAAACATACATGACACGTTCCAAGGGAGGAAAATCCTCCCTTGGAGGAAGATGAAGGTCACCATTTGGAATGTTAGGGGTCTAAATGCCCCTAACAAGAGGCGACTGGTGAGACGCCAGTTGGAAATTCAAAAAGCAGACTTTTGGCTTCTTCAAGAGACAAAGTTGGAAGGTTCAGAAAAATAACATTTTCTAAAATCTTGCAAAAAGTGGGAAGGTACTTTCGTGGATGCGGTTGGGGCATCAGGGGGCCTAGGTGCTCTATGGAATCCTGCCATGTTAGATGTTTCCTTGGAAGCTTCAAAACAACATTGGATGAAACTAAAGGTAAAAGTCCTATCCACAGCCTTTGTTTTCTCAATTTTTAATGTTTATGGTCCAATAAAAGTGAGGACAAATTGAAAATATGGGAGGAATTAGGCCCGATGACCAGGCAAGAGAAATTGATTTTAGGCGGTGACTTTAACGCAATATTGGATCTGTGTGAAAAGAGCGGTGGGTGTAGGGTAGTTTCCCAGGCTTAGAAAGATTTTTTTAATTTTGTGGAAAATAACAATTTGATTGATATAAAACCTGTAAATGGTATCTATACCTGGACAAATAGGCGGAGGGGTTTTACCAACATCTCAAAAAGGTTGGAAAGGTTTTTAATATCGAAAGACTGGATGCATGAAAATGTTCCTCCAAGAGCAACGATCAGGGAAAACTTTATATCTGATCACTTCCCAGTGGAACTCTTCCTTTGCCTTGGCTCAAGTCCGGCCAAAGGTCAATTTAGGTTTGAGAAAATGTGGTTAAGGCATGAAGGTTTGTGGGATACAATAAAAAAGTGGTGGGTGGAACTGTTGCAAATTAAGGGTACCAAGATGTTCCTTTTTCAAAAGAAACTGTTAAAAATGAAAGAAAGACTGAAAAACTGGAATTTAAATGTCTTCAAAAATATTTTTGAGGAGAAATCAAGGCTGGAAGGTGAACTGGATGTTTTAGGTGAAAAAATTCTAAAACATGGAATGAAGCTGGAAGAATTTGAGGAGGAGAAAAGGCTCATGGCGGAGTACAATGAGGTTCTGGCTCGTGAAGAGATATATTGGAAGTCCAAATCGCGGGAATCTTGGCTGGATGAAGGAGATTTAAATACTAGCTACTTTCATAATTCAACAAAGAATAGGCGCAGTTGGAATAGAATTGTGCAGGCAAAAGATGAGTTGGGGAACATTGTGGTTGAGGAAAAAGAAATTCAGCGGCTTGGAGTGGCCTACTTTGAGGGCTTGCTGGGAGGTTTAAACTCGACCAAGCCTGTAAATTTCAGTCTTTTGGACAATATTCAACAAAAAGTCTCAGCGGAGGACAATGCAGTGCTCTCTGAGCATATAAAAATGAAGTAAGGTCAGCTTTGTTCAAAATGAAACCAGAAAAAGCTCCGGGGCCCAACGGTTTCAATGCATTGTTTTACCAATTTTGTTGGGATTTTATGGGAGAAGAGATAACAGGGGTGGTGGAGGAGTCATGAAGGAAAAAGATTGTTTTGAAACACTTCAACAATACTAATATCGCTCTCGTCCCCAAGAAAGATAATTGTGAGGACTTCTCGGATTACAGGCCAATTTCATTATGCAATTCGATCTACAAGATAATAACCAAGGTAATGGTGAATAGATTGAAGAAAGTGCCGCCGAAAATCATTTCAAAGGAACAGAGCGGGTTCATGCCTGGAAGGAACATAACCGATGGAGTAGTGATTGCTCAAGAGATGATCCATTCTTTGAAATCTTCAGGACATGGAGGAATGATAGTTAAACTTGACCTAAGTAAAGCCTATGATAGAGTGCAGTGGCATTTTCTAATTAAAATCTTGGAGAAGTTGGGTTTTGAGGAGGACTGGTTAAAATGGACTTTCAGTTGTATTTCCTCACCGCGCTACTCAGTCTTAATTAATGGAAATCCATGTGGCTTCTTCTAGGGAGGTAGGGGCTTGAGGCAAGGGGATCTAGTGTCCCCATTCCTCTTTGTCATTCTTGTCGATGCGCTCAGCTGTTTAATCACAAGTCTTTGCAATTGAAAGATCTGGAGGGGCATCAAAATCACAAACTCCTTCCCTGAAATAACACATCAACTTTTTGCAGACGACACCCTTCTCTATGGCGAAGGATCTGCAAGGGAAGCTGGGGAAATGCGTCAGGAAATTGACCTATTTTGCAGGGAATCGGGGCAGCAGATGAATGGTGACAAGTCATGCATTCTGTTCATCAACGTTGGCAAAAGAATGCAAAAGAAGATTCAAACCACCCTTGGCTTTAACAAAGGCACTCTACCATTAAAATACTTGGGGGTCCCGCTCTTCTCTAGCCCTTCTAAAACTGAGCTGTGGGAGGAAATGATTCAAAAGTGCAAAAACAAATTTGGAAACTGGTGTGGTCGCTGGCTTTCATTTGTAGGTAGGCTAACACTCCTGAAATCAGTCTTAGCAGCAATCCCGATTTACACTTTGGCCTGTATGGCCTTAACTAAGAAGGCATAACAAAGGCTTGTGGGCTTGCAAAGGAAAATGCTTTGGGAAGGATCCCAAGAGCACCACAAAATACCTCTTATTAGTTGGGAAAAGGTGCAACTTTCGAAGGCAGTTGGGCGCGCTGGAGTGAAGAATTTTTCATTGCAGAACAAAGCGCTAGGCGCAAAAATGGTTTGGAATTTGTTTGCCCGGCCGGAAGCTCAATGGGGGAAACTGTTGAGAGCTAAATATCTTGACTCTCCAGAAGAGGAACGCATTCTAACTATTGCAAACCCACGTAGAGGCTCAGCATTGTGGAATTTTCTGTTGGAAAGTAGGCCACTTATAACAGATCATTTGACATGGTCAATTGGCGACGGGAGGAAAGCCTCATTTTGGATTGACTCCTGGAATGGCTATGAACCATTGGTCAGTATTCTGGGGATGGTGGAAGCCTCTAGGCTGGCAACCGCGGCTCTAGGGGAGAAGCTCTGTGACTATGTTTTAATCCGTTTGGTAAATGGTAGGAAAGAATATGTTTGGAATGAATTTGCCATGCTGTCAGCAGAACATCGAAATGCCCTCAGGGAAACTCTCTATAATAGGCGTTTATCCTTTTCAAATGAACCAGATAAGATAAAATGGTGTGCGGCAAAATTTGGTTCTTTTTCGGTAAAAATTGGCTATGAGATTCTTTCTCGTGAAAGGTTGTAGTTGGGGTGGCCGAGCAAGTTGTGCTGGGGTAGATTTGTTTTGCCCAAAGCTGGAGCTTTTTCCTGGGTAGCTCTTCATGAGCGAATCCTAACAGGTAAACGGTTAATTAGTTTGGGTTTCCAGGGCCCTTATAGGTGTGTTTTGTGTAAAAACAACATAGAAACTACTAACCATCTTTTAGTAGAATGTCCATATGCACAAATATGTTGGAATCATTTTTGCAGGAAGCTGAATTGGCAAGGCCCTCTCTAGAACAATGTAAAAGAGATCTTTTTATCTTGGCCGTATTTGGGTAAGGGCTCGGCTCTGGCAGGTTTGTGGTTGGAAGTGCCGGCAATGGTTATTTGGCACTTGTGGCATGAGAGGAACATGAGAATTTTCAATGGGAAAATCCTGCATGCTGAGTCAGTAATCTCTAAAATAGAGAATGGGGTGTGCGAGCATTTCAATACTAAAGTGTCAAACAAAAAATTCAAGTTCTTTTTAGCCTGGGACGAAGCAATGCTAAAACAATGGCCCTTAATAAAAGCTCCGAAGAGATCTCTCATGAAAGATAACTCTCAAAGGAAAAATGCCAAATGGGAACTGCCCTCGAGGGGCAGACTAAAGCTAAATTTTGATGGGGCCTTGAAGGGAAACCCGGGCCCCTTGGGGGCAGGCTATGCAGTGCGAAATTCGTCTGGTGGTTTAGTTTGGGCAGCGTCTCTAAAATTGCCAATCGGCACAAACAACGAAGCAGAGGCTGAAGGGTTGCTTGAAGGCCTAAAATTGTGTGTTGACAAGGGTCTGAAGGACATTGACATAGAAGGTGATTCATAAATCATTGTGCGGGCTGCGGCCACTAGAAAGGCGCCAAATTGGAAAATTCAAAATTGGCTAAACCAAGTGGGGCCATTATTGGATCAAGTGGGCAACTTTTCTATCCATCACATTTTTAGAGAATCTAATAGTTTGGCGGACTATCTGGAAAATTTTGGTGTTGATCAACTTGTGCTTGCAAAGGCTTCCAATGACATTGGGTTCTGGCCGCATGGTGTAGAGCTTTTGAACAAAGATTCAGTTGGATGAGCAGTTGCTTGCATAAGGGCGCCTATTTCTCTGACAAAGCAACTATATACAGATTTTCACCACAAGAAGGTGTTGGCAGAGGTCCCTATGGAACGTGGGAGGTTAATGAAATTAATATAATATTATGCCGGTGGCCTAGGTCCACAGGATTTTTGTTTCTGGGCGAGTTTTCACATAAATTCGCAATGTTGGATGGTTGTAATTGTTTTGATCTTTGAATAAGAATGAGTGCTACCCTCACTGGTAGCGATTCGCCTAAAAAAAAAAAAGCATATGCATTTAGGACAAATTGTGCATGTGTATTAGCCTTCCAAAGATCTGAAATTTTCCTTGAAAAACTATTGTTCCATATTTGTGATGGTTTTCTTTGTAAGAAAAGCGTGGGCTTGTTTAATTTTGAGCTCAAAGCTTCAATGTATTCATTGTCACTTAAGTTTAATTCTTTTAAGAACATTTGAAAAGTGAATGTTTCGTCATAGTTTGCTTTTTGGAGTTTTGAAAAGATATAAGTGGCATTTGTAGTTATCGCTTCAGTCTTTTGGACTATTGGTAAAAGTATAGTTGACTTTTGCATTGGTGGGAAAGGAAAATTGTACCTACAAAGTTGTTTTCTTGATCTCTTGCATTTCTTTGTATGATGGTGTTTGTGTAGCATTGCCAAAGGAGGTTCCAAATTTTGAGTGTCGCAGGTAATAAACATATCAACAAAAGCTACGACGTCCATGTTGTTATTTTCTGTGTAAATTGGTGCATTTTTAACCCATATGAGGAAATGATCATGTTCATTTCCTTGATTTTGGAACTCAGTGACTGAGAAGTAATCAATGACATTTCCAAAGAAAGAGTCATATGTAAGTATCAATTTTTTAATTGCATTGATTCTATGTTTATGGTAACGTGCACAAGTGATAGGATCTTTCTTGATTAGTTCAAATTTTTCAATGTGTGTTGGGTGATTAGATTCTTGACGGTTTTGTGCTAATTGGTGTAGATTGTGGAGCTCTTGTAATGTTTGAATTAGTGGATCCCAATTTTGGTCAGCACTAGAGAAAGTGATGAAAAATGTCAGTGGTCCTAGTTGTCGAATCATAGCAAATACATTTTTCTTAAGTTGTTGTGAATAGTCTGGAGATATTCTTATTCTTTTGAAATCAACGTATCTAATATCTGATTTAAGAATTTTTTCTAGGTTTGGTTTGTGTTTAACGTCTTTCGCAAATAGATTTTTCCCTTTTAACTGGCCCTTGCAGATTCTTATTGTCATTGTAGACAGTACTTGTTGTATTAGAACCTTTATAGCTTTGAAAAAAATGTTTGTTGTATGATATGCAAATTGTCTTTGTGACTGTAAGAGCTCCTAGTGTACTATTTTCTGATACGTAAAGTTTTTTACAATGTCATTATCACGTGGCTTTCCAAAGAATAAAGTTGGGAAATTCATTTCTTTAGCATAAATGTCCCTAAATATTCCAATTGGATACTTGTGCTCTGCAGGTGCAATTTCAATAATCTTGTCCTCCATGTTATGGATACTTCTAGACTCAGTGAATCCATGTATCAATGTTTCTGATGGGGTTTCATTTTCCATTTCACTGTCTAATTCTGTTTCACTTGTATTTTGTGGACTATTGGCTTCGTTTTCTTTAGTGCATTGGAGAACTTCTTGCCAATCTTGGCTTATGTGGACTTCATGCATTTTGTATAATGGTGTCCTTGTTAATTGAGTCAAAGCTTGCATGATGACATTTGGGCGCACCATGCCTTTTTGAAATGCATTTTTGTATTTTAAGCGTCTTTTCAATGAAACAACAATTGTTTGTGTGTTGTTAATTGATTGTGTTAATGCTCTCTGTACAATGTTCATGTCAACATGGACATTTATAATAGAACCTGTTAGACCTATTTGAGACCTTTTGAACCCTAGTTCCCAAATCTGTGCAAATGCAATTCTAAGTGAGACAAGTCATTCTTCTAGATGAGTTAAGTTTTGCACATAGCACAATGGTATGTTAGTTCTTATTTTCTGTGGTGTAGCATACTTTGGAATAGTGGACTGTTTCAATGCAAAGTAGTATACATTGCATATGAGATCTGTGAATGGTAAGGAATATGATTGTACTAGCTCACAGTATAGTTGTTTTTGTTTTTCTTTGAAAATCCTGATGTCCTTGTTCAAATAGAGCACTTGGAAAATTGCACATGAGTGTTTTGGTGTATCTTGTATTGCTGTTTTATAAATTTCTATTGGTGTCAATGTTTTTTTTTTCTTTGGGCTGCTAGGTACACTTTTTTTTTGTTTTTCTTTTCTAATCAATTTCTTCAGGTGATTAAGTCTTATTGTTGATTTATGTTTAAAATTGTTTGCTATGACAAATGGTATCAAATTTTCCTTGTTTTTAGGCAAAGCGTGTGGCTTGGTCAAGTAAGTATTTTTGTATTGTGGACGATTTTTGATCAACTTTTTAAGTTGGAGTAAGCTTGTTGAGCATAGGCGAGTTATATTTTGGGCTTTGATACTTAGAAGCGGCTCAAAATGTCCAGCCAAAGGGTTTGTATCATGGAACAATATAGAGACTGATTTTGTATATCCAGAATCATTGAAATCTAAGTACTTTCTTGATGTTGTCAATGACCAGAGGCTTATCTGTATTTTTAACCATTTGGATATCCAGTGAATGCAAAACAAGTCACCCCACAATCCACATTCGCCATGGTCTATGCATGAGCTTGCAGACAATCGTATCCTATGGAAGTATGTTTCTTGATCATGTACTTTGTGCAATGTATATAGAGTACCAGGATTTAGTTCATTGTTATATGATTTAATTGCTTCTTTGTCCTTTTTTTGAAAGCAACCCATGAAATAATCTATAGCTCCATTGTGTAATTGAGTTGAGATGTACTGGTTTGAAGCGAATCAAACAAACAATCACCAACATTGTATGCAAATGTGCTTAATCTACAAAGGCCTTCAGCTCTAAGGACATTGTCAATGTTTGATATTTGAGGATACTTTGGGCACAATTTTTTTATTTCATGTGAACTTATGGGCTGTTTTGAACTTATGTTTTGTGTTTCAATTTCTAACAATGGTTCAAAGTGTCCACTTAAAGAATTCATGTCATGAAATAGTATAGAGACTGATTCTATGTAATCAGAACTATTGAACTGTAAGTACCTTCTTGCTGTTGTTCTTGACCAAAGGGAGATTTGTATATTCAACCATTTGGATATCCAGTGAATGCAAAATAGGTCACCCCACAATCCACTTTCTATGCAATCTGCTTGTGGCTGTGCAGATAATCGCATTCTACGGAAGTATGTTTGTGGATCATGTACTTTGTGCAATGTATATAGAGTATCAGGGTCTAGTTCATAGTTGTATGATTTTACTGCTTCTTTGTCCTTTTTTTGAAGGCAATTCAAGAAGTAATCTATAGCTCCATTTCGTAATTGAATTGATGTGTAACGATTGTTAAGCAATAGTTGTAATGATTCAAACAAACAATCACCAACATTGTATGCAAAAGTACTCAATCTGCAAATTCCCTCACTCTTAAGCACGTAATCAATGTTTGATATTTGGGGGTGCTTTGTTAATTCATAGGTGTCAACGTCTATCATTTTCTTTGTTTTTCGTGTAACCTAATGTGTTTGGGTATAGCAAATGTTGGGTATGAATAGCATTTAACACTAGTATCTAGATTACAAAATCTATTATTGTTAACATTGTCGCCTATGTGCTTTCACTCAATAGCATTCGATAGTATGAATCATGTTGTCGAGGATCTTGGAAGTTAATAATCTCTATATATGTTGGAAAATGGATCTTGAGTAGTAGCAGAAGCTTATGTAACATACCACACAACAAACAATTTAATAGAAGCACAAGGGGAAAATAGTATTAATTCTTCAACCTGACCTTGTTATCCATTGTCCCCCAATAGGATTGTATGTACTTATTCTTGTTACATTGCCAAAGTGGATAAATGAGTACAATGCATGATGTATACTTTTAGTGCCACAAACACAAAACAATATTTTCAGGTAGCTTTGTCTACATGCAACAATTGGTTGACAAGAATCTTTTTTGCTCATATTGTCAATCTCAGTCTATGGTATTTAAATGTTTTGTGTTATTGGATTCCTTTGTTGCTATGTACTTCTAAGTGACTGATTTTTTTTCAAAGAACAAATGATTTTAAAAGCTATTTAGATAAACATGAATTAAGTGGCATGTAGAGAATAGTTTGACAAATCTTTTCTGTTTATAGAAAGTCAGGGAAATGCAAAAGCATTGTTTGATCAAAGAAGATCTATGGCTTTTCTTATTTGTGGGAATAGCTTTTAAAATCATTTGTGTATAGAAAATTTGAGGGAAATGAAAAGGCATAGGTCCATTGAGCAAAAGTGAAGGCATAGATTGATTAAATAATTTTAAAAAGAGATTGAAACTCAGAGGTGTAGCCACACAGTGCAAACATGCAAAGCAAATGCATTAAATAGCATGTGGGTCGATGAGAAACTGTTGGAATGGCTTGGTGGACATGTATAGCCAGGCTACTTTGTCCATTAGCTATAGACTTAAGTCAGCTGTTAAGCATCACTATTACTTTGTGCATATTGTTTTTCTATTCTAGAAGTCTTTGTTCTCAGAGAGTTTATAGCGATTAGGCAGACTTTGTTATAGTTACAGTATCCAGAACCAGAAACAAGTTACTTGAGGCAATAAATAGTTTCTTTCCTCAGTTTCCTTTTACTTTAGAGGTTTAAAGCACATAGTGAAATTGGCAATGTGAGCAAAAAAAAACTATACTTAATGTCATTTTGCATGTAAGCAAGACCATGGAAAAATATTGCATCATGTCTATGAGTGACGTAGTACATCATTCATTGTACTCATGTGCCATGTCAGCTTTTGAAATTAACTTTGTAGGCTTTTATTTGTAAAACAGGAAGATTAAACATACGTTAACTTGCAAACTGCATAGCAACTTGCCACAGCTATAAACAATCCTATAAAAAAAATTGCCTTAAATGCATATAGGTAAAAACTAGTTGACATAAAACAAAGACTTATGGCTCTAAACGCTATTTGAAACTGCAAACAGGGTTTAAAAATTATATTCTAGTAGTTCATTCTATTCTATGGATATTGTATAGAGGAAGTATAACATACTAACACATAAGCAAAACTTGTTCTATTGCTCGAAGACAAATTACTATTGCAATTGTGGATAATGCATTTTCCTGTTTGTATATATGGAAACAACCCTCTAAATCATTTATGTTCAAAGAAATGAGGAATACAAGATGACAAAATGAATACATGGAAAAGAACTTTATGCAGTTATTATATTGAAGAATTTCAATTGCATTTCAAGAAAAGCAAAAAGACAAATTGGAAAACTGACCTTGTAATCTACTATTGAATGATCAAGTATACTTGTACAAATGTACAAATTGTGATAGGGACAAGCAATTTTTCCTAGTGTAGTTTGTGCGTGATTGTTTAAATACAGTTGAAAGCATTGAACCCTGTCACAAGGACAAATTAGACAAATGAATACAGTGAGTGACATATACTATGTTATTCATAAAAAGAAAACATAATTCTTATGTAGATTCATTCGAACGAGAAACAATCCAAATTAGAACTTTTGTTTCTTAAAATACAAATTGCATTTTTATTAATTTTTAAATACGTATTGCTATTTGTGTACCCTATAATATAGAACATTTTTTTGCATATGCATGCACCAGGGTAATTTTGTTATTGCAATGGTGGCATAAGCTCTTTAAGAGCAATCAATGGAATATATCCCATATTTGCTTAAGCACCTAAAAAAGTGTAAATAGGCCACAACAACTAATCAATACTAAGGCAAAAAACAACACAGACTTGTGCTAGCACTGTTAAGTTATGGTAAAAACAATTTCTAGCTATTGTTTAATTCCAAACTAGCTATCACTTAATAGTGAAAGCGACATAAATATTGATTTTCTAACTAAATGGGGTCATTTCATTTCCATATGCATAAGTTTATTTTGTACCATTATGTAACACTTACTATTACTTGTGCAATGAAGCCACATGCAAGTAGAATTCATAACTCATGGCATTTAGATACACCCAAGGAGAAATACAAACCAAGGTTGTTGGCATCCTGATAAGAAAGATGATGTGATACATCCAATTAATGTATGCCACAACATCTTATTCAATGAAGATGATTTGGATAGAAATGTTACAAATCAGAATCCTTATTGGTGTCTGAGTAATCCTCCTTTTCAAGACTTTTCAAGGAAATTGCATGCCAATACTATTAGTGAATAAGTGGAATTAGATCTTTTAATTGACTTTGTTTGATTGGTCAAATGTGCACAAGGATAGTTATAATTATTTCTTTGTTTTAATTATTATGTATATAAATACTATTCAATAGTTATGTAATTAATTAGATATGAAATGACAAAAGGAAAAAGAAAATAAATTAATTAAGATAATTTGATTCATTAATTAATAAAGTGAATTATCGTGTAAAAGTAAAAAAATTAGAAGTTGCAAAAAAATCCTCTTTGCTTTATGCTTTAATGACAACGAGAGAGATGAAAGCAATTGTGGAGTTTAAGCTTATATCTATAAATTGCATTTGCCTGACAGTTTGTAAAGTGCTTTTAACACATTTTCCTCATATTGTTTATAAGGTCCTATTATGGGACATGCTAACACAACAGTGGCTCTAAAACTTGCACTATGGAACTGTTTTGCAGTAATTGAAGATATGCAGTCTTTAGAGAGCTCATAAGCGCCAAGTTATTGTTAAGATGTCATATTCTATGTTGGACAAAAGACAATTGCTTGCCCAAGGGACTAGTCTCTGAAGAATAGCATAGGCTAAGCACTATGAAACCCAATGTGCTTATGGACATTAAAATAAAAGAAAACTAATGAAAGAAACTATTTATTGCCTGGAGTAGCTTGTCTGCAAGTGTCCTTTTTTGGAACCATGACAACCTTTGCCCTATCATTGTAAACTGTTTTGTAGAAAAGACATATCGACACACACATATATGTATACATATGTATATATATGTACAGATACATCCATGTAAAGACAGATTAATGCACCTATGGACATAAACATATATGCATCCATATGATTACATGCATATACACATAAATGCACCTATACACACATACATATATGCATAAATATATATATGCATAGATATATCTAGAGTCAGATGCATACATGCATATATGCATCTACAAAGGTCTACATAGATATGAACATAGGTAAATGCATATGCACATAGAAACATGCATACATACATACATGCACTGACACATTAAGTAGAAAGTGATTGTGATAGTGAACTAAAGCACTATGAAACACAGCCCCATGATGCACTTGAATGGAAAGGAACTGTGGAGAGTAACAAATTATCATGTCAAGTAACTCGTTTCTAGGTGTGGGGCTTGCAACCGTAACATCTCTTGCTTAGTAGCTACAAACTCTTCCTCAGAACAAGAGCTTACAAAACACAAAAAAACAACACATGCAAAGTAATAGAAATGCATAGCAAGTAACTTAACTCTATATTAAATGACCAAAGTACCCTCGCCACGCGTGGCCTCCAAGCGATTTCACTGCCTTCACCTCGAGCCAGATGCCATTCAATGCATTTATTTTTTATTCATGCATCACGTACATCTACCCGCCAGTTTGATAAACTATGCCTTTGCTTTATTTTAATTGATCAATTTATGCGCTCACAGTTTCCTGATATTTTAATGCATTTAATCTGCATTCATGGACTACGTACCTCTAGCCACCACCTTTTAAACTATGCCTTTGCTTAAATTTATTTAATCAACTTATGCGTTCGCATTTTCCCAAATTTTTAAAACAAAAAATGATTTATAAAGCTACTCGGATGAATAGAAAAATAGATAAATGCTAATTTTCCAATATATAAAATAGCTCTCCAAGTTCAAACTATACAAAAAATAAGCAATATGTTAAATGACGAAATGTGATTGGTGAATGTTGTCAGTTAAATGCATTCCAAGCACATGCATAAGTATTTTTGCCTACCAGCAGGAACTAATAAAAGCATTTCAACCAAATGCATAAGTATTCTTGCCTTGACACTAGGAGCCAATAAAATTGTCACTATAGAAAAATAATTTATCCAAGTGAGTGCTATTAGGTTTGTTATCTTCAATTTAAAACTCCTTTGATGTTAATGCATTTTCTTTGGTGGTAGAATATGGAGATTCCTTTTTGAATGAGATTCTGGAAGAAAATGACATATACAAATAAATTTAAGCAAAGACATAGGCTAGAAAACTAACAGCTTTTATCAATAGAAAGGGGACGTTTACAGTGACAGAGCAGAAGCTCTTGTGCTCCTTGAATGAACACCAAGAGACAAGTTACTCAAGACAACAAATGGCTATTTTTATCTATTTTGCTTCATTATATCCCAAAAATGCAAGTTGGGTTTCACAATGCATGAAAACATATTTGTGCAAACAACTGCCAAAATTATAATTGCAATGGATGACAATGATGGTGTAATGGATACTAATAGTCCAAACATCAAAATACACCAGCTAGTTTATTTTTAGATTCAATGTAAACAAGTATCAATTGGAAATAGATTAACCTAGTAGTTTATTTATCATAGGTTCATGAATTCCAAATGCACAAGTGCAAACATGGTTCCCTATAGGCTTTTGCGATGCATTTTAACTATATTGTTGTTTTGCATCGAGCTTAAAGAACCGCTACAATTATGGTTTTGAAACAGATTTAAATCAATGGATGTAAGTCAAGAAAGGTTTCCAGTTACACTTAATACTTGAAACATGAAACATCATTGCTTCAAGCTATAGCAAAAGTGCAAACAGGGACACACAAGCAAATTCAACAATGACATCATCAAACAAGGATTTGTTTGCTATCACTATGACTAACTATTGAACTCAATTGACTCATTAGTCAAACAACTTTATTCATTACTGACCTAACTTGTTTCAAAGCTATCTTGTTAAACTGATTAGTCAATTTCATTAATGAGTAAAAGATAGAATTGACTTAATTTGCACAAGCTAACTGTAAGATTGACTTGTTCGTTAATTGACTTTGATTAATGGTTCAGGGACAGATGAGACAAATTAAATTGTCATGAGAAAAATGTGAGATGGACTTATTGGCTCTTACACCACATATACTATGACATTTCAGCTTTCATGAAATAATACCGAAAGCAATAGAATAAGCAGATGGATTTTACATACACGAAGAGATACAATTAATATGGACAGCTATAGGTTGTTGAATATGTGTAGCATAAGGAACAGAAAGGAAGATGTTGCCAAAGATTTTGCAATTTCAGTTTACAATTGCATTTGCTTCCTTGTCTATAAAGCCTTTTCAAGAAGTTCCTTTTTTTTTTGCATATGAATGGCCATGATTGGTTTAATTGATTTGGTGTACAGAGATGTTTTATAATTAACTATAATTAACTTTTCATCTAAGCTTCTACCTATCCCTGTATGCAACTGCGTATACATGCGTCCATGTATTTTTTGGATGTGCCACTATAGCCTTGTACCAATTTACTTTGTTATATGGCTATCGCATATAGTAACACTAATAAGCTCTTTCACTGCACATAGCAATTGTTTTCGTAAATGCCAGGTTGAGCTTATATGTATTAGGATACATATATACTCACGCTAAAAACTATTGAATTATGGTCTCTATTTTCCCATCTTCGTAGACACGTTACTATTGCAATCAAATGTGTAAAGCATTTGTGTCCAAAGAAATTAGATAAAGGAATGGAAATATGTTACACAACCTTGTCTTATGCCTTCATAGTAGTTTTTTCATTGCATTTCAAGTAAACCAGAAACTAGAATTTTATTCATATTATTTCATCCATGGCATTTACAGCTTTTCCAATAATTGGCTATGACCAACCGTGGAACACAATTAATTCATCAGCAAACTAGATTGATTGCTCACTGAATTAACTTGTTTGAAAGCTATCATGTTAAGCCAACTAGCTAATATGCCACATTCAGTATGACATTTGAGTTTCAAATAAGTATTATGCACACAAATATGTTATCATGCTAAAGCCATGTAAACATAGATGTTCCAATTCCATGGGACCATTTTATTTCCATTTGTCCAAGTTCATTTCATTCCATTATCAAGAACCAATAATTAAATGTTTACACCAGGTACATGCAACTAGAAAATGCAAGCAGGGTTTCAACAATGAGATCATCTAACAAGCATTTGTTTGCTATCACTATGATTAATGATAGAATTGACTTAATTTGCATGAGTCAAGTGCAAGATTGACTTGTTTGTTAATTGACTTTGATTAATGGTACAGAGACAAATGAGACAAATTAAATTGTCACCAGCACAATGTAAGATGACTTATTAGCTGCTACGCCACATATACTATGACACTTGAGCTTTCATGAAATCACCTCACACCAGCTCCATCAAATCATGGAAGGGTTATTCAGTGGCTTCACGTATGGTTCCCCTGCCATTCCAATGAGGGCAGAAAAGTAAAGAAATAAAATGTAAAGAGTGAATCTGATTAGGATGTTGAAAGACTTGTTAAATGAGAAATGGAAACTAAAACATTGAATTTGAGTTTCCATTATCTATTTTTGTTTAATTCTTGACCACTGTTTTGTTAAACTGTAGATTGTAAAACACATGGTGTTGTAAAAACAACAACTCACTGACAGTTGTAACACACAAGGTGTTGTAAAGTATTTTGTATTACTCTTAATTAGTTTTTATTGGAATTATTTTGTATTACTATAATTACTTTATTACTTTCTATTACTGTATTTTAGTATGGACATTTCAAGGTGAAGAACATGAGACATATGCAATGCAATATCACAGGTTTAATTACCAAGGTATGAATGAGCAAGAAATTTTTAGTAGATAAAGGTCATGAACGTTGAACTAATAGTATCACAGTCACCACAACATTTAAGGAAACCTATGCTCAACACTCTCTTTTCCATTATCAATTGTATTCCCAATGTCATCCATGAAGAATATCCTCAAAGATATAGAATACATGGATGCACAAGCTAAAGAAGTTCTTCATGGATCAAAAATATGGAATTCATTGATGAAAGAAATGGAAATCATGGATCAAAGCGATGGCTAATAGCAGGATCTAGAGGTTGACAAAGTTCTTCATGGATGAAATTGGGAATAAAATTGATAATGGAAAAGGGAGTCTACACCATAGGTTTACTTAAATGTTGTGGTGACTGTCCTACTATTGGTTCAATGTTCATGACCTTCATCTACTCAAAGGTTCTTACTTGTTTATCATGCAATATAGATTTTAGTGACTAGAGATGAATTGTGATTACTTTGAGCGTTTCATTTTTTGTTATTTTGCAGATCTGTGTAGTCATAGGAGATGTTGTTGCTACAGAGTCAAGACCTGGGAACAAGCTACTTGATACATGTACCCATACACTATGACATTTGACATTCACATAAGTCTCATGCACGCAAATCTACTATCATGGTAAAGGCATGCAAACACTGATGTTTCAATTCTATGGGGTCATTCTATTTCCATTTGTCCAAGTTCATTTCATTCCATTATCAAGAACCAATAATTAAATGTTTAAACTAGGTACATGCAAACAGCAATGGAAGAAGGGTTTCATAGTGCTTTAAGACATTGTTATACTATGATTATAAATTCATATTTTAAGCTACTTTTAGTATTATTTATTCGAGCTTCTTGTTGAAATGCAAAGGTTTCATCTGTGTTTGATAGGTATTATGTAGAAATCCTCTTGTCCATTTTACTTCATGCATGTGAGCCCTACAAAGTCTATATATTATTGACTATTGCAAAGTGGTCCCATAAAGAGGGCTTTGGAACCAAAATCATCTAAACACGTGCAATAATGACAACTTTTGAACTATGAGTGAATAGTGTGTTGCTTTGAGCTTTTCCGTTGTCATCAAAGCATAAAGGGTAGAGGGGTTCTGTTAAAAGTTGTGGTTGTTTTCCTCATAGGCATAAACCCGTATTTTAAACTACTTTTTTACTTCATGCATGTGAGTCAATAGTGTGTTGCTTTTAGATATTCCATTGTCATCAAAGCATAAAGGATAGAGGGGTTCTGTTAAAAGTCATGGTTGTTGTCCTCGTAGACATAAATCCATATATTAAACTACTTTTAGTATTATCTATTCGAATTTATTGTTGAATTGCAAAGGTTTCATCTGCGTTTGATAGGTATTATGTAGAAATCCTCTTGTTCATTTTACTTCATGCATGTGAGCCCTATAGAATTTGTACTTTTCTAATTGTTGCAAAGTGGTCCCATAAAGAGGACTTTGGAACCAAAATTATGTCAATGTGTGGGATAATGAGAGATTTTCAACAATCAGTCAACAGTGTGTTGCTTTGAGCTTTTCCGTTGTCATGAAAGCATAAAGGATAAAGGGATTCTATTAAAAGTTGTGGTTGTTGTCCTCATAGGCATAAATGCAAACAATGGGAGCATAAAGAATACAGTAGAAACCTTTTTCCTGCCAGCAAGCATAAAAATTCTGTTAGATGTAGTCGTTACTGTTTTTGTATCTTGGGGTTATAAAAAACTATGTCAAGAAATGTTTTAGAATCCAAATTACAATGTTGCCATAGAGCAGTTAAGTAATATTGCTTTTCACTTTTTAGTCTGTCCGATACAAGAAATCCAAGTAGGGTTTCATAGTGCTTTAAGGCAATTGTATACTTTGATTATAAATTCGTATTTTAAACTACTTTTAGTATTGTTTATTCAAACTTTTTTGTTGAAATGCGAAGGTTTCATCTGCGTTTGATAGGAATTATTGTTTATAAGATGTTGTGACATACATTAATTGGATGTATCTCATCATGTTTCTTATCAGGATGCTAACAACCTTGATTTGTATCTATCCTTGAATGTATCTGGATGCTATGAACTATGAATTCTACTTGCATATTGCTTGGTTGTACAAGTAATAGTAAGTGCTACACAATGGTAGAAATCACAACTCATAGTATTCATATACACCCATGCACAAATACATGGTATTCAACACATTAACACGAACATGGTTTTCTAGGGCTAGTTTGTTAGTTGCCTTTGATTAATAGTTCAAATGCACACAAAGCTAATTGTAATCATTTCTTTCTTTGAATTGCTAGGTACTTAAAGGCTAACTAGCAATTGCCTAATTATTTAGATATGGGACAATACAAGGATGAATAAGGAAATATGAACTTTCCTAAATGATCATGAATGATAGAGCTATTTGGTAAAATGCTACATATACTATGACATTTAAGCTTCAAAGACTGCCAATGAACAACAAAAGCTTCAAAAATATCAGTTAACATGTAAAGGACTGAGAAAAATTGATTTGCTAACTGAATGGGGTCATTTTACTTCAGTTATTTAGCACTTATTCTTAATTGTTTAATCACAATATGACTGGATGGCTAGCTGGCGCCATCCACAAAAAAGCAATTAAAGTAAATGCAACAGTAATCTGTTATATACACACATACATACATGGCAACATAGATACATGCATTCATATATACATAATTACATGCACACATATATACATGCAAACCTGTATGCATGGATGCATACAAAGACTATGTTTCATGGGATTATTGAAGAGTTAACTTGCTTTCTATATGCTTCTATATTTTGCATGTGTGCCTATGAGGACAATAACCACAATATTTGACAGTATTCCTCTATCCTTGATAACAGCTCATTGGTTCCAAAGCTCTCTCTATAGGACAGCTGTACATTGCCTACAAGACTCAGATGAATCCTTTGTATTTCAAGGAAAGATTTGAATCAATAACACTTAAAATGATCTAAACTATGAATTTACAATCAAAGTATCCAAATGCATTGCAACAATGTGAAACCCAAGTTCCATTTAAGATGTACAATGAAAGTAAATAGAAGGGAAAATGCATTTGCTTTAAAGTTTGTACAGCAATTTCAACAGGTTGTCTAGCCATTGTCGAAAATATGGTTTTCTATCAGCATAGTCCTTCAACCTTCTTTAGGTCTAACTGCTACTTTGTTAATTGACTTTGATTGAAAGATCAAAATGTGAAATGTGGCCAAGGATAATTATAGACAACTGTACGTTGCCTCCAAGATTCAGATGAATTCTTGGTATTTCAAGGAAAGGTTTGAATCGATAACACTTAGAATGATCTAAACTATGATTTTAGAATCAAAGTATCCAAACGCATTGCAACAATGCAAAACCCAACTTCTATTTAAGATGCACAATGAAAGGCCAAAATGTGAAATGTGGCCAAGGATAATTATACTTATTTATCTCTTTTAATTGTTATATATTCAAAGACTAATTAGCAATCCAAACAGCCTCGCCTCTAGTCAGATGCCATTAAATGCATTGATTTTGAATTAATGAATTATGCACCTTTAGCCAGTAGTTTTAATCAAAGCATGCATATGGATTCAGAATCAAACTCTCAAAATTTGAAAAGGTTAATTTTTTGAAACAAAGATCTACTTTTGAACCTCAAATGCTTAATTTTTATGAACCATATAGCATATGCCACTCACAATACCCATTTGCAAAGATTGTCCTTGTAACAAAAAGCAACAATATGATTACAAGTACAATCAATATAGTGAGAATCTTGAATTAACCTTTTTCTTTGTTTACTATATGCAATTGTAAACAAAAGAGAAGGTTCATTCTAGAAACTCACCTTGAACTACTTGCTTGAAGAATTTTCCACAGCTGGACCACTACATGACCTCTTTTCTTCCAACCAAAAGGATTGCACCATGTAAAAAGCTTTCATTAGAAAACAAAAACCATGTCTTTGTTTTTTCTAGAAGAATAACAATATATAGTACTCCTACTGCGATGGATACTAATAGCAAAAACCATTTAAACACTACCGAGCATTTTTCCAAGTTCAAGAGACACAAGTATAAATGCAAACAAGATTAACTACACAATCTAATTGTGATAGGTTATTGGACCACAAATCTTCTAGCAATGAATTTGACTGCTCTTTTGCATGAAGCCTAAAACTATTCTATCAAGCAATATTACTTAACTGCTCTATGGGAACATTGTAATTTGGATTCTAGAACATTTTTGGCATAGTTTTTTATAACCCCAAGATACACAAATAGTAACAATGACATTTGACAGAATTTTTATGCTTTCCGGTAGGGAAAAGGTTTCTACTGCATTCTCTATGCTCCCATTGTTTGCATTTATGACTACAAGGACAACAACCATGACTTTTAACAGAATCCCTCTATCCTTTATGCTTTCATGACAATGGAAAAGCTCAAAACAACACACTCTTGACTCATTGTTGAAAAGCTCTCATTATCGCACACGTTGACATAATTTTGGTTCCAAAGCCCTCTTTATGGGACCACTTTGCAGCAATCAAAAAAACACAAACTCTACAGGGCTCACATGCATGAAGCAAAATGAACAAGAGGATTTCTACATAATACCTATCAAACGAAGATGAAACCTTCACATTTCAACAAGAAATTCAAATAAACAATACTAAAAGTAGTTTAAAATATGAATTTATAATCAAAGTATACAATTGCCTTAAAGCACTATGAAACCCTACTTGCATTTCTTGTATCAAACAGAATAAAAAGCGAAAAATAATATTACTTAACTGCTCTATGGGAACATTGTAATTTGGACTTGACAACATTTTTGACATAGTTTTTTATAACCCCAACATACAAAAACAGTAACGACGACATCTGACATAATTTTTATGCTTGCCGACAGGTAAAAGGTTTCTACTGCATTCTTTATGCTCCCATTGTTTGCATTTATGCCTATGAGGACAACAACCACAACTTTTAACAAAATCCCTCTATCCTTTATGCTTTCATGACAACGGCAAAGCTCAAAGCAACAAACTGTTGACTCATTGTTGAAAAGCTCTCATTATCGCACACGTTGACATAATTTTGGTTCCAAAGCCCTCTTTATGGGACCACCTTGCAGCAATAAAAGAGATACAAACTCTACAGGGCTCACATGCATGAAGAAAAATGAGCAAGAGGATTTCTACATAATACCTATCAAACGCAGATGAAACCTTCACATTTCAACAAAAAATTCAAATAGATAATACTAAAAGTAGTTTAATATACGGATTTATGCCTACGAGGACAACAACTACGACTTTTAACAGAACCTCTCCATCCTTTATGCTTTGATGACAACGGAAAAGCTCAAAGCAACACATTGTCGACTCACATGCATGAAGTAAAATGAACAAGAGGATTTTTACATAATTCCTATCAAACGCAGATGAAACCTTCGCATTTCAACAAGAAATTCGAATGAAAATACGAATTTATAATCAAAGTATACGAATGCCTTCAAGCACTATGAAACCCTACTTGCATTTCTTGTATCAAATAGACTAAAAAATGAAAACTTACCTCTTCTGACCTAAAGCAATTTGTCTCTCACTGTCCAGCATTTTAATGTATTGAAACTCAGAAAATTACCAAATTATCACCTCAAATAACTCGTTTCTGGGTCTGGACTCTACAACTATAACATATCCTGCTCAGTCGCTAAAACTCTCCCTCAGAACACCGCTTACAAAAGACAAAAACAACACACGCAAAGTAATGGAAATGCATACCAAGTAACTCAACTCTCTATTAAATGACCAAAGTACCCTGGCCACGTGTGGCCTCCAAGCAACTCCACTGCCTTCACCTTGAGACAAATGCCATTCAATGCATTTAATTTTTATTCATGCATCATGTACGTCTACCCACCAGTTTGATAAACTATACCTTTGCTTAATTTTAATTAATCAATTTATGCGCTTGCTGTTTCCTGATATTTTAATGCATTTAATCTGCATTCATGGATTACGTACCTCTAGCCGCCACCTTTTAAACTTTTCCTTTGCTTAAATTTATTTAATCAATTTATGCGTTCGTATTTTCCCAAATTTTTAAAACGAAAATGATTTATAAAGCTACTCGGACGAATAGAAAAATAGATAAATGCTAATTTTCCAATATATAAAATAGCTCTCCAAATTCAAACTATACAAAAAAAAAAGCAATATGTTAAATGGCGAAATGTGATTGGTTCATGCTGCCGGTTAAATGCATTTTGGGTGAATGCATAAGTATACCTGCCTACCGGCAGGAACTAATAATGATTGAATACCAATACCTATGTGAGTAAATGATATTAGTGATCACACCCTAAAATTATAATGAATAATCCATGTGAGTTCACCTACAAGGTTTCACGTAACATTAATCAAATGTTAATACCTATTCAATTTGACTAATAAATAAATCTCACACCTATCCCTCGATTTGATGAATTCGTAAATTAAGATCATATATAATTGGCAGGTTGTGTTAGTAATGGCATTAAGAGACATTTGTCTTGTATGCGTTGTATTATCTTGAATCCACTCCCCACCCTCGCGCAACACGTTGATATTGATGTTGCTTATACAACTTGACTTGTGACCACTACTATGGTAGTTCTGCGTTGGCATGACAACAAACATGACAAAAAAAGTTATAGGTTGTGTATGTGTCCTTGTGTAAAAAAAATTTGGGCATGACATTTACGAACTAACGAGTTGGAATTCAAATTGGGATATGTGCATGTATTGAGTGTGAATTTAGGGCATGACAGTCCTTAAGTCTAGGGATCCATTTTTAGTTCTTGCCATGGAATTATAGACGACCCCTTGAACTTTACTAGTGATTAATTATTTTGCTTGCAGTCAATCAAATGCTATTAATTTCTTTCCTATACATTATAATTTAATTTTAATACATTATATTTTAATTTTTTTAAAGTTAAATGCAAAATTTTTAACTTTTCAAATTTTGAAAAATTATTTTTCCTCAATTTTATTGGCTCAAAACTTTTGAGGGATAAGGGCAATTTTCCCGGCTCCATTATCAGAGTTGCAATTATAGTGGGAGATGGAAAGAGAAGGTGGGAGATGGAAAGGGTAGGAGAAAATGACAACTACTTTTAACTTAACTATTTTATTTACGTTTGCAATCTAAATTTAACTAACTTTAAATACTGATAAATTCCCCTATACTTTTACTTTTAACGTAATTATTCTATTTAATGGCAATTACTTTTAACTTAACTATTATATTTACATTTGCAATCTAAATTTAACTAACTCTAAATGCTAATAAATTCCCCTATACTTTTACTTTTAACTTAACTATCCTATTTACGTTTGCAATCTAAATTTAACCAACTCGAAATGCTAATAAATTCCCCTATACTAATTTCTTAAATATTCTATGTAATTTAAATTATATAGGTTAATTATTCAAATTATTTTTGCAATACAAACCTTACTAGTTCTCATATTAATACATTCAACTATGCTAAAAAATTTGAAGATTATGTTTTTGTTAAATAAATGTATCTATGCATTCAAACTATATTTTAAGATTAATTTTTGGTAATATTAATTTTCATTTTCGTTTAATAAATTAAAATATATTTCTTGAAATCTATTTTTGTAATATAAAATCAATTAATACTAATTTCTTTTGAAATTTGATAAATTCAACAAAACTAATTTTCTTTAAAAAAAAAAAAAATGAAAATAATTAATTTCTAAATAGTTTTAATATAATTACTTTTAAAATAATTTGATTATTTTAAAAATTAAACTATATATTTTTTGCTAATACTAAATTAGATGCTAAAGTAGTTTGATTTATTTTATTTAAAAAATAAATTTACTAAATCTATTTACTTTGTTAATAAATGTCAAATTTAAAATTGAGGTACAAATTTTCTGGATTTAAAACTGAGGCTCAAAATTTTTGCATTTGAAATAACTATTTTTTAAACCATTTCTTGCATAACTACAAGTACACATTCATATTCGTGATTGTAACAAACTTCAAGATGCTCTCTTTCGAGTTGGATAATTGAAATGTAAAAAGGAAAATAGTGTGTTGAGTTGTTGATATTGTATTTTATCTGAATTAATAGTTGGATAGTTGAAATGTAAAAAGGACAGTAGTGTGTTGAGTTGTTGATATTGTATTTTATCTGAAATAATAGAGTGCCCTTGCTTCTAAAAGTGGATGTAGTCTACATTTTCCATGAGTACATTTTTCAACACCCAAGTTTTAGAACACAACAAAAAAAATTAACAAGTATAACAATAATTTTAATTATTTGTGAATAAAATAAATATAATATAAATTAAAGTAAATTATATCAATATAATATATAGAACTATAATATATAATAATAAAATAGCATAAAATTTAATTTCTTAAAATAATTAATAATAATAATAAATTGATGGAGGAGCATCTAGTTCGAGGGTGTGTTTTGTGTTTGCAAAACATTCCATGATTCTTTGTGCGAACATAAAATTTGGAAGCTAGAAGTTATTTAATTGTCAATGTAAATGGTGTTACTATGAAATTATAAATTTTATATTTTGAAGAGAATTGGTGGCAGATTAGTTGTAAATTTTTTGTTTGTCAATAAATAAATTATTATTAATAATGATATAAGATAATAATATGGTTTTATAATATAATATATCTAGTTTTAAATCTATTATATTTGATTATATATTATATTAATTTATTAAATTCATCTGTAATATATTAATTTTAACATGGCATTATAATAATATATACTATATAATATGAAATATGATTGGATGGCTTGCTCGCTTTGCAACCCGAGCGAGGGCGTCTGTGCCCTAGCTCTGTTTTGATCTTCCATGTGGTTGCATTATGGGGGGCGTTGCTAGTTTTAGAGGGGGTTTGGTTAATTTTATGGTTTCCTATGTGTTGTTTACCTCAATTGGTTGTTGTGTGGTGAGTGTGGGGTGTGGCTGTATGCTGTGTTGGCTGTGCGGTGTGCGGGCATTCGCTGTTGTGTGGATTGCGGGCTTTTGTTGCTGTGTGGGAAACGTGGGGTCCTTTGGCCCATGTGGGGTTGGCTGGGTGGAGCTCTTTTGTTTGGGGCAGTGTGTGGAGGCAGCGTGTGGCATTTGGGAGTCAGTGTGGGGTGTGCGGGGGTACCTGGTTGCCCTTGTGCGGAAGTCCTCTTTTATTCTTTACGTCTCGGGGCTTGCATGCCCGCTTGTGATTAGTATTTGTCTCAATGTCTCGTGGGGAATCATTTAGGGCAAGCCCCAAGATGGACTTCCGCTCTACGTTTGGTTCAAAGCCTTTGGCACATAATGTAAGGATAATTGATAATAATATATTTTCTTTGGAGCTAGATATGTATGGTTCGGGTTCGTCTAGGGGATCTCAGATTACAAAGATTAATGGGTGTCTAGAAAGGTGCAAGGAGAGGCTAAAATTGGTTATTCCAATGGAGATGCTTGTTGATGATATCAAATACTATTTGAAGCACTCATTTTATTGCAAGTTTATGGGTTTGAGAGTCTCACCGCAATTTCTGGAATCTTGGGCTTAGAGGACTTGGTTGCCAGAAGGAGAGATGGAGATTAGGCTTCTGGAAAACAACTACTTTATGGTGTCCTTTAATTGCATGGCTGATCGGAACAGGATTTTTGAAGGAGGTCCCTATTTTTATAACCAGGTGGGTTTGTTTATAAAGCCATGGCATGTGGGTTTCAACCCGACTGAGGAACTCCCGAATCGGGTCCCTGTGTGGGTTTGGCTATCATGGTTTCTAGTTGAATGTTGGTGAGAGGATGTACTCTAGTTGGTGGCTTCAATGCTCGGTAAGCCTGTTGGTTCATCACAACAGACACAGTTCAGAAAGGTAATGACTTTTGCCTGTATCTGTGTGGAAATTGATTTAAGCAAGCCATTGTCAGATTCTGTGGAAGTGAATGCAGGTTCTTATACTTGAATCCAACAACTAGAATATGAGACCCTTCCCTTTCAGTGCCGATTTTGTCATGAGTATGGACACTTGTAGCACAGGTTCCCTAGGGCTAAGCCTATGGAGCAGCAAACCTCTATACCTCACCGTAACCCACCTAGGGTTGATAAGGGGAAGGAGACTATTCTGGGTGATGGAGCTGGTGAGGATGGATTTGCCCCTGTCAAGGCCCATAATAGGAACATAGGGCAAAAAAGGACTTTCAAGGAAAGGCAAGATGATGATACTTTTAACAGGTTTGAGGTGTTGGATGATCTCAAACAGCAAGAAGTGAACCCAAGTTTTACTAATTTGGATAAGGGGCCTTTGGATGTTGGACAAGAAGAACCTCCTTTGGAGGCTATGCAGGTTTTGTAGGATGTGGGAGCTGGGCAGATGGATATTGACCAACCTTCGCTTGCTTAGGCAGGATCAGATGATATTGTTAAGGTAACAAAGTCTGGAAGCAGGGGGTCTCCTAGGTCCCTGAAGGAAGGTATGGGTGCGGGGAAGAGCTCTCTTCTCCTCATTTGGGTATTCAACAAAAGGATCCAAAGAAAGGTGCAAGTGAGAAGTCCTCAAATTTGGGTTGGAAGAAGGACTTGGAAAAGATAAAGATTGCTGGTGAGACTTTGGTGGAATCAGGGGCAGTTAAGACCCTCGATTCTTATTTCTCCTACCCTTTGAAATGATTGTTCTCTCATGGAATGTTAGTGGCTTGAACAGTGGCCCTAGACAAAAAGTTGTCTGGGACTTGATTAAAAGTAAATCTCCTGATATTCTCTTTTTGTAGGAGACTAAATTATGAATTGAGAGTATGTTGGGTATATTACCTAAGGTGTGGAGAAATGGTGAGTGTCAGTGTATCAGGGCTTTTGGCTCTTCTAGGGGGTGGCTTGTTTATGAAACCCTCAGAAGATTAGCCCGATCTGGTGGATGTCCTCTAAATCTTCTATTTCCTTTGTGGCCTCTAGCTTTGAAACGAGAGAAAAAGTCTTCTTCTCAAATGTTTATGCCCCTATTGAGCTTCAGGGTAAGCAACTTCTTTGGACCCATCTTTGATTTGTTCGCAGCTTGGTTCCTTATCACCCATGGATTATGGCTAGAGATTTCAATGCCATTGTTGAGTTGTCAAAAAAATGGGGTGGAATAGCAAGGCTGGAGCCACTGCTCTATTACTTTGGGATAACATCTCAGCCTTAAATCTTTTTGATGTGAAACCTAGTAATGGGTGTTTCACATGGAACAACAGAAGGATTATAGAGAATTGTGTTGTTGAGAGGTTGGATCGATTCTTAGTCTCTTGTTTCTGGGTACATGGTGTGTGGTCTTCTTGTTCTGAGATTCTGGACTGGAGGGGTTCTAACCATTGGCCTATTATGCTTAGTATTGTTCCAGCTGGTATGCCTAGGACTCCTTCATTTAAATTCCAGCTGATGTGGTTAAGGGATGCTACTCTTTTGGACCATGTTACTGATTGGTGGAGGACCAGCCGACCTGCTTTTGGTATGGCTATGTATACTTTTTCTAAGCTTCTTTAGTTTGTTAAGTATCAGCTTAAGAGGTGGAACCGCCAGAGTTTTGGTAACATCTTTCAGAATAAGGATGTGGCTCAGGTTGAGATGAATAAAATTATGAGAGTGATTCGAGAGAATGGGGTTACTGAGGAGCTTTTGAGAGAGGAGGCTAGGACTTTAAAAGTAGTTGAGGAATGCGAATTGTAGGAGGAGATCTATTAGAAGCAAAAGGCTAGAGTTGAATGGCTGCAAGCTGGAGATAAGAACACTGCCTTTTTCTTTAATTCGATGAAGGGCAGGAGGCATGGTAATTCCATTTCTATTATTGTGAATGATAGGGGGGACCGCCTTGCTTCTTTTCGAGAAATATCAGCTAAGGTGTCTTAGTATTTTTCTTCTTTATTCAGGGAGGAGCTACCTGGTGGCTCTGCTGAGGAAGCTCAGGTTCTCTCATGCATTCCCAAGTTAGTTTCTGGGGAGATGAATGAGCAGTTGATGGGAGAGATCTCTATTGAGGAGTTGGAAGGGATTGTGTTCCAAATGAAGAAAAGAAAAGCTCCTAGACCCGATGGGTTTTCGGTTGAATTTTTCAGGAATTATGGGATATCATAAAGGTGGACCTTCTTGCAGCTATTGTACAAGAATCCCAGAGGAATAAACAAATGTTGCGCGCTATGAATTCTACCTTCCTCACCCTTATCCCTAAATGTGAGGGGGTAGATAGGTTAACTCAGTTTTGGCCTATTTCTCTTTGTAATGTGGTTTATAAAATTATCTCAAAATTGATGGCTGAAAGGCTGAAGAAATGGCTTAAAGTGTTGATTTTTGAAGAGTAAAGTGGTTTTGTGGAGGGGCACCAAATTATTGATGGGGTGGTTATAGCTGCTAAGACCATCCATTCGATGGCTAAATCCCATGAGAAGGCTATGTTCATTCATTTGGCTAAGGCTTATGACAGGGTTAGATGGTCTTTCCTGAGGAAGGTTCTGGTGGCTTTTGGATTTTGTGAAGAGTGGATGCAATGGGTCATGAGCTGTGTCACTTCTGTCTCTTTTTCGGTGCTGATAAATGGTAGCCACTCTGAGCTCTTTGATGCTTCTAGGGGTTTGCGTCAAGGGGATCCTCTTTCCCCATACTTATTTCTACTTCTTGCTGAAGGTCTTGGCCGCTTGATGAGAAGAAGGGTGGAGTTGGGCATCATTCAGGGTTGGCAGTGGGGGGGAGGTTTGTCCCTGCAGTCTCACCTGTAGTTTGTTGATTATACTGCTTTGATGGGGATGGATTCTATCAAGGAAGCTACTAATTTATGGCAGGTATTGGATGTTTATCTTAAAGCTTTAGGGCAGTTGATTAATGAAGATAAATCCTCCATCTTCTTTTTCAATACCCCGGTTCCTATTCAAAGAAGGATTGTGAACATCTTGAGGTTTCAAATAGGGGCTCTCCCTTTGACTTATCTGGGTATTCCTATATCTATTGGCAGACTTCCCAAAGGCTCTTGGCAAGGTATTATTGATAAATTTCAGGTGAAAGTTAATCATTGGACCCATAGATGGTTATCTTTTGCTGGAAGGGTTCAACTTCTCAAGTCAGTGGTGCAAGCTCTCCCAACTTATAGATGCATGCTTCAAGTGGCTCTGATTGGTTTTCTTAAGAAGTTGGATTCTCTTGAAAGACAATTTTATGGGTTGGAAGTTTGACATCCTCCAAGTGGAGCCTCGTTAGATGGGATGTTGTGTGTAGCCCCAAACAATATGGTGGTCTTGGTCTTCGGCAATCGACTCTGACAGGGGTGGTTGTGGCTACTAAGTTGTTCTAGAGATGGTGCATGGAGCAGGACCAAAGTTGGGCCAGGATCTTATTTTAGAAGTATTTCCCAAGAATCCCTCATCAAGATCTCCCTAGGTACCCTTTAGAGGGGAAGGGTTCGGTGTTTTGGACTACTTTGCAGAAGGGTGCCAAGCTTATCAAGGATGGTTTATTTTGGATTTGCAGAGGAGGCTCTAATTCTCTTTTTTGGTCAAACTCTTGGGATGGCCAACCTCCACTTATCTCTTAGTTCCCCAACTTGATTCCTTTGTGTCAGAGATTTCTTGCAGTTGGTTGGGCTAGGGTGAGTGACTTCAAATCTCTCTCTTTTAGGGGTCAGTTGGGGGTGGCTTGTTGGAAGGCTCCCTCAGAATGGCCAGATTTTGGGCTGGAAGAAAGGAGCCCTGAGCTCCATCACATCCTTTGCCGAAGGTGTTGCTGTTCTCTCCCAGGAGAGGATATCCTTGCGTGGATCCACAATCCTAAGGGGTTTCTTTTTGTTGCCTCTAGCTATCAAGTTCTTTTTTCTTAGAGGTTGGATGGCGGGGAGGTTCATTGGTGGAAAAGGGTGTGGAACAAGCTCTCTTGGCCAAAATGCAACTGCTTTGTCTGGACCTTGGCATGGAATAGGTGCTTAACCTGGGATAACATTCGTAAGCATTGTTTTCAAGGGCCTTCTATATCTGTTTTGTGTGGAAATGAGGAGGATTCTTCACACCTATTTTTTTAGTGCCCCTTTGTTTCTCAACTTTGGAATTTTTGGTGGGGAGTTTGGAAGGTGCCTTGTGTTCATGCTTCTTCTCTAATCAAGTTTTGGGATAGTATGGGTAGGCCCCCCTCGATGGCTTCCTTTTTGCAGGATGTCTGGTATGTTGGTCCTACTTTTCTTCTTTGGCAAATTTGGCTGGAGAGGAATCATAGGATATTTTGTGGGGAGAAGTTAATGATTCAACAAGTGTGGTGGCATCTGTTAGGAATGATTCAAGAATTGGTTGCAGCTAAGAGTGAGATGGTCTTCCTTTGGAGAAAGGTGATGCTGAGTTGGTGGAAAGAATGGGTCTTCAAGAAATTCACTCTTCTTCTGGTGGTAACAGGCTTCGTAGGCAGGGGAAGTAGATAGTCTAGCAAGTGGGTAGGTGGATACTGCCTTCGAATGGAGTTATGAAGATCAATACTGATGGCTATTCTAGGGGTAATCCTGGGCTTGCTGGGATTGGGGGAATTGGAAGAGATTCTGCTGGGTCAGTTATCTTTCTTTTTTCAATTCATGAAGGGGCTCAGACAGTTAATTATATGGAAGGCCTGGCAATTCTTTATGTAGTTGAGAGGGCTCTAGTTCTGGGATGGAGAAAGGTCATTTGTGAAGTGGATTCTCAAATTTTAATTAATTTGGTGAATGACCAAAAGGTGATTGATATTAATTGGCAGCTGGCGATGGTGGTTCAGTGGATTCTTCAGGTTAGTTCTATGCTGGAGGTTGTGTCCTTTGTTCATATTTCGTGGGAGTGGAATCGAGTTGCTGATTGCTTGGCCAAGTGGGCTTCTGAGCATGATGACGGCTGGAAGGTTAAGGATTGGGGATAGGTTTCTCCCAAGTTACGACATGACTTGGATCGGTTACTTGAGGAAGACAAGAGTTTGTAGTTGGTTGATTGTTTCTTTTTATGTGTTTGGTTGGTTGTCTCTGGTTGGTTCTAGGGCTGTGGCTCTTGTTCCTGGCTGTACTGATATGTTCTAATTTCTAATAAATTTTTTACCCCTTTCTATAAAAATAAAATAAAATAAAATAATATATATATATACTATATAATATGTAACATATATAATCTATTTTTTTTTTAATTTATAAGAAAGAAAATATTATATAAAAAAGATCAATGATTGCACTTTTTTTTTAAAGATATTTTCCACAACAATGTTAATTTCATTATATTTAATTTTTCTTAATGTAAAATGCTTGATTTTTGAATTTTTGAATTTTTGAATTTTTGAATTTTTTCCCCATTATTCCAAAGAAAATCAATTAAGCAGGGTTAAGGAGGGTTTGTAGGGGAACTTCATTCAACTAATGAAAATGATACACTAGTTAAAATATTTGTTTGCTTTAATACATAAATTTGCATAATGTATTAGCAAATTTTCATATAGATAAAATTTATGATATACCTTAAGTATTTTAGTTAAGTTGATTTCCATATAATTGCAAGGTTGTGCAATAATAATACTAAAAATCGTTTATTAAGGTGAGTGTTATAATTAATATTACATAAATATAATCAAAATAATCTAATTTGAAAATATTAATAATTAAGAATTAGGTTTAGAATTAAGTTTATTATAATTATAATTATATAGATTAATTTACAATTATAATAATATTATTTTTTAATTAAATTATGATTAGGGTTATAGTTCACTAAAATACAATTAAATATTTTAGTAATTTAGAATTAGAATTAGAATTATATAATTATTTAACTTTAGGATTAGAATATATAAATATAATTCTAATTTATTAATCATTATTTTAAAATTTAAAATAATTATAAAAATAACCATAGATGTTTTAATCAATTATATTATGACCATATCTTATTTAATAATTATTTTAAATGTTTAATTAAATAATTAGTCATGAGAATTTTAATAACCAAATAATAAATTACAACATTAGTTTTATAAATTAATTAAATTACAATTCTAGAGCCCTAATTATTATTAATAATTATAATTTTAAAATCATTATAATTATGATTAGGTTTAGAAATAGGGTTAACTAGTTTAATGGTTAGAATTATAGATATGATTAGAGTCAGGGTTAGGATTATTATTAGAATTAGGATTTAAAATAGGGTTAAGATAGAATTAGAATTAGATTTCAAATTAATGTTAGAATAAGGGTAATGAAAAGGTAAATAATGCTCCCCTTAATCACACTTCAAAAATTTATCTTTATGTTAGGGTTAAAATTAGAGTTTGGTTTAGAATTAAAATTAGGATTAGAAATAAGGTTATAATTATGGTTAAGATTAGACTTACGCTAAGGCTTACAATTAGGAAGGGTTAGGGTTAGAATTAGGGTTTCAATTATGTTTACAATAGAAGTATGGTTAAGGTTAGAATTAGAATGAGAACTATGATTAGGGTTACAATAAAAGTTATAATTAGGATTAGAATTAAAATTATGATTACAATTACAGTTAGGGTCAGGGTTAAAAGTGAGGGTTATAATTTACTTAAGTTATTCTAATGCATATAAACCAATACAATAATAGTCACTATTAATGCACAATGATAACTTAAATGCAAAATTTCTCACTTAGTTCACTTAAACACCTATCGTCATCAACTATGTCCTAGCAATAGTAGTTACTATCAATGCACACCAATAATTTAGTAATAAATTACTTATTTAATTCACCTAAATATTTATTCTTGATCAATTATGTCCTATTCTTTCCTTTATTTATTTGTATTGTCAAACAAAACTACTTTGAGAATATAACTATCAATTGCTATTTTTCCAATCTAATCAAACCATCGCTAATCTCAATTTTCCTACAAATCAAAGAGAAAAACCATCTTGCTAGCATTTGGCAGGAACTTCCCATCAATATCTAAGATTCACAACAAATAAAAATAGGACTATTCTTGCACATTTTGGTAGGAACTTTGCATCAATATCTAAGATTTAAATAAAAATGCAACAAATAAAAATAGGACCATTCTTGCACATTTTGGCAGGAACTTCGTTGCTCTACATTGACTTTACAAGAGAAATTGAGCCTTAGAATTTTCTTAAATGTTCCATTTTCTCTATTTCTCATAACTAATGATTATATACCTTATCCAAATTGGTTTTCCGACTGCACTTTATATTCTGTAAGTTCATTATAGACACAATAGATTGAATATTATAAATAACAACATTAGTCATTATTACAGGGATCTCTACTTTTATTTGTTTTTACCTATTGGAATTTTTGCTTAAGTTTGGTTTTTGTTGATATAAGAAAAATAAATAAGGAGAGTCTGAAAATATGGAGCTAGCTTGATTCTACCCTCATTCATCTTCCCCTTAGATAAACTGATTTATAGTCTCATTGCATGATTTGTCTCTCATATACGCCATTTATTGAAACTTTAAACTTAGTTTCAACTTTCTTTAATATTTTGGTTAAATATAAGGTTAGAGTGTCAGTTTATCATCCTTCCAATAAATTGGAGGAACATAAATCTAGTTTTTCAGCCAAACCCAATAGCTTGATTTGGGACACTACTTGTCTATTGACTGTCATTAATGTATACCAAAATATAAAAGTTGAAGATGCCTTCAATAGTCAATATAAACCTACTATTTAAAACAAAACTCCTGATATAAAACTATCTAAGGATTCCATATTTAAATGTTGGTCATAATGGGTGCACCCCCTTGCAAGATTAATCACACTACAAGAAGATATAAAAATTAGAAGGTTCCAAGCCTATTTGTCAAGTTGGAATAAATCCAATGCCACATTGCATGCTAAGTTCCATCATAGGCTTCTCTGCAACATCATCCCTTAACCATGGACCTTCATCACAAACCTTATCTTACATAAAAGGATAATTAACCAAATGTAGGTTGAGGTTGTGCAGAATTTCTATTGCATGATGACCCCAGTTACATATGTCATAGACACAAGGTCATAAGTTTGTTGCAGACTATCAACATCCAAGTTGAAGTCATCAAACTTAGGAAAATATTCAGGAGAATAGGAATTTTATAGAGAAACTTTCTCATTACTTATTCTTAGAAGACAAAACTCTAACCTACTTTTGTTGTTTACAGACAATTTCTTTAATCTCATCCTTATATTTCTTTAGACAATTATAACCCCAAGAGGCCATATTGATAGCACAACCATCATTTGGAGAGAAGTAGAGGAAATCCCAGGAAAGAAAGTACGAGGTTTGAACATAAAGTTAATATTGTGATCTTTCAAGATAGAGAATTCCTCAACATCTAGTTTAAGTTCATCTGAATAAGATCCCTAGCATTCATCCATTTTTTATTAAAATTCCTCTCATCCAAGCTTGATTGAACTGAGTGATGGTAATAGTATTCTCATAGACAAGTGTTTGGTCTTGGTATCCATGACACTAGGGGGAATGGGGATGGGAAGTGGGTTGGAATTAAGAACAACAAGGGTCACAAAATCTTTAACCAAACCAAGAGAACCCACATGTTATAACTCAAATGAGGACTTTGTTTGTGGTCTCGACTTGGCATTTCTATTGTTTTAAATGGCCCTTGCTTGAGCTCACTTCGTCACATACTTTAGTGACGAAGACAATGTATTTACACTGATGTGTCTGGCTAAAATTTAATGGGAAAATGAAGTTCAATCCTCATGTTTCAAATATTTCTTGCACGGTTGGGATGGCCAAAGGGGCATAAATTCTTGTTTTAATGGTTTTCCAATTCAATATTTTGTTACCTATTCTTTGGCATCAAGGCCACCATAGACTTTCCAATAGTACATTGCATGTTGCGGCATGAACTTGAAGTTCCAATGGCCTCCAATAAGATTCTCATGTTTCTGTTGAAGTACATTCCCAATATCTTATCACGCCACACACTATAATACTTGTTTGGGCCCCAACTTAAACAACAATCCATTGACCAGCTGGAATGCCTTGCTTTCCCATGCTAACCTCTAGTGGTTTATTGCTTGTAATTCATGTCTATTATATGAGGTTTGATTAGTACTTGAGGGTGATCCCATAATAGTGGTTTACAATTTTTGGCCAAACTGGACACTGAAATTATTATTTTTAACTAAATCTTCACATTCGGGCACCTATAGCGGCTAAACTGTGAGGAATTTGAAGATGGTGCTAACTAGAGTCTCATCAAATTTTGTCTGTATATTCTAAAAATTTTTTTTCAAAATTTTTGGAATCAAATTGCACTTCTTTTTCCATCTCCCACGAAAATTGATTTTTTTCAAAAACAACATTTTTAAAAGTGATGCACACCGTATAACACAACTTTTTTCCATGAAGGATAAAATTCTAATTCTTTCAAATTTAGATTTGTAACTCTGATATCTAGTGCTTCCACTTGGTTAGATAGTTTTATTGAATATTTTTTCCTAATCAAGTTTCAAAGTCAAACTAATTATAATTGACACAACGGACTGTATAACGCGTAACTTTTTGTATATTTCAAAATTTATTTATTTATTTTTGTTGGATCAAGGACTTCAATATCTAGTGCACTCATATTTTTCATTCTTTTTTGATAATCTTCTATTTTTCCACATGTGAAGAACAAAGTAATTCATTTTCGATGAAAACCTATGTTTAATAAAACTTAAAAAAAAAACATAACAAAACCAAAACATATTAAAATTATATTCATTGGATAGCTTGTTATGAGGAATACCATAATCATTTGAAATAAATTATAAATGAATTCATTTGATCCCCCAAAAGCTAAATCAAAAGTGATTTTTTATCAGCATTTTGATAGGTGTAAAGGAGACGCATTTATACGTATGGTTTAAAACTAGTGAGGTTCTATCCAAGGGGGTTTGATCTAAGGTGATTTGATCAAACCCTCTTCAATTGGAATCCTTAAAATGAAACTTTTTAAGGCTTAAATCATTATATTTTCTAAAAATATTTGATTTCAGCTAAAATCCATTCCTCTCAGGAATTGTAAACCACTATTATGACAACACCCTTGAAAGAAAATAGCAATCAACATTAATTAGAAAGAGGCAGTGATAAATATTGATAGAGGGAATCCATTCATATTTGTGCTCATCAAAAACTTGGGATGACAAAAATCTCACAAGTAGTTAAATTGTGTTACAATAATGTCCAATGAGACGGTAGAATATTTGGGTTTGAAAAGGATAACACACCCAAATCCTTATAAGTTATCTCAACTTCAAAATGGTCAACAAATATTGATAAATGAACAATGCTTAGTTGATTTTTAGATTACTTGGTATAAGTACAAAATTTATCTAGTAAAATACATATCTATAAATTTATAAGTATAGATATTTAGTCTATAAATAAATACATATTGATTAAGGGTGGACTACATTATCTCTTCTTTAAAAAAAATTTGACATGTTAGAATATGGGCCATATTCTATTGAATAGCTCTAAAATTTGAAACATAGTAGACTATCTTTATTTAAGTATTAATTTAAAGTTTTTAACCATGTTTCCAAAAAAAATTATGTAGACTGAATAGCTACTCAAAACAGAAAGAATTTTCTATGTAGATTTTACTCATGAAGTAGATATTCTTGTTGTTGTAGTAGGTGTGCCAAATTTGGTTCGTGGTCATTAGCTAAAACCTGGTGTAGTACTAGTTGATCTTGGCTTAAATGCAGTAGAAGTATGGCACCTTCTAACTTCCTTTTTCGAAAAAAGTTTGTAAGTAAAAGATGGTTAATATATAGCAAATTAAAACTATTGCTTCCACTTTTGCATGATCCGAGTGCTAAAAGAGAATACCAAAATTAGTCAATCATGTTTCCTATGAAGAGGCTTCAAGAATAGCTTCAAAAATTAATCGTCTACCATGTGGTTTTGGTCCAATAACTATTGCAATGCTTTTTTCCACTACTCTACAATCATCAAAATGGGCATATGGGTTCAATTGATATTTTTGATGTTTGATTTAGGCCTTTTGCAATAGAATTCACATTATAAGTTTTATTAGGCTTATAAATGAGTTATCTAAATAATTGAATGGAATAAAAAGATCATTTTCTATCATAAGGCATTTTTTTGGAGACATTAGGAACCTATAAGAGGACTTGGAACTATATGCTTTCATTTTCATTTGTGCAGAAAACTGTAACATTTAAGTAAGTTGGTTATACATGACTCTATGTACAATGAAAGTTCTAAAGATCTCCACTTTTTGAAAGAGGATGTTTTATCATATATGCTAAATGGTTAAGGAAATCTTTGAACTATTAAATATTTACATAATGCTGGCAACATGTAAATTGTGCTTTTTTCATGCCTAAAAGCACAACTAGAGCATGAGAATTTTGAAGTGAGCAAAATTCTTTTGTTATAAGAGTCATTTTCTAATGGAAGACAAAGTTGACTCTATCAATGATCAAATTCCTAAATTTAGGTGACAATTGCTTTATCTTGACCAATTGTTCTTAAAACATAGTAAACTCAACAAATAAAACAAAACTATTCTAAAACTTTCTGGCAGGAACTTCGCTGCTCTGCATCTCTTGTTTAATATGTATTTGGTGATATTTTTTATGATCTAAATTCGAATTAAAAAGTTCAGTTTGTATTGTTATATTTATGAACAGATTATACCTAATGTGATGAATGAACAGACTACAATGTGATGAGTAAGCATATATCTGAAAGAGGAAGTATTAAGAAATTATCTTTCAACTAAACAATTATAAATAAGAAGATTCCATCTGTGAAATTCATAAAACCTAACAAAATTTAGATGTTTTGAAAAAACTTAAGATGGTACACATATATGAAATGATGAAAGAGAGAAGAAAAATGATTTTTAAGAAAATTCTAAAAAACAAACAGAATAAAATTGGTTACATCAATATCTAATTAAATAAAAATAGCTGAATCAATTATTTGGAAATATAATTAAAAACAAATGATGAACATAGAATAATTATACCTTAAAATATTGAAAACAGAGGCCCACTTTATAATTAACAGAGCAGATTCATCTAAAATTCCCTCCCCAAGAAGTAATAATTAATGCAATTCTTGGAATACAGAGGACAAGGGATTGAATGGCTCAGCGTTCTATGGTTTTAACAATGGAAATTTGGTTTTTATATATTATTTAAAAACAAAAAAAACATAAACACTACTAAAGTCTACTCCCACATGGACACCTCCATAATTAAGGGTTACATCAGAGAATAAGGACAAAAACCTAAAATTCAGGGTCTGAATGTGGTCTTACAATTTCAAATTCAATATTAGATATCTGCCATGTCAAATCAGCCTCCAACATTGCTCTAACAAAAATGTCATAGTTTCCAACTCGGTCTAACCAAAAATTGTCATAGTTCCCAACTCGGTCTAACCAAAAATTTAAAAAATAATTATATAGAGAGAGAATGTGTGAGGTAGGTTGAGGTGAAAAATTCAAAAAAAAATTAGTAAACTAAGTAGATCTAATTTTAGGGGAGATTTTATAGTTAAGTATGTTTGTGTTGTCGAAATAGTATTGGGATGGGTGACTTTCAAATGTATTGTGTCTATGAGCATCATCTAAATGCAATAAGTGTTATGTGGATCATTCATGTTCATGAAAAATGAGTTCTTGTAAATCACTACTCATAAAATATGATTCTAAATTTTGATAAAACATTATATAATTTAATATACTAAAAAAACCACCTAAATGAAAACTTGGGTATTCTTAACACATACATATAGTTAAGGATACCTCAATCTTTTCTGATTATAAGATACATCTTTTGGTGTCGGTAGTTAACAGTTCAATTTTAAAAGAGAAAAAGACTTCTTTTGGCTACACTATTAAGAACCTTTGTTCCTCTCAAAGACTTATATCTAGATTATCTTCAAATCAAGAGAAAGAAAGAGTCAACACGAACAATCATTCTTTATTTTTTATTATTCTATTATTATTAGTACTTGCCTAGGCAATATTTTGTTTTTTCTAGTTAATTAGTTATTAATAAGTTAGCTTTCAACCAATCAAAAATAATAATTTTTTAAAAAATATAATAAAATTTAATTTTGTAAACTTAACTTGTAAAATATTTAATTTATAAATTCAAAAAAAAAAAATGTGAATATGATTGACTAAAAAGTTTGGTGTGTTATTGATAGGAAAAATGAAATGACTTATTATTTTTCCTTTTTTTTTAGAAAACTGAACTATTATTTTTTAGATTGCCATATTGCCTATTTTTAAGAAATTGAACTATTATTTTGCCTATTATTAAGTACATCTCAAGCTTCTAGAGGATTGCCTATCTATACACCAATTTAATTTAAAAAGATGAAAAAGATGAGGAGACGATGCAAATATTTTAAAAATTAAAATACGCATTGCTAAAAATTCTCTCCCAAATACAAATTTATTGAAAAACACACAAAGGGGGTAGGACTCTGATTAATGTGTTTTAGATTTCCAAAACATTTGAAAACGTGTCTCCAATAAAATGAAAATGTTGTTTAAATTTTATTATTTTTATTTTTGTAAAAAATCTTCCTTGAAATTTCAAGCCGGTTATAATAGATTTAATTTAATAATTATTATTTAATTATTTTTTATAATTATATTATATAATTAGTTCATTTTATTTAATATAAATAAATAAAAAATTATTATTTAAATTTACATTATAATCAATAAATATTAGTTAATATAATATAATCAATAAATTTATATTATACTATACATATTGGTATGTAACATAATTATTAGATAAATTTTATATTTATATAATAATTATCATTTTTTTCTTCGAAATATATTATACTATCATTTGATTTGATTTTTTTTGTTTGATATTTATATTATTTTTGTAATTATTTTTATATAAGATAATTAATTTTTATATAATATAATTAAGATAAGATTAATAATTAATATTAATATAAATACATGTAACTATTTGCATGTATTATCTTATAATTTACATTATAGTGATTAATCTATTATTACAATTTTAATAAAAATTAACATTAATGTGACATTTTAAAATGATTATGTTAATACTATAATTAACAAAATTCATATTTAATTTTATTCACATTAATAAAACTTAATTTATTTTAATTAAACCAAAATACTATAAAGGCAAGTACTAGCCACTACGTGGCACTTGTTATTTTTGTTAATATATTATTATATTATTATTATAATAATATTATCTTATTTTTGTTTTTTAATTTTATGTACACAAACTTTCAAAGCCCCCTTCTCTCATTGATAAATGTCTTTTCAACTAATTACTTAAAAATTAATTTCAAAATTCAATCCCTACAAGAGAAAAGCATCAACAAGGATAGGGATCAGCCAAGGTTGGGGCATAGGGATGTGAAGAATGGGATAGAAGGTTTGGAGAACTCTATATAAATGCTTTTAAAATGAAGTTTGAGAAACATATGACAAACTTGGAATATAAGCTTCAGCAAACCAATAGAAATCTTGAAAAAATGTTAAAAATTAGTCATTGTTCTATAAAAAACAGTGTCGAGGGGATAATAATTCTTACAAAAAATCTCAAAGAAAAGGATTGAGAGAAGATCAAATAACTAAAGCAATCCCTAAGGAGACTAGCAAGGAAGAATAGACCAACAAGGATAAAGGTAAGAATCAAGTGCAAATCGAGACTAAGGGGCCCAGCTCAAGGACTCAAGGAAGCAAGAAGAAATCCTTTGAGGAGGAAAAGAAAGAGTTGTTGAACTTGACTAATCTTCATCAAAACTTTTATAATCAAGAGTTGGAAGTGGCAGACACTCTTCAGAACATGAAAATGTTGTTTCCTTTGGTTGTTTTTTTGCTTTTAGTTTTTTGTTGCTTGGTTGTTGAATGGTTGTGCTTTAATCTAGTAGCAACATTTTGTTTGTAGATGTTTCAAGTCCCTCCAAAACTTGTTTTTCTTGTTAATAAAAAATAATTAATTTAAATATGAGAGTTGGGATTGATATTTAATGTTTTTTAATAGAGGTAAATAATGGGTTTTGAAGGGGCCCGAAACCCTTTACAAAGAAAGTAGCTGAACTAAAGATAAAAGAAAAACATTAGCAAACAGCCCAACAATAGCACCTGTCAGCAAAAAAAATAGCCAAAAAGGAGAAACACCCAACAACACTACATACTTTTCAGAATGTCTGTCACCTCTACATCACAGTCGATAGCTTTTTGTGCATCATCAAAAACATCAAAACTTTCCTTCCTAGAAGCTCCTCCCTGAGCTTTAGTTTTGTTCCCTATACATGCTCCAGGGCCACCTGTATTAACCTTAGAAATCAAAACAATACCTTTTTCACCATTCTTACCAGCAGCAACAACTTCACCCATCTACTTACCAGTAGCAGGACCCCCATAATCATGGGTAGTATCTTTCCTTTTCTTAGCACTAACCAGAGGAGAGGCAACAGTAGGAGACTCAACATTCCCAACATTTTTATGACCCTCCCATTCTCTCAACAGATAGTCCCAAACTTTTCCCATTTGATCCTCAAGACTGAGGATTCTTTCTTCGATATTCTACTTCCTTTTGAGGGTTTCCTCCATCACCATGTCCACCACAGTGTTTAAGGATTCAAAAAGCTCATCAATTTGGTTTTGAATAGAGGACCCCTCAGTCTTGTTAACCATACCCCTAACTCTGACATTTGTTTTATTGAGCTTATGGAAAAATTGCTTAAAAAACTTAAAGAAAACAAGAGACCCCTCACACGCAGTGCCAAGCACATCAAACAAATCATTTCTATCAATATTAAAAACCCCTTTATCTAGGGCATCCTCCTCAAAAGAACTATTCCTATCCTTTTCAATAGGGGGTTCCTTACCTTTTTCCATAGCGACCAGAGTTTTAAGCTTGCGGATGGAACTACCAATTCCTTCAGCCACTGCTTTTCTCTTCATAACCCTCTCCAAGTCCTCACCTTGGGGCTCTGGAACACCAGCAGAAACTCCATAGTTATCTTTCATTTGCATAGTCAGCTAAATGCTCAGGGAATCATCAGCAAATATGTCACCTGCAATAGAGAGAGGTCGACCCTACTCCAGAATCTAACTCACAGACTGCAACACCCTTTTCTTCCCACTGGCTTCCCCAATGTCCTTCATCTTGGTGGTCGAAGGCAGAGAAGAAGCCTCTCCATAGAAATCATTCCTAATCTTCGGACCCCTACTCGGCACCACAGCAATAGGTTCATCACTACAAGTTAAATAAGCACCACTATCACAATATTCACCTTTTTTCTTCTTTCTCAAGGGATGGCTATGTGGACCCCCTTCCAAAGAGGCAAGAGAATCCAGCACAAACTCCACATCATCCTCTGAGTCATCCTCTTTACCCTAAATCAGCTTCCTTCTCTTGGCCCTTTTAGTAACAGGTTCATCATCAAAAGTCGTCTCATACCCTTCTATAGGTTTTTTATCCTTTGGAGTGGTCATAGGTTTGGGAACCTCAAAATATTTTGCATAATCAGAAATTAGGAGAATTAACCCAACATGTAAAATAGGATTTTTTGGATTCTTCTTGTGATCCTTAATCCCCGCATCCAAAGACATAACAAGATAAAACAGAAAAGAGACCCTCCTCTTGTGATGAAAGTGATTTAACAAAATGAAATGGTAGTTACTCACCTCCGAGAAATGGCCTTCCAGGGTAATGTAGCACATCAATTCCTCTGCAATGTCTCCCCATAAAGCCTTAAGGGAGTTGTATTGATAGCCGCCACTCTTAACAGTCTTTAAGTCCTTCTCTTCATCATCTTTGAAGAAAATTTTCATTGTTGTCTACGCCTCCTTTTAATCCCTAAGAACCTTCATACCGTCCATAGGTAGACTCATAATTACAATGATGAATTCCTCATTCACCTCAAACTCAGTCCCGTAAAGTTTAAGAACTCTATCGTTCCAACCCTTAAGAAAGAGCTCTGTCACCTAAGGGTTGTTTCCATGAAGTCTTTCCAGATAGGGGGTTAATCCACCCTTAACAAGCACCTTCCATACCTCCTCCTTCTCCTTCGTAGCAACACAAGATTTGGGTTCGACCTGATTTCTATCACCCCCCATATTGATGTAATTCACACCAAAAACTGGCTTACAGACACAAAGCCCAACACTAAGAAAACTCTAGAACACAATGCCAAAACTACCCAGAATCCATTGAGGCCAGAGCTAGGACAGGGGAATATAACAATTATTTTTCTATGTCACCTTGCACCCGTACAAAACTCTTGATTCAAATCTTGCATCCCATTCTTATTCAGAACATTCTGCCATGTGGTGAGAAGCTTGCACATTTCCCACCATAATAGGACTTTAAGCCATATGAATTCAACACTCATTATTTATCATGGTAATAGCCTCTGTAGGAAGACAGTCGTTCTAACCCCACTCCCTAAAATCTCTAACACCAATGTTTGCAAAGATATATGCACAAGCCCATTTCCTTCTCTAAGGATATGTGAAATATAAACCTCATCAAATGACTTTAACATGTCTAAAGAATCCTTTATTAGCGACTCAATAGTCCAAGAAGGAGGAGAAATATTTTTCAAATTGTTTATAATATTCAGAGAATCTCCCTCAAGCCAAACTTTTTTAAAACCTATGGTTTTAGCCAATTTGAGACCATGATAGGCTGCAAGTGCTTCCACATAGTGATTGATATTTCATGTTATAATAAATGAAAAAAATAATTAAATTAAATGGAGATAGTACTAAGTTTTCCATTCAATGAAGATATCACTATATAGAAGTCAAAAGACTAGATTTTTCATGATATCATAATTTTAGAATGTCATCCGATTATTGTTGATCTAGGAATTTGTTAATTAATTTATTGTTTGGTTCACTTTTGCTAGCATGTGTGTGATCTCTAGGAATGCATATGTGAAATTTAGATTCAAGGATCTAGTTTGATAGAATTATGTTAATTAAAAAATTTCACCTATTTACAAGTGTTTTGAATTTGATAAGGAATAGATGGTATTTAGAAAAATACCTTTGAGCAATCTGTTGAATTGTGGTTCTCCTTAGTCAAACCCCTAGATGGATTAATTTAATGGTGATCAACCAAAATCAATAATTGCAAGCAAGCATGTAGTTTGTTCCTGGGATGATGGTTTAATGCTTATGCAATTCTTTTTTATCCTTTTACAATCAAAGTTTAGATGTGTTCAATAGATTCTTCTTTCAATCTTAGATTATTCTTTTTCAATTAGTATTAGTCTTTAAATAGACCACCCTAGTGTGAAATTTGAAATAAGTTGTGCTTTAGATGACTTATAATAAATAACAAGAAAGGAAAACATCCAGAAAAAGTTCAAGGTTAAAATTGATGTTGTAGAAATGATCTAGATCAATCCACACCCATTTATCTAGACAAAGGTGATGAACTACTAGATTTTGAGATCGGACCTACATCTTGGGATGAGAAATGATATGGATAGGCTAGGATAAAGCTATTTTCCAACTTACATGAAAAATACACCATCTTACCTAGTAATTGATGAATAAAAGATAACTTAGTGATTGTGGGCCCAAAACATAAGGAAAAAGGGTATGGGTATGCAATTATCACTATTACATTTTTCCCCTAGTTTGACTTGCATAATATCTATCATAGGAACATATGTCAAATTAAAAATTAAGCAATCAATGTTAAAACTAAATATTTTTTAAACAATCAAAGGATTTGTATCTCTACATGAAGTATGCATATCATCAATGTTGATCATATGTAGTCTTCTCATGGTGAGTGCTTCATCTTGAGAGTATAAAAGTATATTAAAAAAATTGTAATGAGTAGCATTTTTCATGCATTTAAAATGAACATAATTACAACTTTCTAAAACTATCTATAGAAAAGTAAAAGGCGTAGGGTGAGAGATTTAACAAATACTAGTAAAGCTCCAACTAAATAGAAAAAGCTTCAATCATGAGGATGGATGTTAAGGAATCCAACCAAGAAAATAAGGTGCTAAGGATTTTTTCTAGATATAGAACATGACATTACTCTATATATATCACAATTAAAAAATTTAAATGTGTAGAAGTAGTCTATCTAGATGTAATTTGAAACTACATGTTTGGTACAAAAAAATAGTCATAGTTGTCATAACTATCTCACTACATTTAAACTTATCAATAAATGTTAGTGATATAATATATGCCCCCTCTAATTAGTTGCATATAAAGGATATCAAGAAGTTGGAGCTAAGAGGGAAATGTAACATCATGTAAATCGTAAAAAGCATGTGATTCTTATCAAAGATAACATTGTGTAAATCATAATGAGCATGTAAAGAACATTAATATATAACATCATTTACTGAAGCACAATCATATCAAGTACTATGTATGAGATAAACATGTAAGCACAAAAATACAAGGGGATTATGTGCCCCCAAGGTTGCCTCTAGTCACAAGGGAACAGGGGAAATAATCTATAAATATGAAGGTATTGTAAACATAATAGATTGTGTGTCATGTGTAAGTGTAAACATTGGCTATAGAAATATGTGTAATAATCATATTGTTGAACACCCAGAATATTGAGAGGGGGGATGAATCAATATTCTATATATAACCAATTGAAATGATGGAAAAGGGAGGTGAACCAAAAGGGTTAACAAGATGATGAACCTCACTTTTCACTAATTATTTCATCCAATTATGCATAAAAGAATATTAGAAAACAAACCTAACTGATATAACAGTAAAATCATAGGTTTTAAGATGGTAAAATGATGTGTACCTAATGAAAAAAGTTATTTTTCAGGCCTCACTAAGGACTCATTCGCCCAATGGTGAATGGGTCAAGGTTTTGGAAAATCAATTTATGGGTTCTATTCTTCAATGCCTGCACCTCTAGATCCTAGGTGTTCAACTCTTGAAATTTGGAAATAAATTCTTTGGAGTACTTTATGTAATCTTGCAAGAAAGATGACAACTTTGACAACTTTTTCTCTCCACATGATCCTCAACCTAAAACCCACAATCACGCATCAAAGAGGAGAAAAGTGTTGATTGTTAGGGAAAGGGGTTTTCCTTGGTCAAACATCTTTTCGGTAATTAAACCTTATGATGAAATGATAAAACATGAAACACGAAACAGTGATACCTTGGATGAAATCTTGGATGACAAATCAACAGTCTAGCATGAAGTGGCTTTAAGGAATGTAGATCTTGATCTTGAACTTTGATATGAAACAATGCTTGAATTGGATCTTCAATGTTACATCAACACATTAGCTCAACAACATGTGTGATGCACTATTCCTTTGACATGATGATAAGACCTTTGATTGTTGCAATAAACTTTAATAAGATCTACCTTTGAATGCCTTCTTGAATGCTCTTGTAAATGTTGACTTGAATGCTCTTAATATAAATTCAATTTTTTTAGGATTGCTTAGAAAAATTATTTGTGAAACTAAGTGAAATAGCCTTGTATTTATACATAACTTAAGATTAAATCCTAAAATTCAAATAACACAAGTTGACATCAGATCTAGGATTTGAAATCATTAAAATACTAGAAAAAACATATTCCAAGGGGGTGTCCTAAGTTAAGTAAGGACTCATTTTCCATAGGGTGAATGGGTCCTAGCACACTTAACTAGGACACACTTTGAGGGATGTGAAATAATATGCAAAAAGGGGGTCCTAGGACCTAGTGAGGACCCATTCGCTAGGTGGAAAATGGGTCCTAGGTCACTAACCTAGGACACATTCCTTGCAAAATTAAGTGTTGTGTAATATTATTTAAGAGTGTCAGGTTTTATCCCTCAAAAAAGCAATTAATTAGGCTTGGATTTGAATTAAAGGATCCAATTAACCTCAATTAATTAATAAAGCCCTAGATTAGTGTGAAAGAGTAAAGATACACTTTACAACACCCTAAATAAGACACAATTAAGTCCATTTAGTTTATAAGGGTCCTAAACTTGATGTGAATATGTAAAACACATTACAACACTAAATCAAGGCAACATTAGGTTCATTTTAATATAAATTATCCATTCCCAAACTAAGGAAAAAGAGATACTTTTTTCATCACTACACCAATTAATCACAAACCATCCAATTAATAGAGTATATCTAACTACATCAATGAATGAAAACATGAAAGGGATCACAAGATCACATAGCACATGAACACTATGATTTTTATGTGGAAAACCCAAAAAGGGAAAAAACACAGTGAGGATTAGCTCACAATATATTATAACTGGTTATAAGATATTACAAAGGCTCACTTCCATGACACATTATCCAATAAGGCTCACAGCCAAAGATAGGTATAGAAACAAAAATGACTACACAACCAAAATGTGAAGTGATACAAAGTGCACCTTCCTTGTGTTGAATTTGGTTCCTTTGAAGCTCTGAATACAAAACTCTACTCTGCTTTGTAGTCACTTAACATTCACAACAATTTTGCACTAATTCAGACCTCACACATTGATTTACATGTTTGTACAATATCATATCTCTTGCATATCTTGTCACATGTCATCTCTTCCTAAAATTAAAAAATGTCTCACATATATAACCAATTACATCCGCATACATCAATTAGGTCGGCCTAACTAGATGTAGCCCTATTTTAATTCAAAATTACCTTGTCAGCTCCATACTTGATTCAAAAACATCTTCACACTCAAACCAAACATGTAACACTTAATTTAGGTCGGCATGGATTTAAAATAGATTTCATTAATATCTAAAATACTTAATTAATCTCCACAACATATATCAAGCATTAGGTCGGTCAGGAATTAAGCCTAATCACAAAATAAGCCAACTGATCACACACCAACGATCCATTTGATCATATAATTGCCCACCATCTAGAATACATAGTGTATCGACATTTTTAATCCATCTCCCAAAATTATAAATACCAATTCCATTTACCAAAGGAATGCAAACCAGATTACACATACCCATTTACACTGTATAAAGAAAAAATTGTATGTCAAACTTCTATTGCTTGTATCTTTTAGCACACTCATCCAAAATCACTGAGATATTGATCATAGGGGCACATAACAGCCAAGAATAATATACTATAACCTCATAAGCTAATCTTACTACATGAGTGATTTCGAATCAAATTACCGAATTAAGATGTCTTCATTCTATTTACCAGATTTGAAAGAACTGTCAAAAATCATTATTGGCATCAATGACAACACATTAAAGGCTTTATTCTTCATTATTTCAACACATATAAGGTATGATCATCAATTTCAAGAAGTAAAGTTGCCTAAGTGGATATATAGGGCATTGCCTAACACATATAGGTAGAAAAGGGGAATAAGTAGAGGATAATGGGATAAAAGAGTCTAAACCCCTTTTTTAATTTCCCCTTGTATCATTAAAAATACACTCAACAATAATATAGAGTAAATTCATAATAGTAACTAGGTATTTAATTATCTTTCCTTTAAGAGTAGATAAACCAAAAGCACTCATTCCAAATTAGGAAGTAGTAATGAAGGCACCAAATGAAACTTTCCTCAATGAACATTTCTCTCTAACATTTGGATTCTTAGAATGAGCATGAAGAACCAAGTCACCAAGCTAAAAATTTATGTGAGTAATTCCTTTATAATAATTATTTTCTTTAAAATTTCTAACATGCATGAAGATTATCCAATGTATTAACCCTTATTTCATCAAGTGTCTCAAGATCATATAAATTTTGTTCTCCATGAAGAGAAACATGCAACAAATAAATCTTGAAATCTCTATCTCAAGGGGCATAATGACCTTACTACCATAATATAATGAATAAGTTGTGTAGCTATTAGGAGTGTGATTTATATGACAACAAGTTTATAATGCAAAAACACTTTTTCATGTTAGTTAGTATTGTTTTTATCAATTATTTTTCCTAAAAAAATTGCTCAATGGTCTTATCAATAGCTTTTTCTTGACCATTAAGGTATGAAGGGGTAGAAAAGCTCTATGGATATTGTAAAAAAAATACCTTTTTTTCTTTAAAATGTCATTATCTATAAGAATAGTAGATGGGGACCAAATCTAGAAATAAGATTATCCATTTAATAAAAGTACAAATCTTATATTTGTGCTATATTTAAGGGGGACAACTTTAGACTACTAAAAATAATAATCTATACAAATGATAATAAAACTATGTCACTTTGAAGATGTTCGAATAATATTACCAAAACATCTAACCCCAAGCAAAAATGGCCAAGGAGAGGTAAACATATCAAGCTCATTAGGGGCTGTATATTTTAGATTACTTTGTGTTTGGAATGTCACATTTATAAAAGAAAATCATATGAATATTTCTCCATTTTAATGTTACTAATTTTTTGCTTCCCACTTCAATTAGTGAAGATCTAATGGGCAATTATTTGGTGGAGTATAAAAATTTTGGTGCATAGTTCATCTAATGAACCTTTGTTTCCTGAATGAAGGGTTTTTAAAGAATTAATTTATTAGAATTATCCAACAGTTTGAGTGAAACTATTGAACAATCTAGACAAAGCAACAAATAGTTCATTTAGAAAACAAACATTCAGAGCAGTGAAGTAAACAAACATTATTTTTTGCAATGTTTTTCATTACTAATTATCAGAAAATAATTACAGTTCTCAAGCAAAGTGTGTAGAAAATATCATTCATTTTGATGAAAAAACATATGCTTAAACAAATTCATTTTAGTTATTTCAGATTATGTAATTGAGAAAAAGTTCAAATGGATACACAAGTCATTAGATATTATGAAATAATTGATTTATTAAAAGCAGTGTTTCTGTAATCCCACACAAGTTATGGGTTTGAATAAGTTGATTTGATTAAAAAATAAGTGTAAATCATACATCTAAAGATCAACTAAAAGAAGAAAGACACATAAGAGGAGGTCATGTTTGCCATTTCCTTAAGGGTTGGTGAAGGATTGACTCTTTAGCCTCCAACTTGATCTTCAGTATCTTCATTCTTTATTTCCCTTGCTCCTAAATTCCAGATGCACTTGCAGTTGATTGATAATTTTTTTAGAGCTTAGGTCATGAGATCCAGTTACATGCTTATCAACAAATATATAATTTGCAGTTATTATCAGATTAAATCAAATTAATCACTATTTGAGAGATAAATGAAAAACTGCTAGATTAAATCAACAAGAGAAATAATTAAATTCATTGTTTTTTATAATTTGTTTGCTTCATGTGCAGATACAGGAAAAGTATTGTTGCCACTTTATTTCATCAAATTACAACATGTGGGTTAAAATGTGGCTCCCACAGGAGCCCAACACCTTGATTTTATCAAATAATCAGCTCAATTGAGCTTATTTAAGAGGGAAATGCAATGTTAAAAGTCATCATATTAACATGGTCATGGAATGATAGTGAACAGGCATACATATTAAGTTCACAAAGTATTTTTTCAAGGAGTAGCTATAGAAGTAATGAAGTGCAACAATGATTCATTCATTTAAAAGTTTTTTTTGTTACAGAGTGTTCTATAAGTATTCAAAGAGGATATGTCACTAGGAGAATAGCAGCTAGACCATTCATTTTAATTACCATTTGAGGGAGTGATTCATCATGCAAAATTTATGAATGTAGGTTGAGGCTTTCATAAGCACAATATAGTGACTAATGGAGATCACTACCTTAGTCATAAAAGATTAATCATAGTCAAGCAAGTAAAAGATTACAGTGAACATGAAGGCATTTCAAAAAGTATGAGTACTGCTTACAATGAAGAAACAAAATAATGGTGTTCATAGATAAAAGATAGTTATGATTACTTCACTATCACAAAAGAAAAGTCAACAATATTGAGTATCCAATGAAGGAAGGAAGCCATGAAAGAGGTTTTCAACAAGAACTTCAAAAGCAATAAATGAAGAAATTATCTCTTTTATAAATTTGAGCATAGAACGAGAATCTATGTTATTTCAATAAAGAATAAAGCTACAGGATGTAGTAAAGTAGATAATGTAGAATCATAGTTTCTAAAAGCACCATGAAACAAGAACAACATAGAAGATGTAAAAAAAGTTGAAGTTTATCACCATGGCCTTGGGTTTTCTCTTTTCTTATGACTCAACAGAAAGCTAAACCCATGAGGGATTTGAATGAAAATATCTTTCTATAGTACAAGGGAGTGAAAAATAGTTTATAATCTTGAAACCCTTGGCCATGAAGGAAAATTCAGCCAAAATGTAAAATACAGAGAAATGAGGATTTCAACCTAAAAAAATTAAATATCTAGCAAAAGATTTCATGGTCATGGCCTAATCATGAAATTTGTGTACAAGAAACAATGAATAATCATTATTCTAGTCATTCTCAGACTCAAACATATCTTTCATTTGCAAGGAAATAAAAATGCAGAGCCATGGCTGCAGCCTTTATAAAAGCACTCCAACATTGTGTTTAAAAGAGTTTGAAATGGGTTTCATTATAGTGGCCTAGAAGGCTATTTACTTTTATGTGGATTCAAAATATAGAGATTGGGAGTGAAGAGATCAATTTAAAAACTCACCTAGATTTTTGTATGAAGAGATACTTTTCAAAACTCACAGGCTTCCTCTCTATTTTTCTTCAAAAAAGGCTCAAATAAAGTTATCCATGGCCGCCAAGCAAGAAGTCAACAGAGGCAAAGTTCACAAAAGATTTATCAGAAATTTAGTGAGGCCATAACCTATAAGCTCTCATAGAACTTCAAACTAGAAATACAATCCAAATTTGAAATGAAATCAGACTTACCAAGAAATTTATGCATTGGATCTCTAGAAAAGCTTCAGAAAATGGCAAAGAAGAAAACATCTCTAGCTCAAAGGCTCGACCTAGGGTTTCATGGTGGCGGTGCTCCTCTCAAGCCAACAAGTGAAATGAAGTCAAAATGAATGGTCTACCTTTCATTTTAGGGTTTGATAACCCTAAATGGAGTTCGATAGAGTCAAAAGGATTTTTTACTTTAAGTTTTCTTATAAAACTTTATCACCATTTACTAGGGTCGTGGCAAAATAATGCCTTATGATTTTATTTTTGAATGCTCTTTTTAAATATTTCATAAGACTTAGAACCTAGCCATTTAATTCTTTAGGTTTGGTTTTATTTAAACTCTTTTTGTTTTGCATTTCAAACTCAAAATTGTAAAACTTTATTTAAGTGATAAAATATAAATCACTTCAAATAAATGTTATTATTGAATGAAAAATAAAGATGCCTTTGATGTATTTTCAATGGTGAAAAGGGAGTTGTTTTGAAGCTTTAAAGCTTTGCATGGATCATGGAAGTGGTTGAGAAAATTTAGCCAACATGTGGAGTAAAATCAGGAGTTTGGAGCACTAAATCAAGAGTTCAGTTTCAATTAAGAGTTCCAGTTGGTTGAGTTTCAATCAAGGACCAATTTCAGGCACATAACTCCTTGTTTCATTCAGTTACAAACCTATTTTGGAGGGGTTTTCAGTTGCATACGACCCATGAAGTTGTTTTGAAATTCACAACTCTTTATGCATTCTTGGAGGAGTTCTCTTTCAATTACATGCCTGATTTGAGGGAGAGGATGGACAACACATCATTTCTTGGAGCCAAAATTCAAAATTTGAATTCTTGGAGCCTTCTCTATAATACTTTCTCTTCTCTCATTTCTTTTCGGTAGTTTTGAGTTTGGTGACTGTTGTAGTAGATTTCACATGCTTTGTAACTCATTTCTTATGAGTTCTATAGATTTGTAATGCAGATATCTCCTAGTTTTCAATAAGGAAGTTCATTTCTTTCTCAGATTTGTCTTGTGCAAGAATTGTGTATGAGTCCTTAGATTAAAATTTTGTGATTTCTATGAAATCCTTCTTTTTATCTGATTTCTTTAGTGTCTTTTTCAATTGTAGTATGTTATAGTGTAGGTCATTGATTGTGTTTCTTTCATTTTTTGAATGCTTTTTATGAAAACACTATTGTTTTCTTTCAAGTAAACTTCAATCATATGAGCCTTTCAGATGAAATATTTATGAAAAATATATTAGATTGAGTGGTGAATAATTTTAGCTTCATTTGTTGAGTTATCTTGTTATGTTTAATGGAAAATTCAAATCTTTTTTCAGTTGGTGAATCACCTCATAGTTTAGTTTTCAGTTTCTAAATCATCCTTCTTACCCTTTTCCAATTTGAATCCATAGTGTTTAAAGAAATTTTCAAAGGGAGCCAACCCATAATCTAGAGGTCTACCCTCATTATAGGATACCCATAGCCTAAGAGTTGTCCCATGTTGCATGGGATTTTGGAGTTTTTCAACTTATCTTTGGGTGCAAATCCCTATGTCAACATTTACACCAATAGAAACTTATGTATAATTTTTTTTAAACCAATAACTTCAGATTAAATTTCAAGATAAAAACTTTGGGAAGAAATTAGTTTTTGGGTGGGATAAAAAATCTACTAGGAAAAATAAAAATAAAAGGGAAAGGAAGAAATCAACATTAGCCCTCAAAGGAATAAAATATCTTCATGAATTTCTACCCTAAATGCTAATTCTAATGCTAATATATTATCTAAAGACATGAATATTGTGGTCTCTGGTTGCCTCTAGAAAAGTGAATTATAATTCTAATGATAATGATTTTGTTAATTCTAACTTTGTTGGTAGTGAATTTGATGAGGAGACAAGGGTAAAAAAGACCCTTTATCTTCTTTCGATCCCTTTGGTGCTAATATTTTATGGGATTTCCTAGAATCTTCTATGAAAATGAAGAAGGATATTCTATGAAAATGAAGGAGGCCTTGAGTAAAAGAGGTGATATTTTAATGAGGATGTTTCCTTATAAAAAGAAAGTGTAAAATTCCTTTGAGAATATTGAAAAGAAACAAACTAAAAATCTTGAGACCCTTATGAAAAATGACCAAGTTGAAAAGAAAAAGGGTGTGAAGGATGTGGTTAAGAAGCATGGAGCTCCTTGCACTATATATTATATAAATGAAAAGAATATTGGTCATTATTCAAAAAATTAAATTAGAAATGAAAAGGAAAGTTACAGAGTTAGAGGAATTAGTTAGCAATATGATTAGTTTGAGTAAGGAAAACCTAAAATAGAGCCAAATCTAGAAAAGGGAAATTTGTAACAAAATATTATAATGGAGAAATTGATTCTCTAAATGAAAATTTATATTTGATCTCTAAAGAGTAGGATGTTGTGTCAAGATTTGTAGACTGACATACTCTCCTATTCAATTTTATTCTTTTGTTGTTGATTTTATTACTTTTTCTCTTAGTGTTGTATTTTATTGTTTTTCTTTTTTTATTAGGCTTTATGTGTTGATTCCTTATTTGAAATCAAATTTGACTCTACCTTTGGGATTTTGAAAAAGAAGTGACCCTTGTTTTCCTTCTAATATAATAAAAAAACATTGGCATGACCACCTACCTCTATGGGCTTCTTGAAGGGTATTGATTTCTTATTATTATTAAGGTATCTAAGTAGTAAACCACTATAACCACACTATAAATTACTCTTACAATAATAATATATTTGACAACTAACTTATAGATATAAGTATAAGTATTTTAGAAAATTTAGGGGGAAATATCCTTGAATCAAGATAATTATAAATATCAAGAAACCACTCCTCCCCAATCAATGTAGCATAAACCAATAAATAAGTATCTTGTCTACCAACTAGTTTAATCTATAAATAAGAAATGTAAAGTCAAAAGTATCATCATCTAGATGTTCATAAGTAAGGTGGTACTAGCCAAACATCTACATGTTTATTGTATTTTTGGGTAATAACATGAGTCAAAATAATCTAGTAACTATAAATTCATCTCATGATATTGTGTAAATGTCACATCTTTTTCCTTATAAAAACTAGTAATTTATCTAATGACCAACTATGAATCAATGCCATTTATACTTGTGGATTTCATTATCAAGGTAATAGTCACATGTAATCAAACAATATAATTGTTTCTTAATAGATTTTTTATAAATAAACTTAATATTGTACTTTGTGAGTAACATTAATTGCCAGGTCTCTTGCATGACCTAAATAATTGGGGTTTGAAAGCGTGTATTTCAAAGAATTTTCCTCTATTATCAATTTCTTTTTAGTGTACAACATATAGCGTCTCAATTATATAAAGAGAAGACCATGAATAAACATAATCTTTATATATGATGTAGAGTGAGTAGGGAAGCACACCAATCTCAGATGGCAGAGGTCCTTTTATGAGTGCTTCTCTCAAATACTCTTATCAATACTTCACCGAATCATTGGCCCTCTATAAGGAAAACTCAACTCACCAAGGGTCCTTGAATCTCAGACTACTGAGAGGCTTATAATCACTTGAAACATGCTCTAGTAGACCAAAATAAAAGCACCATAACCTGATTGGAACTTAGGAAACCCCATGAGTTCATTTCTCACACTATTAGGCCTCTCTACCTTCAATTGCTTGTATCACTGCTCGGTAGGACAATCTAATTCAATTTCACTCACAAGCCTGTATAAGGTGCACAATACTATTTTTAGGAAACCCTAACATGCCTCTACAAGACCTCAAAGTCTTACTTCTTGGCAGTGGATGGAAAAGCAACCATGGCCCAATCTATCATTGTCCTCAAGAGGCCTAATTGATTGAACTTGACTGGTTTTTAGTTACCTAGGCTCACCCCTTCTCCCAAAAGCATTGTTCCAAACTCCTACGGGCTACTTACAACCATTCCAACCATTCCTAAGTTCCACCTTGAACAAATTCTCTTAAAACAAGCAAAACTCAGACTTTTGCTTTACAAGCTAGGCTTGTCACATGAAGATGCTAGGTCTAGATCAGTTTGTAATCTCCTCCACACAATAGGCCATCCTCTAGAACCATACAAATATGAAAATATACATAAATAACTTCCATCCCACAAAGGATTAGCAACTTTATACCATGGGAGTGGAAGATAGAGACATTTTTTGCCAAAACCCTAGTTTTGAGGGTTTCTTGACCTGCTACTACTAAAATGAATATATCTTCTCTTATACCTGATGAAAATTCACCAAACCACCTTCAAATTAAATTTTACACTCTCCTATTTCCAACCATACTATGTTTGATCCCATACAAATTGTATAGAGGTCGTACTACGCGTTTTAGCAGCAATTCACAAACAAAGATTTCAGAAAACAACTACTTTCATTAGAGCTTCAAATAAAATGATTCAACAACCATGCCTCGACCACCAGAAGCTTATTTCACTTCCAAAAACCCTTCCCAACATTCTCCAACTAAAATTTTAATTAGTTGGATGTTGGAACTAATCAAACTTCACTTTAGACTCTTAATTGCCTAGTTAAGGCAATTGACTACTACTTCTCAAAAGCCCGATTGAAATGAGGCTTCAAAGGTGTATTCAAATGTATAAAAGACACCAAAAACACTTCAAATTTCAAACCAACTCCCCTCAAGGACTTGGATACACCAAGTCACTTTAATTCTTTAGTTTTCCTAGATGAACCAACCTTACATGGTGAGGAAGGAGACCTTGTTCTTACAACAAGACTTGATTCCAAATCTAAAACTTGTTACAAGACATGAAAGATGGTTCTTGGAACCTTATTACATCTCAAACTTCTTGACAACAAACAAAGAAAACAAGCAATACCTCCAAGAGGAATGGGGATCCCAAGGTGCTCCTGCACCAATATAGGAGCATACCATGATTCATAACCCAATAAAGTGTGACTAATATAGTAAACATGTTCTTTAACATTCTAATCCTTTTGTGTTAATAACCCACCAATAACAAACTCAACATCTCAAACATATATTAATAAGGATTTAATATGAATAATAGGCATAAAACTTGGTAGATTCATCAATATCGTTTCATACCATCAAAATATTTGTGGCACTCTTTATTGTATTAGAACTTAATATCTTTCTTTATAATTTTAGTGAAATGTAAAGTACATGATCCACTAACTAAGAGATAAAATGTCAAATGACCTATATTTTATTTACCTTGAAGATTATAAATTTGTGCAACATTCTAATTCATAGGAAAAAATAATAGCATTTATCTTCTTAGTATCTACTTCAATACAACAAAGCCCAAAAGGTGTATGTTGTCTACATTGAGTATGCATTTCTTAGGATTCAAATAAACTTGATATTGTTGGAACTTCTCAAGGATGGTATTTTAATCCTATAGATGATTAGTTCATTTCATGGATTTACGCAAAATATTATCCTCATAATCCTCTAAAATATTGTGCATCAAATTATGGAAAATCAAAGTCATGGCCCTTTGATAGGTAGCTCCAATATTTCTCAATCCAAATGGCATAACTACATAGAAAAATATGCCCCAAGGAGTAAGAAAATTAGTCTTATATTGAGCTTAGAGGTTTATAATAATATAATTATAGCCTCAAAATCCATCCATAAATGATTTCATCTCATTTCTCACAATTAAATCAACAATCATATCAACATTATGCAATGGAAAATAATGTTTGGTCGATGCCTTGTTAATATCTCTAAAATTAGTACATACATGAATAGATCATTCAAGAGTATCTTTAAACACTAAGTTTGAAATCCATGGAGAGTATTCAATGGGTCTAATAAATTTAACCTCCAATAAATTTTCACTTTCATCTTTTATCATTAAAACAAATTTAGGAAATAGATATTTCTATATTTTTATTTTATCTAGATCGAGAATAATGTTATGCATGATAATATAACTATAGATGTTAAATATTTCCTAATATGACCATGTAAATAAGTTGTTGTAATGTTGGAGTAGTGTGGACATATTGTGTTGTTTAAAAATGTTCAAATATTCACCATTTTTTATTGCTTTTTCTTGATTAGTTTTGTCCTTGAGTGTATTTATATTCTTAATGAAAGGTTTAGTAGGTAAATTGTATAATAATTCTCGAAAATCACCTAGTGAAGAAGATATTTCCCCAAAGTAAGAACAAACTTCTAAATATAGGAAACCTTTTTCATGATAAGCTCAAGTGAATATTCATAAAAACCCAAGAATTTAGCAAGTCAGCATCATTAACAAGTGTATCTAAGCCAAAAAAAAATCTCTACAACTATTTTGATCATGTTTTGATTCCTTTTTTTAATTTTTTTGAGCAAGAATGGAATTGAACAATGTAGGGGGGCCTTTTGTGCACCCCTTCCTTAAAAAATGCTAATGGGATGTAATCTAGCAATACATTTTTGACCTCAAGCAGTACTTTGCCTAGAGGTTCCAAACATTGGAAGGATGTTGTCTTGGGTAAAGATTGGACAACCCATATTCCTAGCATTATGGATGATGATCATGTGTTTTCTAAGTGGAAAGAATGCATAGCTATAAAGTTTCCCTATTAAATGGTTAACAGGATTATATCCTCCATGGACAACACTTTGATGGGATTTTTTTCCATCTAATTATTAACCTAGTTATAATATGGGCCTTTCACAAGAAAAAACCTAAGGGTTGTGATGCTATAAGTGATATTTCTAGAGGGATGTTCCTCTTAAAATTTAATCTACAAGAAAAAATTCTTAAGGTTTTTTTTGGGGGACAATAGATTTATGGAAATAACACTCTCCCTCTATAGATGGAAACAAAGTTTTGATCCCAAGGCAAACTTGATCAAAATTGCTCTTATATGGGGTTGGGCTTAAGCCTCCCACTTGAATTCTAGGATGAGGAGATTTTTGCTTGGTTTGCTAACTCCTTTGGATATTTTATAATTATGGACAAATTAATGAAGGAAAAATCTAGGTTGGTTTATGTTGCCTTTTTGTGTTAGTTTTTATGTTTCAAATTTCTTCCCACTTCTATTATTTTGGACTCAATTTGGAAAATGAACTCAACCCATTTTATATGAAAAATCAAGATTTTTCTATCAAAATTCTTAAAAAGCAGGCTAGTTGGTGACTAAATGTACTAGCCTAAGAAAAAAAATCTAAAAGGTTAACGGACTAGAAGAGAAATTGAAAGCATTGACAGATTTATCAGAAGATTACCCTTTAAAATAAATTCTTATCAATATTATCTCTTACCCCTAAGTGAAATAAAAGGATTCGTCTATGGAAACCCCTCATGGGAAGTTATTGTTATCTATTATAGATTATCAATATCTTGAATAATAGATAAATAGTCTCTTGAACAACTAGTTAAACGAGAAGCGTTATACGAAATTGGACAAAAAGAACATTGGGGAGGAGGGGGATGAATTTCAACCATCACCTAATGGATAAAAGAGAATAGAGAACTATCACCTCAAGAATAAATGGATAAGTGAGATCCAAAACTCCAATTTCATTAAATATAAAAAATATGGATGACATTGAACATGGTGAATATCAACTTCCATTTGAGGATAAATCAAATTCTATGGGAGGTACATTGAGGGGAATACAAATACTCAACATACTCTAAAAATGTTAACAGGGAGTTTGTTGAATTGGAAAGAATTCTAAGGGAAGAATCATCTCATTCTGATTTGAAACAAGATTCCTCCAAATTGGTAACTGAGATAATAGTCACAACAATAGACAAGTCACCTAAATACTACTAATCAACAAGGGTGATCAACCCCATATAGAAAATGAAATTGATCTAATAATAATTCTATGGATGTGGGGTGGATATTAAGGCTAAAAGACATACTCATAGAGAGATAAGACAAAGGGAAGTAGCATAGGAAATAAATAATGGGAGACAAAGAACCCTGGAAGTTACCTTGAAGAAGACTAAAAAATGAGAATTATCTCTTGGAATATAAAAGAACCTAATAGTCCTCATAAGAAGTTCTAGTTAGAAATTATATTTTTGAGAACAATATTGACATACTTTTCCTTCAAGAAGTGAAAATAATTGAACTTAGTTTCAAATCTATAGTTAACAAAATTTGGCCTAATTTTAAATTTATATTAGTGAAGCTAATGGATCATTTGGTGGGACTATTATGATATAGAACCAAAGAAACCTCAATGTTTTTTGTACTAATAAGTCTAGAAAAAAATTGGGAATGAAGTTATATTCTCCCGAGCAAAAATGGATTTTATCTAATATTTATGCCACTAATTCTAGATCAGTTAGAAAGGTGGTGTGGGAGACCAACTATTCTCTTATTAATCTATATAGACATGATCATTAGATGGTGGTTGTAGATTTCAATACCCGACTTTACCCCTCTAAAAGGTTGGGTGGAATTATAGATTATTGGGATAGCATGGTTGATTTGGTTGATTTTCTTAGTGATATTGGATTGATGGGCTTTGATTTAATGAAATGCTATTGAATTGGTCTAATAGGTTCCTAGGGTAACATATTATACATGTTAGACTTGATATAATTTGTATCTTTTCTAATTAGAATGGCATTGACAACATCAAACTTTTTGCTCTTCCAAGAGCTAGTTCAAATTATAATCATGTTCTAATTAATTGGACTGATAAAATCCAAAAAGGCCCATTCCCATTCCATTATGAAATAATGTGGGCCACTCATGTGAGCTTTACATAATGTGTTTCCTCCTGGTGGGATATCCTAGTTCAAGGGTCATCCATTTATAGGTCATCATAAAAAAATTAATATCAAGAACAAAGTTAAAGCTTGAAATAAGTATTATTTTTTATTTTTTTAATAGAAAAAGGTTGTTTCTAATAAATTAGAAGAAGTTTAGAAATTTATGGTTGAAGACGACACTAATAAGGATGCCTTACTGCTAGAAAATACTTTGATCAATGATTGGAATACCAATATAATAACAGACTACATTGTTTGGAAGAAAAAGTATAGAGTCCAATGGCTTAAGGAGGGGGGTAGAAATTCCTCTTTCTTCCACCAATATGCCCCTTGTCATAGAAAGAGAAACACTATTACTAGACTTATGGATGACATGAGATTAGAGGTCAACATTGATGAATAATTGAGACAACTAGCTACTACTTGCTTGTAATATATCCTTGCCAAGCAACCTTACTGCACTAATAATCCTCTTATTGATCAAATGCTTGACTGCATTACCTTAGTACTTTTAGGAGATGCCAACTCCCTTATTACCAAGACCATTATTGAGGCAAAATTCAAAAGCAATTGTTTTCTCTTTTGGGGCTTACAAGGCCACAAGACCAAATGAGTTTCCTCTTATATTTTTTCAATATTTTTGGGAAATTATGGGAAGATATGTCATTGTTTTTGCTCAACACTTCTTTCAAATTGAGAAATTATTGAAACAACTTATTAATACTTTCATTGCACTCATCCCCAAGAAGATGTATTTGGTCACTATATTCCATTTCAAACTGAATAGCTTGAACAACACCATCTACAAAGCACATTCACCAAAATCTCAGTTTATGGAATTCAACCTTTTCTTTATGTAAGAAAAAATTTAACATCTAATTTTTTTTATACTAGGGAGACAAATTATATATGCTACTATTACTATTGGTGTAAATAGGTGTTTTACCTATCTACTCATTAGTAGATCATATTTACATGTTAGGTTTACTTATGTCCTAGGAGGGAATATTTCTAGATGGTGTTAGTTTTCATTAGATCATATCTTATCTCTTGGCATTTAATGCTTGTGTCCTAATTCATTTAATATTCTTGAGGTAGTTGTCTCATTGCATAGGATTAATATTCAATCTCGCAATATTTCATCCATAATCATAGCAAGCTATTCTTGCCATTTTCTCCCTTGTGGGAGGTATTTTGTTCTAGCAATTGTTCCTAGCCCAGGTGTTGGGAGTCACCATTAACTCCTACAATTACTACTCGAGGAATAATTCACTCAGTGGAAATGAGTCATCTACAAGGTATGGTTTTGAAACTTGATATTTTGAAATCCTATCAAGATAGAGTAGTTAGTTTGATTAAGGAGTGTATTGAAACACTTCTAAATTCTTTATTTTGGTCAATGGTAACCCTAAGGGGTTCTTCAATATTGGTAGGGGTCTTAGATAGGGTGATATTTTACATCCTTACCATTTCATATTGATGGAGGAATTTATTGGTAGAAATATTTGGAATATGATAATATTAGGGGTCTCAAAGGGATTAAAGTTACTACCACTTACATCCTTCATCTATAAAATAGCTTGTGGATGATATTATCCTCTTTAGAGTGGCCTCTATTGTTGAATCCAAAAAAATGGAAGCAATTATTAAAGAATTATGTCACTATCTCTAGTCAAAGAATCAACTATGAGAAGAGTAAAAAAAACTCAAGACTAAAGTTGACTTACATCTAAAAATAAAGGCTATATTGGGGTGTAATTATGATCAACTTTTGGATACTTATCTTGGGATCCCTTTTTGTAAAGAAACTAACACAAACCTTCTAGAATTATATCCTCAAAAGAGTTGGAAAGGGAATATCTTGAGTCAAGTTGGTAAGCTCCACTTGCTCAAGGCTTCCCTTCAAGGTATCCCTATGGTATATTTCCTTTCCTTATTCAATATCCCTAAGTACATGCCAGAAAAATTTGAACAAATTCATAAAATATTTCTTTGGTTAGGGGTGGAAGAAAAAAGAGATTTTCCATAGGGAGGTTGGGCATTAGAAAGGTTCATTTTGATAATAAGGCAGTACTTGCTAAGGTGCGTTGATTATTCTTGAAGGAAAAGGAATGGAGTATCATAATGAGAGTTAAACCAAAACACAGTTCAACTAGGTTTAACACAAGACACAAATAATGACCAAAAACTCGGTTTTGAAGGTATCCAAAAACCTAACCTACATGGTGAAATTAAACTTAGAAGGCATTACTAGTTTTGGAGTTTCATTAGATAAATCTAGTCAAACCATTCAACTAGATTTAACTAATGACACTCCAAAACATGGTTCGACTATAGTTAAATGGTTTGATAAGGTGGTTTGATTATTCTTGGTCATTTTTGAAAAGTAAAATGTTATTGTATAGGTTGATAGAAGTTTGTCGATAATAATCGATGGAAAACCTAGTTTATCGTTGAGGTAAGACAATATAATATTGTCAAGATATTATATTGGTTATGGATATTATGAATTCATTTATTATATCAACCAATTAGTCTTGAATAGCATTCAAGATATTTTTGATCAATATTAAAATATGTTATTTTGAAATATATAAATATAAGATATTGACAATTATTATTGCCAAAATTGCCATGATCATAAGAGTGGCGATAATACTTATCAAGCCACATTTTCCAAATTATTTAAGATGCATATTAAAATTTTCAATTTAAAATCCACGTAGTGGCTGATTGAATAAACTTTTAAAAGTTTTAATTAAACCACTAAAGTGGTTGGATTCGAGCCATTTTTAAAGGAATTTTTAACTAAGTTTAACCACTGTATAGTGGAAAGGTGGCCCCTGGTGTATTGTTATTTAAAATTCATTTAATTTGTGCTAAGTTTCAGCCTTTGAAGAGGGCGAATCCTTATAGTTATTGAGCCACTTTAGTGGATTTTTAAAGTTCTCATTAAGGACTCTTTCATGATAAAAATGTATGGCAAAGGTGGGAATAATCGACCCATATAGCTGTTTTTCAAGTATTTAAATATGAAAAAAGCTTACGAATAAATTGTGTTTTAGAAGAAATTTGAAAGTGCAGAAGTACAGACACACATGCATGTTTTTCTCTGATAAAACTTGTTAAATCCTTGAAAGAAAAGGAGTTTATTATGATTGCTTAAAATAATGAGAATACGTACAGTCTGAAAATTGGAGACTTTATAATATAATTTTATTATTATCATCTCTGAAAATAAGAGTGAAGAGATGCTTATATGTAATCTTTTATATAGTCTATTATATATAAATTCATAGCGGAGAATATAGTTCAAATGTTAGAAAATGGAAAGATTGATTGTGAATTTCCTTAAAAGGGTCAAATAAGAGTAAAGAGTGTGTTATGTTGTTGTGTAATGGGAATTCGGGGTTGAGCATGATATTCAATTGCTCAAAATCTTGATGATATTATATATCATATATCCCATTATTTCTTATGATATATTTGTGAACCCAACCTTATGACTTGTTATTTGGAGTTTGAAACTTGAGTAATGAGGAAGTAATCTGATATTTGGTTAAATGATATTATTTCCATGCTTGTATGATGTAAAGTCAGTATTTTCTATATGACCATGTGTATGTCTTGATGATGGCATAGTGTAATCAATATTTTCTATTGAAAGATTGGACCAATTGGTCTACAATTGTTTTTATCCTTAGTAAACAAGAGTACAATATTTACCATGAAAGAATAAAACCTAAAGGAAGGTATATTCTCAATGGAGATCTAACCATTACTGTGGGGATTTTGTATATGAAATCCTTATCCTATATTATGACCAAGAAGGTCAAGATGTTATTGTTATATGTCAAGATTTTCTTAAAGTTTATATCTCAAGATTAGATATTCTCAAGGGTTATGGTTAAGATTCGAGCAAGTGGTTGTAGCCAAGACCTATGTAGTTACGTGAAAGTAACTCGACTGTTTGAGTCAGAAATAACTAACAACCCAAATGAGTTATTTACTTAGTGAATCTTCACATTCTGAGAAAGGATTCTATAATAAAACTAAACACTGGACACCTGAGATTATTATATGAAGAAGGAATCTTCATTTTAAGACTAATATTTACTTATTATATATGTTGAACAAATTTGTTAGTACTTTTAGTTTGTGACTAAGAGAATCTAGTCGATGATAGTAAGTTATCAATATCAACTATTTGTTCATAGAGTGAGAGATCAGATACTCTCATGGTTGATACTAAGGACTTTAATAAGTGGTGGTTGTTGAGTCCCAGTAAGTTACGAGAATCTAACTTGAGTATTCAAGGTCAGAGAAATCTAACTAGAGTCAAGTCATTTACTGACTAAGGATTTGAACAAGTGGTAGTTTCCAAGGCCCAAGTCATTATGTGAATGTAATATGGATGTTCAAAGTTAGGAAGATTTAATCGGTATCAGGACATAATAACCCGGCCAAAATAACCCTGGACAGAATAACCCGACCAAAATAACCCAAGGACAAAATAACCCAGGGTCATAATAACCCATGGACATAATAACCTGTGGTCAAAATAACCCATGGTCATTTTAGATCAAGCTAGTAAACTAGAAATGACATAAAATAAATTATAAATATGATTGTGAGGCACCATAGAGGCTATTTAGGTCATTTTTAGACCATATCCATTATATACCCCTAAAATAGCCTTAAAACACCTGCAATATGCTCAAATAACCTATAAAATGGTATTAAGAAGATATATAAAGTGGTGGAATTAAGAGAAGTAAAGAGAGGAAGAAGGGGAGAAGAAGTAAGAGTGTGTAGAGTGATAAGAAGAGGAGAAATCCAAATTCATAAAAGAAGATATTTTGTAATATATATTTTTTTGAACATTATTTTAAAATTTCCTAGGGTTTTCTAAAAGAGTGTACAAAAAATCAATATACTTTTTAATTGAAATTTTGAATAATAAATTTTTTTTTAGCAACATACATGTAATTTATAAATTTTGTTTTCCTTTCTCCATATTCTTATGGGGATATTTTGTCCATGGGTTATTTTGGCTTGGGTTATTATGACCCTGGGTTATTTTGTCCCAGGGTTATTATGACTGGGTTATTCTGTCCAGGGTTATTTTGGCCAGGTTATTATGTCCCGTAACCGATTTAACCAACCTAGAAGAGCAATGACTTTAATGTAGACATCACAAGTTCAAAATGAAAATTTGTACGAAGAGTTAATCATTGGTCAAACAATATTTTGAACTAATAAGAAGTCAGATAAGTTCTCCAAGTCAAGTAAGGTGGGTGAATGAACGACTCCACTCATAGATAGTGGTTGAATATATTTTCAAATACTTTGGCCAAAGTGAGTGCAATAGTCTCTACTTGCACTTGTCGATTCATTGTGTTTTGGATACTTAACTAATCAAAGTTGTCATTCATAGTTGGAAGGTATCCATAGTTATTTGATGGTATTGGTTAAGTAGGGAACAACACCAGAGCTCAGATGGAAAAACTAGAGGGTTCTTAACTATACTCTTCATTGAAGGGTAGGGCCACTTCTAGTTAGGAAGGTGTGCGAGGGACCGTCAGTCTATAGTTGGAGGTAAAGCACCTGGGTGATGCTATCCCTCTTACAAATGACATGTCAAGCCTTGAGAGACAAATAGTATCCAGTATGGATTTTCTGACCTTGTATCTAAAATTAATTGTTATATCTTTATTTAATTGCAACCACTCATGTGGAAATGGTAACTATAAAAAAAAATTATTCTTTTGAGTTTGAAAAGTGAAATAAGTTTATTATGAAATGCTTATGTATTCAATTATGGAGTTACAATTTTAATTATTGAAAGAAAAAAATTGATGTCATATTTTCATGGAATGGTTTAATTCACTACATGATGAAAATTTCTAGTAATTTTCTTGTTGTAAGGTTATGGTTGTTATATAGTCTCATATTTTTTTCCATTATGAGTATTCAAGATTTATCTTAGAAAAAATCTATGTGGAAATTAAGCTTTTGTTGGCGATGAACAACAATATGGCTACCTTTGGTTAGGGTTGTTGACAAGCTGTCGTTAGGTCCTAATACTTTAGTGAATAATCACATCAATATCGATCGGGCAGTGTCCAACGGCTGTATGCAATAGAGGACATCTCAACTCTCTCTTTCAGGCTTCTTAAACACTAACCAATTGAATAAAAATTCTAAGCTAAGGGGCCTCTAATATTGAAAGCAATAAATCATCTATCTAGAAAGTGGTAAAATGACTCAACCCAGAAAATAGAAAACTAAGAATCTGAAAAGCATTACCACTAAACTATAAAAAATGGAAATGATTAATCTAAAGAATGCATAAATTGTTGAAGAAGTAAAGCATGTAAAGAAACTAGGAAACATTTATCTAATGCAAAAAAATAACAAGCCAACTACTAACCACAAAACAATCAATCATAATTAACTGAGGAAAGATGCTCCAGACTTTCAGATGTTAAGCTCAAAGGTTATGGACTTGGTTATAACTTGCAGGCTTGACACTAACAGCATAACATATATTCATGAAAGTGAAATACAAATTCAACTGTTATCTACTAAAATAAAATGTAGAATAGAAAATAGTGTACTTATCTATCTATAACCCTCGAGTAGCCAGCTCTCAAGCGTGTCTACTGCTACTTCAAATCACATGCACTGGAAAGATCTCTAAGTTACTTCATTCCAAAGATGCAACCATATTACACAGTAATTCAAAGAGTAGTGGGAAAACTCATATTCATAAGGTGGTTTTTACTCAAAAGACAATTTTGTAGCATAACGATAATCTGCTCCTCTATTATTTGTAACAGTTACATATTTATATGAAAAATGACTAACAAAAATCCTATTTTTTAGTCGATTGAGTCTTTCAACAAATTTCCCATAGAAAAAGGGACTTTAAAGCCCATGATATACAATATTAAAGAGGCTCGCATGAGCCATAAATTTTTTGAAACTAAAAAGTAATAGAAATATAAAGACTCGGCCAAAACATGTACTCCTAGAACTTTGGTGCCCGCTCAGTGGTTTTCAAAAGTGTCAAGACCCGTATTCATTTCCCTTCTAACTAGAATGGTGATTGGGAGTGAAGTTGACCTGCGAAATGCTCAAAGACTAAACCATTAAATCAGCAGAAGTTAGTTTAATTCAATCAACTTCAATAAATGAAGTTTGTATGCTTATTCATAGAAAGAGAGCACTTATTTTTTCGAAAGGTAATAAATTGGCAAAGTTATTAAGGCAAAAAGGTTTATATTTATATATTGAGCCCATTATACTGATGAGGTTATTTTTACCTCATCATTTCCTCCCCTTCTTAAGTCCGAGTAGATCCTCCTGCTCTCTGATATTTCCAATGTCCTTCATTCCTCTTGTTCATTTCCTCATACTTAGCACTAAGATCATACACATCATATGCCTCTATGTCTAATATCTCTAGATCCCTCAAGAATCCCTGATGAAAGGTGACCCTTTGTCTCCACCTGGAAAAATTGTCCTCACTTTGGTCCAGGTTGGTATATACTAAAGGAGGTGGTGAGAGAAGCAAGGGAGGTATGTACCTCATACCAATTTAGTTAATCTTTAATTCCTCTAGAATTTTGGCCAAAGCTACTGCTCTTCCGTAGGACCATCTAATATTAAGAGGTGAAATTATGTAACACCCCGCCACGCAACCCTAGGGGAAGTTGCAAATTACTACACACATGAACTAAATTTGTTTTTTTTTTAAGAACAATTAACATGCAAGTTCACTAACCATTTCCAACCAATCCCCTAAGGTTACGAGACTAAGTTACTTAAACCCAAACAAGGAACATGAATTAAAACCAACACATTTAATTACTTAACAATTAAGTTCACATACATTCCATACATAATAATTTACATCAAAGAATATGAGATACCACCTAATTCCAATAATATAATTTACAACATGATTACAACACTCATTCCCCAAATGAGATAAATCCAATAAGTAAGGTTACAGATTACAACCTCCACCTCGATAACAATGAGGGGTAATAAAATTACAATATTAACTGAAAGAATAAAGCATGAAAAGATACTGGAACCCACGAGCTCTCCAACTGGAAATCTCATCCACACGAACAAGAAGATGACCCAACGGATTATGGTGCACGTTCCACCCAACCATGTGATACCCGAAGGCTCACCCCCAGTGCTAGGAGATAGAACAAGGAATTCCTACACAAGACCATCTACCACTAGACACAAGCTAAGACATAACTAAATTGAATTGACTACAACCACATTATCACTTAACACAATGGTTACAATGCTTCTAGAGAACAAGGATCATTTACACAGTACAACAACTAACTTTTGGTTGACATAGAGAGAGTGTCACATGACATTTGCTATGAGTTACCCTAGCTCAACTGTCTAAGGCAACCGAACCCCCATCTTGGGTTATCTTGGCTCAACTCTACCAATCGCCAGACCCTCATACCAATTGCGCTTCTTGTCTCATCTCAAACCTTAAAAGCGAATGAGTTATGAGAGAGGCATTACTTATCTTAATTAGTCCAAGAGTTTTTCATTAGTTCTTTTTAAGTTATCACTTACTTAAACCCTAAGTGAGTTACCCTGGTGCCCCTCTGTGTGTTGGACCCCCACATAGAGCCACTCTCCTATCGACAACACATATGGTACAAAAACCACAAACCAATGGGTAAACTAGATAAGACAACCTCTCCAAACCAAGGAGGCAACAAATAAAGGAAACTCACTCCAAACACAGGAGGAAACAAAAGTACAAAACCCTCTCCAAACACTAGAGGCTACAAAGGTCAAAACCCTCTCCAAACACTGGAGGAAACAAAGGTCAAACCCTCTCCAAGCACTGGAGGCAACAAAACACATACTCCACTCCTAAACCAAAGGAGACACAAAACTCATAACCCACTCCTAATCCAAAGGAGGCACAAAACCCAAGACAATCCAAAGGTTGACTATCATAACGACAACCCATACAAAGAAATGAAACCCTATCTAGAAGACTTCAAAACATATACTCTATTTCCCATCGACACGAACGAAGGAGATTACATAAGGAAAGACAAATTGATGATTATTCACCTATTTTAGGATTTCCTAAATCCAAACCAAACAAGGAGATATTGCTTATAGTCAAGTATAATTAATTACAACTAATCGCAACTACTCCAAGGTAACAGAAATTACATTTAAAAAATCAAGAAGTTAGACTAATACTATAACTCTCTATTTCTCCAATTACAACAAATAATTAATCATCTTGCTAAATAACCACATTTGATTAAAATAAAACAATCTTTGTTTCAACTACGCTAAAAATAATCAACTTAAATTAATTTGTATTTAAATAAAAATATAGAATTATTAATTGAATATATCCATCTAAAATCAACATTTAAAATTCCAACTCCAATTATTTACTAATACATAATATATACACTATATATATAATTTATGCATATTATATATACAATATATATATATTATATTTAAATAATAATAAATTAAACAACCTTATTTAAATATTAATATAATATATATATACATATAATATATATAATATTATATATTATATATAATATATATTTATTATATTACATATATAATATATAAAAATTAATAAAATTTTATAAAAAAATTAAATAATAATAATAAGAAAAAAAGCCCACAAACTTAGGGCTGCGGCCCCCACCATGGGAGGAGGATGCAGCCATAGGCTGCGCCCAGCCTCCTTAGTGGAGGTTGTGCTGCCTATGGCAACGCCCAGCCTCCTCTGTGGAGGTTGCGCTGCTTATGGCAGCACCCTCCACTAGGGCTTGGGTGCACAGCCATAGCTGCCCCCTCCCCACAACATACCAAAAAAAAAAAATATTTTATTTATATTTTCTTTTATAAAAATTCCATAATACCAAAAAAATAGGGCAGACCCCTGTGATTAAATTTTTGACGAAATTTCAAAGACAATTTTTTTTTAAATCAAATTTCTACAGAACTTTTTTTGGGTATAAGCAAATACAATATACATGTATCTATATATATATATATTCACATATATTATATATATAATATTTTCTCAAAATACAGTCAATATGGAATAAATTTTTCTAGAGAACAAAATACACAGCCAAATCATTTGAAAGCACAATTTCTAATTGTTAATGTGAAATAGAAATTTCTTTTTGTTCATCTTTCTATTTTCATTGTTTGAATCTTTCTTTGTTTTCTCTTCCATGTTTTCAACAGAGTTTTTTCAAGTTTTGAAATGAAATTTGACATGGGTTTTTCTTGCAAATCAAACAGAATTTAGAAATTTCCCAACATCATAACAAGATTTAAAACTTATTCAAAATGAAACAAAATTCAAAGAAGAACCTAATTTTTTCTCCAAAGATAGAAGGATTCAAATGGTGCTTCCAAATCTGTTTCCAGCCCACCAAGAAATTCAACCTCCTTCCTCAAATCCAAATCAAGCCACAGCATAAAATCTCCACCAAAATTGAAAAATTCCAATAATATGAAATAGAAAATGCTCAAATAGAGTTTTCCCCAAATTTTGGTCAAACCCCTAAAAATATCCCACCCACTAAATCCATTGCAAAATTGGAGAATATTTCCACTTTTTTTAAAAATTTCAAACAGTTTTACTTTCAAATTAAAATTTCATGAATTTTTGAA
>VDFB02058242.1:687061813-687092234 GCA_007258455.2 Sequoia sempervirens
GAGGTGTGATTGCATTAACTTCTCTTTGTTTTGGTTTGTCATAACAAGCCTTAGTGAATGATCCTTATGAGATGAAGTCCTCAAGGGCTTTATCTAACAAGTAAAATTCATCACTACTAAAGGGATTGAGGGATATGTTAACTTGTAGAAAGATATCTGACATTGTCAAATAACTAGATGCTTTCTCCAAGGTTGACCATTTAATGCACTTAGTTTCTTGTTTAATGTTTTGAGATAGTTTATGGTTTCTAATGTTTGAAAATTGAAAACTAACCTATCTAATGCAAAGCGATGATGAAGAAAATAACCATAAATCTGAAATAATTTCATACTGAAATAGAAAATAACTTTTTCAATTTTCCTCAAATTTACACTAAAAGAACAACTTTCTTCAACATTCAAATCAGACTATCTCAAAATTGCAAAATGAAAATGTAACAACATAAACAAAATGTAGAAATAGACCTATAAATGCACCAACAAATCTGGAAAGCTACCTGTACAGGGACAAATTCACCCTAGGGAAGATGTGTCTCAGTACAGTGGTTTCAAAAATTCAAATTCAAGTATAAGGATTACTACTAGGGTTTCATGTTTCTAGTGGCAAATTATGGTTTCAGTGGTAGAATTAGGTGTATAAATGCAAGTGAATTGAACGAAAAATGATAAACAATATGACACTTTTTGATATGCAATTTTGACTCAAATTGTGAATCTGAATGATTGAACATACACTAATATGCAAGTACTATGCAAAATCAATATAATATGCATGCAAATTTTTGAATTTTTGGGTTTAAAGGATGCAAGGTAAGCCTAAAGGCGCATGGTGGATGCAAACTAATGTAATTTGGCAACCCTAGATGGAGATGCAGGCTAATGAAATGCAATTACCATGAGCTCACCCACCGGAAATGCAGATCCTAGGAGTTTGAATGCTCGGAGTTTACATAATTTTTGATGCTTGCTGGGTGTTGAGTTCCGCAAAACTGAAACATAGGAAAATGTGGGTGATGGTTTTGAATGGGTACACACTTTCCTTCCTTATTTCATTGGGAAAAAGAGATCCATTAGGGAAAGATTGATTTACAACCCTTAGGTGAGTCAACCTTGATGGAGATCTTGTTGTTTTCCTTATGACTAATGATGGGGTAAATCAACTTGAAATGCACTTTTGGGAGAAAAAAAAAATAGTAACAAACCCAATTATGCAATGTAACACTTGAAACATCAATATAAAACCTTAATCTAGCAAAATCCACAAACTTTCAATAGATTTGAGAAAGTTATGATTTTATGCACCTTTGAAAAAAGCTCTTGTTGAGTGTCCTAAGACTCATTCGCCTAGGGTGAATGGGTCTTGCTAAGCCTTTCTAAAAATTCAAAATTTTGATTTGTAACTTCTAATCTACCCTTCCTATCTGTACCTATCAACCTTTGATTTTTGATTTGTACCTACAACAAAAACTAAAAAAATGGTTTGTTTGTATGGGGTTTCCTCAGTCAAACCCCAAGTTTGGTAATTAAACCTTGATGAAAAATACAAATCTGAAACCTAAAAGTTTGTGTGAGCCCTAATCTTAAGTGTGTCTAATATTGTTAAGAGCTAACATGCAAAGAAACCCTATTCAAGTGTGTTAGAATAAGATCCCTAAATGCTTGAATGATGAACACAAGACCTAGTTAGGGAGAAGTCAAATCCCATAATAGATCAAAGATTTGATTATACCTTGCTTTAGGTGGCTAGTAGAATGAAGGTAGAAGATGGGATCACTAGGATACACGTCATTAGATCAAGGGAAATGGCTAGTTGCATGTCCCAAAACCTAGAATCCATCATGATCCACCATAGGCATCAATCTTCAATCATGAACAATGATTGATCAATCTTCACAAAATGAGCTTGAAGACCTACAAAAATGATTGAAAATGCTACTCCAAGACTTCAAATTTGCTTTATGGAATGTTCTCCTTGACCTCGAATGCTAATCTTGTCAAATGTCTTCTCAATCTTGTTCTCAACCTAATGTAAAATGGTGAAAGGACTAGGCTTTATAGGCTTACTTTCTAATTTCTTGATTATTAAATCTTGAAAGTTGACATTTAAAACTTGAATCTAGAACTTTAAAATGCCATAAAAAACATGTTTAAAATTTGAATTTGGATCCTAAATGGGACCCATTCGCCCTTGGGCGAATGGGTCCTAGACTAAAAATCCAAGATTTATGAATTTTGGGGCATTAAATTAATTAAATGCATTTATTCTTGATGCAAGTTGTAATGTCAGAAAATGTTAAAATAGGCCTTGGGATGCATAATAAAGGGGTTTAGGGGCATATTTATGAAGGATAAAATCAAGGTCACTAAAATAGGTCCAAATTAAGTATAAAATTGTACTATCACATAGGTGTACAAATTTCTACACTACACTCTATAAGACACAATGATGCAAGTAAATAAAAAGAGCAATATCACCTTCTCTTATGCTAGCACTCAAGGCCAGGAGAGGAAGATGACGAGAGATGACACCATGCCAAGAGAATGGATCTTTGTAGACCTACACAACAGTGGTTCTTGTAGCAAAAGAACACTGTAGAAGCCAAGTAGAGAGCTTGCAACAAAAATAAGGAGAGAAAAAACAAGAATAGAGCTAGAGAATGAGAATCAGCATGAGAGATCCAAAGAGTTAGAGAGATTGAAAGAATGAATGTTTGAATGGATAAAATGGAGACCAGGAATCATTTTTCGTCAGTCAAGGGTTGACATAAGATGTTACATTCATAGCCAATCAGAAATGTAACACTCCTACAAATTCCAGGGGCAAGAATCGTGTTAGGATGGTAGTGTGACGAGCGGACATCCACATAGTGCACGTGCATCCTCGATAGAAATTCCTCCACCGATGCAAAAAGACAAAGCTATGTGGAAGGAATCGAATGATGGCAATGGAATTCATAGCACTAGACTTATAAACTCTAAATCTGAGTAAACAATTGGGAAATTTGCATAGGATGCAAATTTATGCCATTACAATAACTATGTTTTGTTGGTAAGTGAAAGGATATAAAAATAGCTAAAATTCATCGTCGCACAACCATGAATCATTGAGCTATCATATTATCTGCTATTGAAACCAAAGACCAAGATAGTGCAAATATTTAGTGACTTAGTTATATATATATATATATATAGGGTTTTATTTATCTATTTCTATATATTAAACTCATATTTTCCTAACAATTTAACAATCTTTTATCATGAAACATAAATATATAATAACTCTATAGATCACTCTATATGTATGTAGGCATTTAGAAAATAACTTATATTGATAAGGAAATGGAATTATGGTTTTCACGTTATATTTTTACAGTGAATGTGGTTTAAAAATATCATATTGGAAGAGACAGCTAGATAGGTAGCACCAACCTAAAGATACTTGGATAGTTTAGGAATGTGCATAGGATGTCTAGTGATGGTTTGTATATTGCAGAAGATAATAGAACAAACCATAGACAAAATTGATAATTTACTACCTTGTGAATATAAAATTGCATAATTTCCCTCTTATGATTGATTTTAATTTGAAAAATGAATGCATTCAATTTGGTTGTTGATTTGTTGAGTTTAAAATTGAATTAATTTAACTTGTAGTCGATCATCTGAATTTGTAGTTATGATTTGTGTATGAATCCTACGATGACATGACTAAATTGTGAAAATAAAATTATTTACAACAGGGGTGTCCCTGAGACCCAACCCAACGGCTCAACAACCCATACCTTGGGTACCCAGGGTGAGCTAGGGCGAGACTAGCCCCTTGGGGGTGAGATCCTCCACCCGCAAGAAGTCCCACCTCTTAAACCCGGGAGAGAATCGAACCCAAGACCAGTGGGGAGCAAACCCACTGCCCAAGCCAACTCTGCTACCCGTGTGGGCAACTGAATTATGAATTATATTATGTTTGATTTTTGGTAGGGGAACCCTGCACCATTTATTGTTTGTGCAAGTATCTATAATAAATGGAGTTGACCTGTGTGGATGTGAGAGCAAGTATGAGAGAATGTGCATTTGACAACCCATCAAGTTGATTGGAGCTTGATTTTATGGTAGATTTGGAACCAATAATTGTGTATGAAGATATAAATAAATTGTTTTGAGTTTTGTATACCATGTAATGCATGTAAAGATTAGTCATTATACGGCTTACATATGAAATATTTAAAGTAATATAAAAGTGGGTATTTTTGAGCAACTTGTCTTATATTAGAAATGCATTTACATGTATTTTGACCGCATCCATTGGTCAACTAAACATCCACAAGAGAATGTATTGGTGCATGTGGAAAATTTTACTACACTTTTTAAAGTTTTGTATTCGTTATAAAAAAAAATAAGAAAAGTTATTTGGGGGGTTAGGTGTGCAAGAGGTGAGCTATTGGGTCCTTTCCCTAGCAGGAACAACTTCAACCTTGAATACGTGTTTTAAGTAAAATATAAAAAAAAAATAGCTTTGAGGTTAGCTTAATTTCTTCACATCTACTTCATATGAGATTAGTAAAACATAAGATTACATACATTTTTTCAAAGAAAATTTATTAAAATTTAAAATACCTCTCAAATTTTATGATTTTTTTTATATCTATACATTACAAAATTTATTTAAAATAATAAAAAATATATACATTATAATTATTAATTATAATTTATTTTTTTAATTGATAAGAAAACTTGAAACATTGGAAATAAAAACATTACATAAATAATATCCAAATGTGCATAAATATTATGTCTGTAAAAACCTAAAAAGTTTGAAAACATGTACATTATAAGCCTCATAAAACAGAGATTCTCCTCTTTTTAGATTCAAACAGTTGACCACCTTTATGAAAGCATGTAGGTCTTTTCTACTAGTATACTCATGCTATTTTATTATCTATTTATTTTATTTGTTAGTCTTATAAAATTTACAGAGTTGCCTACCTTTAATTTTTAAGGTATACCTCCATAAAATATGGATTCCCTCATTTAGAAAGCTGAAGTGGAAACAATGAAAATAATACAAACACATAACTTTTCTTTTAGTATTGCATTAAGCATAACAAATGATTACAGACAATTGGTAAAAGTCAAGTACCAGCAGTCACATATACAGTTATAGATCAGAAATAGAACAACATTAATTATCAATACAGCAAGGCAAAGAAGTACTGTTGTCCCACAAACTGTCCAATATACATAGCCAAGAACAGTGACTGTCCAACATTACAAAGGACAATCAGTCATAAACACAAAACTCAAAATTCTTTTTAAATAAAAATAATTAGATTATATTGTATTTATATCCTTATATTTATGAACGGATTACAATGTGATGGGTAAGCATATATCTGTCAAAATCATCTTTCAACTAAACAACTATAAATAAAAAGATTCCATCTGTCAAAGTCATAAAACTTCATTCATAAACCTAACAAAATTGAAATGTTCTGAAAAAAACTTAAGATGGTACATATATATGAAATGATAAAAGAGGAAAGAAAAATGATTTGTCCTTGAAAACAAATATGCTGAGAAAGTCTGGACATTGGAAAAGTACAATTTGTGAAGATTTTTAGAAAAAATCTGAAAAATAAACAGAATAAAATTGATTACATCAACATCTAATAAGAAATAGCTGAATCAATTAATTGAAAATATAATTAAAAACAAATAATGAACATAGAATAATTATAGCTTAAAATATTGAAAACAGAGGCCCACATTATAACTAACAGAGCAAATTCATTTGAAATTCCCTCCCCAAGAAGTAATAATCAATGCAACTCTTGGAATACAGAGGACAAGGGATTGAATGGCTCAGCGTTCTATGGTTTTAACAATGGAGATTTGGTTTATATATATTATTTAAAAACCAAAAAGAAATATAAACACTGCTAAAGTCAACTTGCACACGGACATCTCCATATTTATGGGTTACATCAGAGGATAAGGACAAAAACCTGAAACTCAGGGTCTGAATGTGGTCTTACAATTTCAAACTCAATATTAGATATCTGCCATGTCAAATCAGCCTCCACCATTTCTTTGGCAAAAATGTCATAGTTCCCGATTTGGTCTACCCAAAAAAATTTAAAATAATTATATATATAGAAAGAGTGAGGTAGATTGAGGTGAAAATTAAAAAAAATATAATATCCGGATGAATTAGCCTTTGTATCTCTTTATCATAATTATAAAAATCACTTGTTTTTTATTTAAAAAATACCTCAATCTACCATAAATGTAGCTTGTTAATATTCTTTAAAATTTGGATAGATTTTATTGTGCTTTTATAATTGATTTAGATTAATTATATAATTTTAACAACTAGCATGTCTATATTTAGAAAAATCTATGTAGAAGATTTTTAAGAGATATCATTTTCAAAGTCTATGTTTAAAAATATTAATATAGTATATTAATTATATAGATAATATATTTTTATTATTATTTAATATTATTATCTTATTATCCAATCTTATCTTATCTTATCTTATCCTCGCTATTTAATTTTATTTACACAAACTTTCAAACCCCATTCTCCCATTGACAAACACTCTCCACATAATTACTTAACAATTAATTTAAATATGAGAGTTGGGATTGATATTTAATCTTATAATAAATGTAGAAATTAATTAAATTAAATGGAGATAATAGTTAGTTATGAATTCAATGAAGATATCACTATATAGAAGTCAAAAGCCTATTTGCCATGATATCATAATTTTAGAACTTGTCATGTGACTATTGTTGATCTAGAATTTTGTTTGTTAAATTATTTGATTCACTTTTGCTAGCATGTAGATGAACTCTAGGAATGCAGATGTGAACATATAATTCAAGGATCTAATTTGGTAGAATTATGCTAATTAAAACATGTTCACCTATTTACAAGTGTTTTAAATTTGATAAGGAACGAGTGGTATTTAGAAACACCTTTGAGGAATCTATTGAATTGTGACTGTCATGTTCTTCTTAGTCAAACCCTTGGATTAATTTAATGGTGATCAACCCATATCAATGATTGTAAGCAAGTATACAATATGCTCCTAGGATGATGGTTTAAAGCTTGTGTGATCCTTTTTTATCCATTTGCAATCAAATTCCAAATGTACTTAATAGATTCTTCATTCAATCTTAGATGATTCTTTTTGAATTATTCTTAGTCTTTAAATAGACCACCTTGGTGTGCAATTTGAAAGAAGTTGTGCTTTATGTGGATTATAATAAATAATAAGGGAGGAAAACATGGGCCCAACTTAAGAAAATTAATTTAAAAGGCTCAAGGTTCAAATTGATATTGTAGAAATCATCTTAGATCAAATCCATGCCCATTTATCTAAACCAAGGTGATGAACTACTACATTTTGATATTGGATCTATATCTTGGGATGAGTGATGATGGGAATAGGTTAGGGTAAATCTATTTTCCAACTTCCATGCATAAAAGACAACTTAGTCACTATGGGCCCAAAATATAAGGAAAAAGGGTATAGGTATGCAATTTTCACCACTACATTTTTTCCCCAATTTGACATGCATAAGAGCTATCATAGGAATGCATTTCAAATTAAAAATTAACCAATCAGCATGAAATCTAAATATTTTTTAGACGATCAAAGGATATGGATCTCTACATGAAGTATATAGATCATCAAAAGTTGACCATATGTAGTCTTCTCATGATGAGTGCTCCATCTTGAGAATATGCAAGCATATTAAAAAATAGTAATGAGTAGCATTTATCATGCATTTAAATTGAACATAATTGCAAATTTCTAAAACTATCTATAGAAAAGTAAAAGGTGTACAGTGAGATATTTTACAAATACTAGTAAAGCTCCAACTAAATAGAAAATGTTTCAATCATGAGGATAGATGTTAAGGGGACTCCAACCAAGAAAATAAGGAGTTAAGGGTTATGTCTAGATACAAAACATCACCTTTATAGATATCACAATTAAATATTTTATTGTGAAAAAGTACTCTATCTAGATGTAGTAATGAAACTATGTTTGGTACTAAAAATGATCATAATTGTCATAACTATCTTACTACATTCAAACTTATCAATAAATATTAGTGATAATATATGGGCCCCTCTAATAAGTTGCATATAAAGGATATCAAGAAGTTGGAGCTAAGGGGGAAATATAACATCTTGTAAATCACAAAAAGCATGTGATACTTATCAAAGATAACATTATATAAATAACAATGAGCATATAAAAAGTATTAATAGCTAACATCATTATTGAATCATTATCATATCAAGCAATATGTATGAGATAAACATGTAAGCACATAAAGACAAGGGGATTATGTGTCCCAAAGGTTGCCTCTAGTCATAAAGTAAGATTGTCAAGATCCCTATTTTCAATAAGTAATTTATAATTCAAGAATACTATTTTGATGCATTTAGTATTTAATTTAGATGAATGATTATATTGTTTGTACTTCTAAATGTTTAATTAAATTAATTAGTAGTGGAATAAAAGTGCAATGAAACAAAAGAAATTTATTATAATTTAATTATATATTTTATTTTTCAAATAAATGATAATGATTTGTTATTTAGAATAATTATTTTTATTTGCAATTGAATAATATTCTTTAATATTTATTTGGAATGAATATTTAATTTACAATTCAAAGGCATTCCTTTATTATTTACGGAGGATAAATATTAAGCATGAAAAAGAAATATTATTTTTATTTTCAAGATCCGGTTACTCTTATTTTAAAGATTCGATTATTGAAAAATTTGGGGAAGAAATCTTTAAAGAAGGAAAAAGGTATAACGGGAAGGACACAATTGTTTTCATAATCTTTCTTTCTTTCACTGCAAAAATGATAACTGAAAATGGGTGTTGGGGAGAGGGTTTCTAAAGCTCAGTAAATCAAGAACTTGGTAAAGAAATTGCATGTAACGGTTCTAAGGATTCAAGAATGAGAAGAAGGGGTAGGCATGGAGGGATAATTCGATATTAGATTGTCATGTAATCTCTGTGGTATTCAAATCTATCGTATCTTTATCTGCTTTGCACCCTTTCATTCTTTGGATATTGGATGGTACCAATTCCAAGTATTCTTCTAATCATTTCACCATAACTAAGTCAAGGTTTTCGCCCCAATCTATTTTTCTTAAGCTTAAGTTACTTGTAGATTTATGCATTATAGTTTCTAGTTATTGGATTTATGCCATGCCCCGTCGCACCATATTTACCATTTAAGCACTGGCATATATTTTGTTGGATGCCCATACCCTGTTCCAAACCACACACTTCAATGTGCCAGTGAGGATATTGTCAAAGGTCATGGGTCCATGTGCATTTGCTTAAATTTTTCTAAAGCCTTTTCAACAAACACATTTTGAACATGTCTCTCGAACAACTGTCCTTTTCTATGCTTTAACATTTGCATACATGTTAACATAATGTGCACACAGAGAGCGAGGGTTATGCATCTCTCTACATATACACAATTATTTGAGGCATTTTGCGCTCTACATTGCGTGTCATTAAGTCCAATGTGATTGTTAAAGATCAAACTATTCTTCATGATAGTGATAATGGATAGTTACTAGTGCACAAATGATTAACTAACTAAAAGTATTTTTGAAATATTATTTGACAAATGTTTACAAACTATTTATAAATTTTATCTATGACTAAATTCAATTTTGAAAATATTTTTTGAATATTTTTTGTTATCCTTCCCTATTGTATTTATATGATACAAATTTAATTTGAAATAGGCATCTCAAGAAGGATATCTCTTTGCGTATTTTACATAGATTTTTCTAAATATAAGTATGCTAGTTTAATTATGCCGATATCTCTCGCCTCAAATATAATATAGCATTTAAAATTTACATAATTTTACCAAAAGCAACAAAGTCTCTACAAGTCTTTTTAGAGGAATCTGAAATTAGAATGTGATCCATTTTTCTAAGCTGATTCTAGATTTCGCTCAATACAAAGAGTATATTGTAAATAAGAACCATTCAAATTGCTAAATACTTTCCATGACCATAAACATAACCCCAAATAGATTTAAGGTTTCACATTTTAAATGGTGTAGAAAGAAAATGAGAATCTACAAATATGGGAGAAGCAGATAATTTATATAATGGAGTGCATGAGATCAACATATACTACACCACACTAATATGAAATTGTACTCCCAAACACCTCCCATTTCATAGATCTCAATATTAGATAGAGTAACGATTATCTTCACCATATTTTGTACAGATAAAAGACCAACAATCAACAAACAGGGGAATGCACAAAAATAGAATGTCCTTCAATCTACTATAAAATTTTGTCTGCAAATAATTCAATGCTACCAAAAATATAATACAATTACTCTTTCGTAGCTGTTACAATTGTATGCAATTCGTAGGTTACAGTTGGCTGCACCATGTCGTGTGCACTAAATTTATTCAATAAGAAAGCAATGCAAATGTAACAGACGAAGGATACAACAACCTTCACGAAGATGTCAAATTAAATTTGTTGACTTCACTATTGGCACCTGCACATCAAATTTGACATCAAGAGTTTTTGTTTATACATATTGTTGGCTGTCACTGTAGAATACCTCTCGGCGTAATAAATACAATATAATCTAATTATTTCTATTAAAAATAAATTTTGAGTTTTGTGTTTATGATTGATTGTCCTTCATAATGTTGGACAGTCACTATTCTTGGCTATGTATATTGAACAGTTTCTAGGACATAAGTACTTTTCCTTTGCATTATTGATAAGTAATGTTGTTCTATTCCTAATCTGCAACTGTGTATGTGACTGCTGGTCTTTGAATTTTACCATTTTTCTACCAGCATTTGTTGTGCTTAATGCAATACTAAAAGAAAAGTTGCGTGTTTGTATTATTTTCATTGTTTCCACTACAACTTTCTTAATGAGGGAATCTATATTTTATGGAGAAGGTGTACCTTAAAATTTAAGGTAGGTAAACTCTATATATTTTATAAGACAACATATAAAATAAATAGATAATCAATAGCATGAGTATACTAGGAGAAAATACCTACATGCTTTCATAAAGGCAATGCCTATTCAAGCAACAAATTGCACTATTGACTGTATTTATTAATTAATTAAAAATAAGAAGTGCGTTCACTTTTTATTTTCAATTAATTAATAAATACAGTCAAATACAGTCAATGGTGCAATCTATTGCCTGCATAGGCAATTCCTCTCATAAAAGTGGTCACCTGTGGAGGTAAACACCAACAAAATTTTCAATAATAAAGTGGACGACCGAGAGACATTAGCGTTTTGGAGTGTTATGATAAGAAAACCCTAGGATTTGAGTTGGGATTTTTTTAGCAGAAATCCATTATGGTGGCCACCGTAGGAGGGTGGATCTTTATGCATTCTCAATCCATAGTTGGTACACAGTCACTGGTAGAGTTAAGGGGTAACGAGGATTTGTGCATGTCGGGATGGGCTGAGATGAGGCTCAAAGCGGAGGCTTGTTTAGTGAATGGGGAGAAGGGAGTTGAAGCACTGCTTGAGAGCCCTAAGCTTGCAAATATGGAGGGGGAGTCAAGTGTTGAAGAGGGGATTAAATCTGCAGATGTTTCAATGGCTGTGAAAGAGGACGCAGTGGAAAATGCAATGGAGGAGCCTGCAGACGGGAAAGTAGGTAAAACTTTAGAATTTTTGTTTCCTGATGATGTGTTAGATCATGCCTAGGTTGTGCTTCAGTATGAAACTTGGGTGATTTGTGGCCAGGTCTGTTACTTGCAAGCCTAGACTATTGATTTCCATCCCGAAGGTCTGCAAAGGTCTAAATATCCAATATGGTTTGAACTCCCTTTTTTAAACCTTGCCTTGAGACCCCTCTTGAAAGAAATTGCTTCTTAGCTGGGCGAATTTTTATGGTGCAAAAACAGTACTGATAAATTTTCCAGTTTGAGGGTTCACCCTCAAGTCTATGTGGAAATGAACCTTAACCAACAACTTCCAAATAATATTAAATTGATAGGTCCAGGGGTTGAGTTTCTCTAGCTAATTATTTATTTGAATAAGAAAAATACTTGTTTCTACTATAGACAAGACACCCATTTAATAAGAGACAATCTTGTCAGGAGAAACAAATTCATTCAGCCTCTTGGAATGGCTACACCTGGTCCATTGCAAATGAAAAACCCAATCTCTAAGATTCAGCCAAAGTTCTCCCATGTGCCACAACAAGATAATGTAAGTTCAAAGGAAGAAAATATCACTAACACTTTGTCAAACTCCCCTATGTCTTATAAGGATGTAACTATGGTTGATGGGTGGAGAATGGGGAGAAAAAGAAAGGAGCCTTCAAGGGGTCATGGTTCTCAAAAGGGTTTGACTCCTTATAATCATTCTTTTTCTCCACAGAATGCTAAAGTTAATTCTACTAAGACTCCACCTCCTACATTCACTACGAGACAAAGTTCTGCTTCTTTTGTGAGACATAGATCTCCTTCACCCTATGCAAGACCAGGCTCTCAATCACTGCTAGACAAAGATATAGGTCTCCAATCTTTGTTGAAAATGAGCAAAGGCATTCTGAACAGAATATCTCACTTGTTAATTGGTTTGAATCCTTTCCACAAGAGGAAGACATCCCTAACTCTGTTTCAACATGAAGTTTAAAATTCTTTCTTGGAATGTATGAGGGATTTCCCTCCCTCATCGCAAATATGAGGTTAAGGAAGCTATATGTAAATAGAAACTAGACATCATTTTTTTGCAAGAAGTTAAACTTAGTGGTCCCCGCCTTGGTTCCTCTCTATGCAACATGTGGAGGGAGGCTACTTTCTTCCATATGTCGCATAGAGGGGGACGAGGGGGGGCTATTATTGGCATTGCTTCATGGGTTAGTAAATTTGTCATTGATAAAGGGGAGGACCCTTCACATAGTTGTGCTTGGATTCTCACCTTTATCAATGACCAACCCATAGGTTTTTGTTCTGTATATGCTCCTAACATTTCTAAAGAAAGAAGTGAGTTATGGGATTGGTTGGAAAAAAATATCCCTCAGGAAGATTGGGTTATAGGAGGCGATTTTAATATGCTAGAAAATAATGTGGACCATAGCTAGGTTTGTCATGCCAAACATAATAAGGAAGAGTTTGACAAGTGGTTGTGTTGTAACTCTTTGGGAGTTATAGATCCTATTCATAAAAAAAGTTCCAGTCACAAGAATCATTGGTTTACTTGGACTAATTGCAGGTTTGGGGTGGATAGGAAACTTAGTAGGCTTGACAGGTTTTATATCTCTCCAAATCTGCAAGTTTTTTATGATGCTCCAGGAACTTGTGTTAATGTAGATTATTCTACTACTAAGTTGTCAAATCATTTCCCAATCATTTGTACTACATCTTTGTTGAACTCTAATGGGCGATCTTATCATTTACCCTTCAAGCTTAATACATCACATCTAAAAAATTCTTTCTTATGTCTCTGCTTTGGTTGGATTATGGAATTCCATCCCCAATCCTAAAGATGGGGAATCTTACAAGGTATGGTGGAATGCTGCTATTTCTAAATGCGCTAATTTTCTTTGTTCTTTTGGTAAAACATTAGTGTGGTAGCATGTGTAGACGTAAGGAAAAATCCTTGCAAGAGAAATTGGAGATGAATAAAAAACTCCTTAACTCCAATCCAACTAATATTAAATTAGAATCTGCGATGAAACTCACCTTCACAAGTTTGATATATATCGAGGGAAAGGAGCCAAAATATCAGCTAGACTACATTGGATGATATATCGCAATATAGGTTCAAAATACTTCTTTAATTATTTAAACTACAAGCATAAAAATGAGTATATTGGATCTATTCAAGATGAGCATGGGTAGGTCTATACTAACTTGTAGGATATTCAAGACATTTTTCATCAATTTTATGAGATGTTTCAAGAGGATTCTCAATGGCAGAATGTGCAATCTACGCTAGAAGATATAATCAAAGATTACATACCAAGGAAGGTTGCTTATGATTATAGTTAATTTCTGGATTGAGATTTATCCATAGATGACTTAGAGCATGCAATTTTCTCTATGGCTCCGAATAAGAGTCCTGGATTTGACAAAATCTCAATTGAGTTCTACCAAATCATGTGGGAGCATATCAAGGAATATTTTTATCTTGTCTACTTAGAATCCTTAAAACATGGTTCGTTAGGGCCTAAGATTAATAAAGGTTTGATTAAACTTCTCCCAAAAGGGAAGAATATGGACTCTCTTTTAGGATGGAAACCTATTAATTTACTTAACATCTCCTACAAAATCATTGCTAAAGCCTTAGCTACAAGAATTAAACTAGCAGAAAAAAATATTGTTCAGTTTGAACAAACTGGTTTCTTAGAAGGTAGATATATTCTTGATAACTTAATTTTGGCCTAGGAAACTTGTGAATGGGCACAACAGACAGGGAAAAATGCTTTATTGGTTAAACTTGATTTTGATAAAGCTTATGATAGAATGAGGTGGAGCTTTATTATCAAAATGTTGCAGTGGTTGGGGTTTGGTCCCAAAATATGTAAACATGTGCAAATGTTGTTCAAAGATGCTTTTGCACAACTAGTTATTAATAATTCCTTGACAAAACCATTTCCTCTGTAGCGATCTATTAGGCAAGGCTATCCTTTATCTCCTTTCCTTTATGTCCTTGCTAGAGATGCTTTTGGTTATTTTTTGTAGAAGGCTTATCAAATGAGGTTGATTAAAGGAATTTCTATTCCTAATATTGCAACTATTCTTAATTCTCATTTCGTTCATGACAATATGCTTTTTATTCAAAATTCTAAATCTGAAATTTCTAATGTCTTGGGGATTCTTGAATTTTATTATGTGGTTTTGGGATCCATGCTTTCTCATCATAAAACTAAATTTCTCATGATCCAACCTGATCCGGTCCCTCATTGGATCCCTAAAGAATGGAAACAAATTAAGCATGGGAAAATCACTCGTTACTTGGGAATTCCATTTGGTTTGGGGGTCACTCTATCTGAAATGTGGAATTGGTATTTGGTGAAACTGAAAACCAAAATATTTAATTGGGGAAACAAATACCTTTCTCTTGCTCGTAAAATACAGCTGGTTAATATAATTTTCTTGGCTTCTCATGTTTATTATTTGTCTTGCTGGATGCCATCTAAAAAAGGTTATGAAGACCTTAATAAAATAATCTGAGAATTTTTGTAGTCCAATTGGGAAGGAAAAGCTGGTTTTAGATCCTCTTCTTGGATTCATTGCATACAACCTAAGGATAGAGGTGGGCTTGGCTTGCTAGATCCTAAAACACAAGGGACTTGCTTAGCTACAAAATGGAAATTATCAAAGTGGTATCCAGAAAGGAACAATGGAAGATTCTTGTTCACCATCATATTGTACAAACTACTATGGATCATAAGTGGCAAGGTGTTAGATAGTTGGATAAGATTCTATTGGCTCCATTCTTTAGTATTAAGGATTCTTTTCCCTTGCTATCAATCTGGAAGGCCTAGAAACAAGTTTGCAACTTTTTGAATTGGAGGGGAAATTCTTTGCAGTATGGTTTTAGTTTTGGTTCTTCGTCTATTTGGGGGAACAAACTTGTGCAATATCATGGTCATCTATTGGTTGTTACCTTACCTAAACATACTAATTACCTTTCCAAGAAGGGTGTGCAATAGTTCAGGGATATTTGGGATTTCAACTTACATGATTGGATTAAGTGGCAACATATTAAAAATACCTTTAAGCTAAATAATAAATATCAAAGGTTTTTTATTTTTGTGAAGTCATTAATTTCAATGGAGCTTCTTATGAAGCTTTATACACCTTTATACTGCAACTTTTTCAAGGATTAGAAATGGTTTGGTAAATTTTAGTTTTATAGTTTCCCCTTGAGGAAGATCTATTTGAGATTACTTTTGAAGCTGTCACTTAATCCTAGATTCAATTTAAAATGGAAATGCAGTTTCTGTAAAAATAAATGGAGGAATTTGAGTGCCCAGATTTGGAAATCTAAAGTTGAGGAAAATGCACAAATTTTAACATGGAAAATTTTGCATCACAAATTGCCTGTAGGTGATAGATTAAAAAAATGAAAATTAAGCCAACTAATTGTCCTAATTGTTAGCATAGTGAAAGTTTGAAGCATATTTTTTGGGATTGTATAAGGGACAAAAGGAAATGGAATGTTGTCTTTAGCCAATTTATGACAATTTTTTGTCAAAAGGAGGCTGTTTTGGGTGTTGGTATGCAAAATAATGTGGTTGTTGATTCTATAGGGAAAACTATTTTACTAAATATATGGAAATGTAGATGTTCATCAATGTTTTGTAAACATATGGTTCATCAAGAAGTTGGAATTCTAAAGCTTTACTCTGATATCATTCTACAATTTGTGTATTTGTGTTTTTAGCTTATGGATGGTGCAAAGGAAGTTGTACAACATTTGGAGGCCATCAAACTTCAGTTTCTATAGATCCATGAGGATGACATTTGGTGCTCTAGACAGCTACAATGCCTTTTCAAATTTAGAATTTAGGTGTTGCCTTTAATTTGTTTCTTCTGTGGTTGTAGAGATATTAGGAGAGTAGTCTCCTTTAGTTGTTTGGCTGCTACTGTACTTTATTTCTACAATAGGTTGGACAGATCTATGTAAAGCTTTTGTTCATTTTTTGTTTCTGTCTCTTCTTCTTTCTTAGTTCCTCTCCTTGGACCACTTCATTCTTTGTAACCCAACTTCATTTAATACAAAAAAAAAGTGGTTACCTATTTGAATATAAAAAGAGGAGAATCTCTACTTTATTAGGCTTATAATGTACATGTTTTCAAACTTTTTAGGTTTTTACAGACATAATATTTATGTATTTGGATATTATTTATGTAATGTTTTTATTTTCAATGTTTCAAGTTTCCTTATCAATTTTAAAAAATAAATTATAATTAATAATTATAATATATATTTTTTTATTATTTTATATAAATTTTGTATTGTATAGATATAAAAAAAATCATAAAATTTGAGAGGTATTTTAAATTTTAATAAATTTTCTTTGAATAAATTTATGTAATCTTATGTTTTACTGATCTAACCTTAAAGCTAACCTCAAAGCTAACCTCAAAACTATTTTTTTATTTGACTTAAAACACGTATTCAAGGTTGAAGTTGTTCTTGCTAAGGGAAAGGACCCAGTACCTTCCCATGTTCCAATAACTACTCACCTCTTGCACACCTAACCCCCCAAATAACTTTTTTTTTAATAACGAATACAAAACTTTAAAAATTCTAGTAAAATTTTCCACATGCACTAATAAATTCTCTTGTGGATGTTTAGTTAACCAATGAGTGTGGTCAAAATACATGTAAATGGATTTCTAATATAAGACAAGTTGCTCCAAAATACCCACTTTTATATTACTTTAAATATTTTATGTTTACAATAACCACCCACATGCATACGGTACAAAACTCAAAACAATTTATTTATGTCTTCATGCACAATTATTGGTTCCAAATCTACCATAAAATCAAGCTCCAATCAACTTTATGGGTTGTCAAATGCACATTCTCTCATACTTGCTCTCACATCCACATGGGTCAACCCCATTTACTATAGATACTTGCACAAACAATAAATAGTGTAGGGTTCCCCTACCAAAAATCAAACATAATATAATTCCTAATTTAGTCATGTCATTGTAGGATTCATACACAAATCATAACTACAAATTTAGATGACTGACTACAAGTTAAATTAATTCAGTTTAAAACTCAAGAAATCAACAACCAAATTGAATGTATTCATTTTTCAAATTCAAATCAATCATAAGAGGGAAATTATGCAATTTCATATTCACAAGGTAGTAAATTATCAATTTTTTCTATGGTATGTGCTATTATCCTCTGCAATATACAAAGCATCACTAGGAATCCTATGCACATTCCTAAACTATCCAAGTATCTTCAGGTTGGTGCTACCTATCTCTGTCTCATCCAATATGATATTTTTAAACCACATTCATTGTAAAAAAAACGTGAAAACCATAATTCCATTTCTTTATCAATATAAGTTATTTTCTAAATTCCTACATACATACAAAGTGATATATAGAGTTATTATATATTTATGTTTTCATAATAAAACATTTCTAAATTGTTAGGAAAAGATGGGTTTAATATATACAAATAAATAAATAAAACCTTATATAGATATATATAGTGAAAAATATTCATATATATTATCTGTCAACAATACATACAAATAACTAAATACAACCCTATATATATATCAAATTAAGTCACTAAATATTTATGCTATCTTGGTCTTTGGTTTCAATAGTATATAATATGATAGTTCAATGATTTATGGTTGTGTGATGATAAATTTTAGATATTTTTATATCCTTTCACTTACGAACAAAACATAGTTATTGTAATGACATAAATTTGCACCCTATGCAAATTTCCCATTTGTTTACCCTTACTTTAGAGTCTATAAGTCTAATGATGTGAATTCCAGCACCGTTATTCGATTCCTTCCACACAACTTTGTCTTTTTGTGTTGGTGGAGGAATTTCTGTCAAGGATGCACATGTGTCGTGTGGATGTTCCTACGTCATGCTACCATCCTGACATGATTCCTACCCATAGAATTTGCAGGAGCATTACATTTCTTATTGGCTACAAATTTTACATCTTATGTCAATCCTTGACCAATGAAAAGTGACTCCTAGTCTCCATTTTATCCATTCAAACATCCATTATTTCACTCTCTCTGACTCTCTAGATCCCTCACGATGATTCTCATTCTCTAGTTTTCTTCTTGTTTTTCTCTCCTTGTTGTTGCAAGCTCTCTACTTGGATTCTACAACGTACTTTTTCTACAAACACCATTGTTGTACAAGTCTACGAAGATCCATTCTCTTGGAATGGTGTCATCTCTCGTCATCTTCTTCTCTTGACCTTGAGTTCTAGCAAAGGGGAAGGTGATATTGCTCTTTTTATTTACTTGCATCATTGTGTCTTATAGAGTGTAGTGTGGAAATTTGTACTCCTATGTGAGTACAATCTTAATTTGGACCTATTTTAGTGACCTCAATGTTATGCATTTTATTGTTCATAAATAGGCCCCTAAAACCCTTTTTTATGCATCCCAAGGCCTACTTTAAACATTTTCTGACATTACAACTTGCATTGAATAAATGCATTTAATTAATTTAACATCCCGAAATTCATAAATCTTGGAATTTTTGGCTAGGACCCATTCGCCCAAGGGCAAATGGGTACCCATTAGGATCTAAATTCAAATTTTAAACACGTTTTTGTTGGCATTTTAAAGTTCTAGATTCAAGTTTTAAATGTCGACTTTCTAGATTTAATAATTAGGAAATTAGAAAGGAAGCCTATAAAGCCTAGTCCTTTCACCATTTTACACTAGGTTGAGAACAAGATTGAGAAGAAATTTTACAAGATTAGCATTCAAGGTCAAAGAGAACATTCAAGAAAGAAAAGTTGAAGTCTTGGAGCAACATTTTCAATTGTTTTTGTAGGTCTTCAAGCTCATTTTGTGAAGATTGATCAAGCATTGTTCATGATTTAAGATTGGTGCCTATGGTGGATCATGATGGATTCTAGGTTTTGGGACATGCAACTAGCCATTTCCCTTGATCTAATGACTTGTATCCTAGTGATCCAATCTTCTATCTTCATTCTACTAGCCACCTAAAATAAGGTATAATCAATTTTTTGATCTATTAGGGTATTTGACTTCTCCCTAACTAGGTCTTGTGTTCATCATTCAAGTTCATTTAGGGATCTTATTCTAACACACTTGAATAGGGTTTCTTTGTATGTTAGCTCTTAACTATCTTAGACACACTTAAGATTAGGGCTCACACACACTTTTAGGTTTCATATCTATCTTTTTCATCAAGGTTTAATTACCAAACTTGGGGTTTGACCGAGACAAACCCCCATACAAACAAACCAAAAAATTTAGTTTTTGTTGTAGGTATAGATCAAAAATCAAAGGTTGAAAGGTACAAATAGGAAGGGTAGATCAAAAGCTGTAGATCAAAATTTTGAATTTTTAGAAAGGATTAGCTAGACCCATTTTCCCTAGGGAAAATGAGTCTCAAAAGGACACTCAACAAGAGATTTTTGTCAAAGGTGCCTAAAATCGTAACTTTCTCTGATCTACCAGAAGTTTTTGGATTCTTCTAGATTAAGGTTTTAAATTGATGTTTCAATTGTTACATTTCATAATTAGGTTTTTTTACTATTTTTTGTTTTTCTCCCAGAAGTGCATTTCAAGTTGATTTACCCCATCCTTAGTCATAAGGAAAACAACAAGATCTCCTTCAAGGTTGACTCACCTAAGGGTTGTAAGTCAATATTTCCCTAGGGGATCTATTTTTCCTAATGAAATAAGGAAAGTGTAGGTGCATACCCCCATTCAAAAATCATCACCCACATTTTCCTATGTTTCATTTTGGTGAATTTGACATTGTACATCAAAAATTCTGAAATTGGAGGCCATTCAAACCCTAGATCTAGGATTTGTAAGAGTTTGCATTGAATTGCATTAGTTTGCATTTCATTTAAAGGGTTTTTAAAATTGCATTAGTTTGCATCTCATTTAGGGTTTTAGGTTTGCGCATTTTGCATCCTTTTAAAAAATCTAAAAAATTCAAAAATTTGCATGCATATTATATTGATTATGCATAGTACTTGCATATTAGTGTATGGTCAATCATCCACATTCACAATTTGAGTCAAAATTGCATTTTAAAAAGTGTCATATTGTTCATCATTTGTCATTCAATTCACTTGCATTTATACACCTAAATCTAGAAAATTATACCATTGAAACCATAGTTTGCCACTAGAAATAGGAAACCCTATCAGTAAGCCTTAGACTCAGATTTGAATTTTTGAAACCCCTATACTAAGACCCATTTTCCATAGGGCGAATCTGTCCCTATACAAGTAGCTTGCCATATTTTTGGGTGCATTTTTAGGTCTGTTTCTACATTTTGTTTATGTTGTTACATCTACATTTTTCAATTATGAGACAATTTGATCTGAACGTTGAAAAAAAAAGTTCTTTTAGTGCAAATTTGAGGAAAATGGAAAAAGTTATTTTCTATTTCAGTATGAGATTATTTTAGATCTATGGTTATTTTATTCATCATTTCATTGCATTAGATAAGTTAGTTTTCACTTTGCAAACATTAGAAACACTAAACTATCTCAAAACATTAAACAAGAAACTACGTGCATTAAATGGTCAACCTTGAAGAAAGCATAGTTATTTGACAATGTTAGATCTCTTTCTAAAAGTTAACATATCCTCAAGCCTTTTAGTAGTGATCAATTTGACTTGTTAGATGAATCCCTTGAGGACTTCATCTCACAAGGATCATTCATTAAGGCTTGTTATGACAAACCAAAATAAAGAGAAGTTAATGCAATCACACCTCAACTTACCATTTACCCACCCTCACATCAACAAACACAAGTCCAAATTAAACTTGTTCTTATCATAGGACCACCTAAAAATAAACAATTACCTTAAGGAACCATTTTGACTTTTGCAAGGCAACTTACTAGTAACAATGTTTCACAACAACCAAGTTATAACACCATTGCTCATACATATAACACAAGGAACAATAGGCAACCAAAAAATATATCTAATTCATTACCATTGCCTCAACCAATTTTTCCTAGTGCTCCTCAATTTCCTTTGCACAATGGAAAGGAGTATATGATCTTGTGGAACAACTTAAAAAACTCCTGCTAAGATTTCTTTATGGGACCTTATTCAAGCTTCACCCAATTATCATAACATTCTTCAATATACTTTGAAACAAGTATTTATCCCTCCTAGTGCACAACCAAATGATATAGTAGCCCTAATTCAAGGTATGACTATGGTTAACATTGAAATTATCTTTCACCAAGATGAGTTGCCTTCAATGGAAGTAAAAAAACAAAATGAAGCCTTCATGGTAATGGCTATCATTGACAAATGTGGAATAAAACATACTTTCATTGACAATGGTTCAGTTCTTAATGAGTGTAGTGTGAACCTATTAGATAAGATTGGAGTTGACAAGGCTATTATTGAACTTGATTCCTTAGCTATTCATGTATTTGACAACATGGGAAAATAACCTTTGGGTGTGATAACATTACCTATTAGAGTTGGAAAGGTCACATTACGAACTCCTATCCATGTGATTCCTCAAGAGATCTCATACAATCTTCTTTTGGGTAGACCATGGATCCATGAAATGAATGAGGTACCTTCCACTCATCATCGTTTAATGAAGTATGCCTATAATAGTAAGGTCTATACAATCAAGGTTGACCCTCGCCCTAAAATTTGTTTGCACATTAAGAAAGACAAGGAAGTTCCTTTGAAAACATTGATACCAACTTCAAAAGTAGAGCCCATGTGAGAGGAAGAAAAAGAAAATAATATTGAAGAAATCACAAAGTTATTGGAAGATGATTGGGGTTCATTGGATTTTACACCTATGTTCATGGGAGAATACAAAATCATAACAAAAGAGCCTAAAAAGGGAAAAGAAACAATAGTAACGTCAACAAAACATTTGGAAGAACCTTCAAAAGCATCTACTTCAAAGAGGACACAAGTTACACAAAAATATTTTATGAAGTTGATTATGAACAACCGCCAAATATAAAAGAAATGGAAAAGCTTTATGGAAGAGGGTACAAGCTCTTGAAATAACTTGGTTATAATGGAAAAGGATGTGGTGTGAAAGAATAAGGAATTTGTGCCCCTATAGAGCCTAACATACAAGAAAAAAAATGGTCTTGGATATTGCTCTTCTAAGATAACAAAAGTAGAAAAAAGGCCTTCACTTAACACCAACACCATTACATGCGGTTCTTGTAAGACAAATCTCACTCTAAAGAATCTTGAATTAATTGACATAAAAAGTCATGGATCATTAGAATATTTTGAACATTATGAAGCATTGGAAAAAATGTTGGGAGTTTATGATAAATCACCAACTCCCCATCACAAACAAGCATTTACTTGTGTCATAGTTAGTACAAAATATTTTGATGCAGAAAATAAAACAAGCAATGTTGAACAAGACAAAGAAGAACATATTCCTAAAATTCCAAATCATAATGAACATATTGATGGACACATCTGACAAAGAAAAAGTGATTCAAATAGGAAATTTCCTTGATGAGGATAAACAAGAAGACCATACAACATTATTACATGAATTTCATGAAATTTTTGCTTGGACTTATTTGGATATGTTGGGTATTGACGTTAAGATAGTTACACACAACATTGTCCTTGTGAAAGATGCTATACCAGTAAAAGATACATAAAATGAATCCTAAGATAGCTTTATTGGTTAAGGTTGAAATTGAAAAACTCCTAGAAGTTGGATTTATTCATCCTATTGATTATTCCCCATGGATCTCCAACATTGTGGTGGTGGTGAAACCTAATAATCATATTAGGATGTGTACAAACTTTTGTGATCTTAATTTAAAGCACCTTTAAAAGACAATTTTTCCCTTCATAATATTGACATGATAGTGGATTTGATTGCAGGCCATGCTTTGTTGTCATTCATGGATGTTTTTTCAGGATATAATCAAATATAAATATCAACCTTGAATATCAATACAAGACAACATTTACTACACCTTAGGGAACATTTTGTTGGGTTTTTATGCCTTTTGGATTAAAGAATGCAGGTGCAACATATCAAATAGCTATGACATTGATATTTCATGATTACATACATAAAATTCTATAAGATTATGTTGATGATATTCTAGCTAAATTCTTAACTTGCCAAGACAATGTCAAAATCCTCCAAAAGATCTTTGAAAGAATGCGCAAGTAAGACATGAGATTGAATCTGAAAAAGTATGTATTTGGTGTGGATAGTGGAAAAATATTAGGTTATATAGTATCTCATAGAGGCATTGAGGTGGAAATGAAGAAAATTGATGCTATCATCAACATGCCACCTCTAAAGAAAATTTCTCAATTACATACTTTACAAGAAAGGATTCAAGTTATCCATCATTTTGTGGCATCTTTGGTGGATCAGGCATTACCCTTTACGCAAATTATTAAGAAGGAATTATAATTTAAATGGAATGAGGATTGTAAACAAGCTTTTGAAAGTTTGAAAGAATACCTCTCTACCTCTCTTGTTTTACAACCTGCCATTCAAGAAAAACCAAATTTTGGAACATATGACTTGGCATTGGGCTTTCCAAGGAAGCTCTCATGTCTTAGGATTGAACATTGGCTACTTTAAATCAATTTATCATAGCAATAGTGTTAGCAACTACTTTAAAGTGGGGGCATACATCAATAATATCTTTCGACATTTCTCATGTTTCATAGTGCAATTTTCTTTATTCTTGTGATGCATCATATTCTTGGTGGTGTCATTAGGTTTGATGTCCTCCAAGAGTGCAATATTTCTTAGCATACAACTTTCCTCTTAGTGGTGATGTGACACATTGCATTCCCTAAGTTACGAATATTTTACTCTTGACTTGTCCTCTCTTGGAGACATTTGGCAGAATGCTCCCTAAGAAGACCTTACACGAGCTAAGAAAAATCCCTTTGAACACAAATTTTTACTAGCATTATTGCTCATAAGTGTTTAGCATAACGCAAATTTTTATTCCTTATGAAGTTTGAACCCTAAATTCAAGGCCATCTAGCATAACACACCTTGCTTTTCTTCGGAGCCTTGCCTTGTTCATAAGTGTTTAGCATAATATAACTTGTTAAAACCTATGAAGCTCGAACTCTAAATTCAAGGCCACCTAGCATAACACACCTTTCTTTCTCATGTAGCTTTTCCTTGTGGTGCCTTATTGAAGTTGTCAGGAGGATAGATTTGATATGGTATGGGAGCCTAACATGATTCTCTCATTTGCCACACTTTTGGGATACTCACCTAGTGGATAGCCTGAGGTTCCACTACCCTGGAGTGAGCGCAATAAAATCAGAAGCGTGGATGTTTTCCACACCGATCAAACCATTTAGGCTTGATCTTCCTGGTCTTTGATGTTGTATGATTTTTATCTTTGTCATTGTTGCATATATAAGTGTCTTGAATGTCCACTTTAGTGTGAGTTTGTGCTTGCAATCATCCTTGCACTAAAGCGGGGGCTAAATATAGTATAGGAAAAATTATCCCTTTTTCACACTTAATTTTGGGACTAATTAATAAATAAAAGAGCTTAATGATGCCTTAATTTAGTGTTGTAATATGTGTTTTACATATTAACATTAAGTTTAGGATCCTTTTAATTAAAATGGACTTAATTGTGCCTTATTTTTGGTGTTGTAAGGTGTACCTTTATAATATCACACTAACCTAGGGCTTTATTAATTATTTGAGGTCAATTTTCCTTAATTTCCCCCTTTCATTCAAATCCAAGCCTAATTAATTGCAAATTATGAGGGATAAAACCCAACATTCATAGATGTCTTAACATAAGGTTTAGCATAGAGTAATGTGTGTCCTAGGTAAGTGGCCTAGGACTAATTCTCCATAGGGTGAATGGATCCTCACTTGCACCTAGGACCTAAATTCAAATTATATTTTTTGTGGTTTTTCAATGATTTCAAATGTATATTTAGATGTCAGCTTGTGATATTTGAATTTCGGGAATTAATCTTAAGATATGTAAAAATAAGAGGTCATTTCACTAAGTTTCATCTAAGAGTTTTTCAAGCAACCTAGAAAATTGAAGTTATCACAAGAAGTACTTTCACAATAGAAGATCAAGAGAATTTCAAAAGCATTTTCAAGGAATTCAAGGGCAGATTTGTAGAAGATTATTACAACAATCAAGATTCCTATCATCATGTCAAAAATTTCTTGCATCATGCACGTTGTTTGAGCTAATATGGTGATGTAGAGTTCAATATCTATTCAAGCATTTAAAGACATTGTTTCAAGACAAGTTTCATGATCAAGATCCACATTGATTGAAGCCAATTCATGCTAGTTGCAGATTTATAATCCAAGGTTCAAATAAAGTTTTGTCAGTTGTTACATAGTGTTGTTCATTCATCATTCATTTCAAGGTTTAATTACCAAAATCGGGTTTGACCAAGACAAACCCGTATTCACCTAACAAACAACATTTTTTTTTCTCTTTGATGTGTGATTACATAATTTAGGTTGAAGATCCTTTGAAGAGAAAAATTGAAGAAAGTTGCAAAGTTGTCAAAGTTGCAAGAAAAGTTGTCAAAGTTGCAAGAAAAGTTGTCAAATCACGGAAACTCTTCTACAAAATTTATTTCTGACTGTTTGACAATGAAAACTAAGAATATGGGAGTGCAGACACAACAAAGGAGAACCCATAAAGCATTTCTCAAGAACCCTAGCCAGGACCCATTCACCCTAGGGTGAATGAGTCCTTAGTGAGCTTCAAAAGGTGACTTTTGGTGAAAGGTACACATTGTTTTCCCCTTTCTAGATCTGGCTTTTGGTTATTGTTCTTCATTCACATTTCATAGCTTGCATTTTGGAGTTTGTTTGATGGTTTTGATCCATCTCTCTAAAGTGCTATTTAGCTTATACCCGTGTCCTTGCATAGATAATAAATTTGTTGATTCATACCTTGATTTGATTCACCTTTTGGTTGATAGTCAATTCATTGGTTGGATCTAATTTCCTTGAATGAAATTAGGGAAATAGGTCTTTCTGGTGAACCCCCTTTCATAACAAATTTCTCCCAACCATATATTTCCCTTTTTTTCAATAACACTTCTTGACCATACAACAAGAAATTTTAATTTTTAATAATAGTTGAAAATGGGGATGTATAGGGTTTGGAGTATTCCTCTCACTTCTCCAATAATTCTAGGAATCCATATTAATTATTAAGTTGGCTATGGAATCAACAACCTTATTTCCTTTGTGATAAATGTGAAGGATATCAAAGTTATGAAGATTATTGATAAGACCTTTAATATCCCAAATTATGTCAAGAAAGTTCTAGCTAGGGGTAGCATGCTCATAAATGACATCTATAATTAATCTGGAGTCACCTTCAACTTGCATACATTGAATTCCTAATGAGAGCGGCTTCTTAACCCCCTACAACACTACTAAGGCTTCAATTTCATTATTGGTTTTGACACCCAAATTTATAGAAAAGACAACAATAAACTTCCCCTAATGAGATCTTATCACTCTCCCACATCCATTCGGCATGGGATTACCCTTAGATGCACCATAAAAATTCAACTTGACCTAACCATAAGAATGAGGTTTCCAATAAGTGTTAGAACAAGCTAGTTTTCTATTCCTATCCACTTTGTTCATGTCATTATTAATATCCTAATTTTTAGCAATTGATATCCACTTTAGTAGAACTAGGAAGAACTTCCAAAATCTTAATGTTGGAGTTAGAAAAAATTTCCAAAGGAAGTTTTGAAAAAGAGAAAAATCCTCTTCATTTTTTCCCTTTATTAAGAAAGATATGATTGTTTCTTTCCTTCCAAACACTCCAAAAAAGGTGAGGGGAACTTTCTTCTAGAACTCTTTGATAATTAGATGTGAAAAGGGGGGTTGCCAACCCTAATCAAAGGTAGCCATATTGTTGTTCATTGCCAACAAAAGCTTAATTTCTACATAGGCTTTTTCTAAGATAAATCTTGAATACTCATAATGGAAAAAAAGATGAGACTGTAACAACCACAACCTTACAAAAATGAAATTACTAGAAATTTTCATCATGTAGTGAATTAAACCATTCCATGAAAATATGACAAATTTTTTTCTTTCAATAATTGAAATTGTAATCATGTAACTAAATACATAAACATTTCATAATAAACTTATTTCACTTTTCAAACTAAAAAGAATAAACAACTTTTCTAGTTACCATTTCCACATGAATTCTTGCAATTAAATAAAGATATAACATTTAATTTTAGATACAAGGTCAAGAAATCCATATTGGATATTATCTGTCTCCAAGACTCAACATGTCATCTACAAGAGGGAGAGCATCACTGAGGTGCTTTACCTCCAACCATAGATCTACGACCTCCCGCACACCTTACTGACTAGAAGTGGCCCTACCCTTCAATGAGGAGTATAGTTAATAACCCTATAGTTTTTCCATCTAAGCTCTGATGTTGTGCCCTACTTAACCAATACCATCAAACAACTATGGATATCTTCCAACTATGAATGACAACTTTAATTAGTTAAGTATCTAGAACATAGTGAACTGACAAGTGCAAGTAGAGACTATTGCACTCACTTTGGCCAAAGTATTTAAAAATATATTCAACCACTACCTACGAGTGGAATAATTCATTCACCCACCTTACTCAACTTGGAGAACTTATCTGACCTCTTATTAGTTCAAAAATTTTGTTTGACCAATGATTAACTCTTCATACAAATTTTCATTTTAAACTCATGATGTCTTCATTGAATTCATTACTCTTCTATGTTGGTTAAATCTTCCCAACTTTGGACATCCATGGTACATTCACATAATGACTTGGGCCTTGATAACTGCCACTTGTTCAAATCCTTACTTAGTCACTAAATGACTTGACTAGTTATATTTCTCCGACCTTGAATACTCAAGTTACATTCTTGTAACATATTGGGACTCAACAAACACCACTTATTCAAGTCCTTAGTATTAACCATGAGAGTATCAGATCTACCATTCTATGCAAAAATAGTTGATATCAATGACTTACTATTGTCAACTAGATTCATTTAGTCACAAACTAAAAGTACTAACAAATGTTCAACATATATAATAAATAAATATTAGTCTTAAAATGAAGGTTCCTTCTTCATTTAATAATATCAGATGTCCAATGTTTAGTTTTATTATAGAATCCTTTCTTAGAATGTGAAGATTCACTAAGTAAATAACTCATCTGGGTTGGTAGTTATTTCTGAATCAAACACTCAAGTTACTTTCACGTAACTACATGGGTCTTGGCTACAACCAATTGCTCGAATCTTAACCATAACCCTTGGGAATATCTAATCTTGAGATATAAAATTTAAGAAAATATTGACATATAACTGGGTTGTTAGTTATTTCTAACTCAAACACTTGAGTAACTTTCACATGACTACATGGGTCTTGGCTACAACCACTTGCTTGAAGCTTAACCATAACCCTTGAGAATATCTAATCTTGAGATATAAACTTTAAGAAAATATTGACATATAATGATAGTATCTTAACCTTCCTGGTCATAATATAGTATAAAGATTTGATATACAAAATCCCCACAATAATGGTTAGATCTCCATTGAGAATATAACTTCCTTTAGGTTTTATTTTTTGTGGTAAATACTGTAGTCTTGTTTACTAAGGATAAAAAAAATTGTAGACCAACTGGTCCAATATTTCAATAGATTCACATATATAAGTGTTTACTCACTAAGATTGTAATATGATTGGTTTGGTAAAATATGCTGGACATTGAATTCCCTTGTTACGATTTTGTAATATCTAGAGTCTAGGCTATTGCATCTAATTCAAGTTCTATCATGAACTACAAGGTTTACATTCTTACCTATTCTTAGGCTCTTTAAAAAATATTGATGACACTATGCCATCATCAAGACATACACATGGTCATATAGAAAATACTGACTTTACATCATACAAGCATGAAAATAATATCAATTAACCAAATAGAGGATTACTTCCTCATTACTCAAGTTTTAAACTCCAAATAACAATTCATAAGGTTGGGTTCACAAATATATCATAAGGAATAATGGGGTATATGATATATAATATCATCAAGATTTTGAGCAGCTGAATATCATGCTCAACCCCAAATTCTCATTACACAAAAACATAACACACTATTTACTCTTTTTGACACTTTTAAGGAAATTCATAATCAATCTTTCCATTTTCTAGCATTTGAACTATATTCTCCACTATGAATTCATATATAATAGACTATATAAAAGATTACATAAAAGTATCTTTTTGTGCTCTTATTTTTCAGAGATGATAATAATAAAATCATATTATAAAGTATCCTATTTTCATACTGCATGTATTCTCATTATGTTAGTGTATAGGAGCGAATTTGCACCCCTTGCACAAATTCCCCTTTTACACATCCTCACCTTAGAAAACCAAATCCGAAGGAAAAATTCCACATCAACAAGCTACCTTCCTTCCACTTGGCATCTGTTTATTGTGTCAGTAGGAGAATATTTGGCGGGGATGTGTGCGTAGTGCACAGACATCCATGCAACGCGCTTACATCCTTCATGAATTCTTGGGTCTGAAGTTGGTAGAGGCATTACACT
>VDFB02058242.1:687092334-687207482 GCA_007258455.2 Sequoia sempervirens
AAAATGCAGATTTGAAAGCAAGATAAGGTCACATTGAAGCTTGGTTGGGAGTGAAAAGACCAAGCGATAGACAAAGAACAAGAGATGAAGATGGTTGATTAAAGAAGTCTTTGTAATGAAAGTTTGCTGAAAAACATTTAGTTTGTGAGATAGAGAAATTGTTATATTTGGTTACTGGTTGGTATTGGGTTGGTTGCATATAAGGTAGAATGGAATAGCATGAGAGGTTGTTGAATGTAAATGAGATATTTTATTTTGTAATGCAATTGTATTGAAGTTGAATTTAACTAATAAGATTTTATTTTCTTGTAATTTTGTTTATGAAGTGTTAAATCTAGGCAGCATCATGCTGTGATTTGTTTTTGAGTTTTGAGTTAGTTTGCAAAGGGGAGGACCCTTTGCATTAGTATGCTGCTAAAAATAAAATATTGATATAATTTACAAGAATGTTTCTCTAAACAACATCAAAATTTCTAATACCATGTTGAAGTCACCAACCAAGATTAGCAAATCTATAACACCAAATAGTCATCCACACACAAGAGAGAAGAAATAAGAGATGTTATTCTAACAAACAAGAATACAAGCATGAATACAATATTAAAAATATACTCAATATGTATAGCACATAGAAGATAATCCTTTATTATAAAGGCAAGGTGAGACCTAAGAAGGAATGGGATTAAGCCAAGGGACACAATCATATGCTATAAGACACAAAGAGGTAAGTATTCTGTGAGTGCCATAAACGTGACCTAAGTAAACTTAAGAGATAGGTGTGAATAGGTCCTAGAAGGAAACTAGTTAGGGAATAACCTTTTACACACCAACATATCAAACCTAATTGTACTTGATCACACAATATTAATGAACTATAATATCCTAGTCTATTGTTCAGCTATATCAAGGATCGAATTCCCAACAATTACTTTATATAAATCTAAATACCTTGAGTGTCTTTTTTTTTCATGTTGGTTATTTGATTTTACTTTGATAGTAATTCACAAGTTAAAGTGGGGGATAATTTAATTATGACAACTGCATATCCATGCTCTTTTCCACTATGTTTTGGTCCCATAACAACTTAGTTCTCTTTTATGCATTAATTAGTGTGTGAGATCATGGTCTATTTTTTTTTGTTGTGCCAAAGGTATCCCCACATCATGGTCTATTTTGAATGGAAGTAAGAAAATAATATCACCCATTCTTGAATGCTAACATCACTTGTCCCTAAAAATATACATAATTCCCTAAATATCCTTATTTCCTTGGTTCAAATATGCACATGCAAATTAACCTCCATTTTTTTTAATTTCAAATTTAAAATTTTGCTACATTTTTTACTTGACCATTATGATCCAATTAAAATATAAATTATTCAAAATGCACATTAGGATGGTGTATTTAATGACTAACCCTAATTGGAATACAAAATCTAGGAGATATAGTATAACTAGGAAATAAATTTATAAATATGATCATACAAAGTGGACAAAAGAGAAATTACAAGAACATTGCATCATCATCCTAGGAGCATATTGCATACATTTACTTACTATTCTTGACCTTCATTATAATTAGTTTATCTAAGAATTTGACTAAGTAGAACTTGATTCTCATGATCTAGCAAATTCTCCTAAGCTGTTTGTAAACACTATCTATTCTTGTACACATTCAAAGACCAAGGATTGAGGTGAAGAAGTTTTATTCTACAAAAGTGACATATCATAGCTACAAGTTATGTGTTCACATCTACACATCAATTCTAGATCTACACTCAAAGAGATCATATATGCACTAATAGAAGTGAACCCAAAAGATAGACATTTAACTTTGCAAGTCAATAACATAGTTTAAAAGTCTAACACCTTAATGCATGAATATCTAACATTTGGATAAAAACATCTACACCAAAATTAGGGTTACATACCTTTATTTAATTCATTTAATTTTCTTATATATAAATGTTAATTATAATATTTATTATTATTTAATTATTAATCCTAATTAAAATATAGTGAAAAATACTTTATTTCTATAATAATATCTTACTTTCTTCATTAATTTATTAATCACCATTAAACTTAGTGTACTTTACTTCCTCACAACCTTATACTTATTTTACTATAATTCAACATTATTAAATTAGAAAAAGAAAAAGTACAATAACTAGTATAGTCCACTCCAAAAGCATAAGAAAATACACATAAGAGACCACCACCTAGGGAGCACTCATTATTCACCATCCAAAGGTTATATGGGATGGCCTTAAAATTATGTATACAAAATGTGATTGTAAGCATAAGAAAGTGCACATAAGAAACCACCACTTAGAGAGGACTCATTATGCTTCATCCAAAGGTTATATGAGATGGCCTTTAAACGATGCATGCATAATATGATTGTAAGCATCATAAAATGCACATAAGAGACCACCACCTAGGGAGCACTCATTATGCACCATCCAAATGTAATATAGGATGGCTTAAAATGATGTGTACATAATGTGATTGTAAGAATAAAAAATACACATAAGAAATCACCACTTAGAGAACACTCATTATGCACCATCCAAAATTTATAAGTAATGACCTTAAAAGAATTTGTACAGAATGTGATTGTAAGCATAAGAAAATGCAGATATGAGACCACCACTTAGGAAGCACTCATTAAGTACCATCCAAAGGTTAGATGAGATGGTCTTAAAACAATGTGTACAAAATATGATTATAAGCACAAGAAAATGCACATAAGAGACCACCACCTAGAGAACACTCATTATACATCATCCAAAAGTTATATCGGATAGCCTTAAAATAATGTGTATATAATGTAATTATAATTAAAAAATGCACATAAGAAACCACCACCTAGGGAGCACTAATTATGCACCATTCAAGGGTTATATGGGACGGCCTTAAAACAATATGTACAGAATGTGATTGTAACAAGCCCGTGCTCTCAAATTTGACAACTCACTGTGACTCTTGTACAATATATGACACTGTATTGCTTTTATTATTAATTGTACAATGGACACAATTTACATCTGAATGAGACTTTGCTGGTAGAGGATTTATTAAATCAAATAATTTTATGGTTTTCCCATTTTCAATGGAATCCTAGGTCAATTACATTGGCATTCCTTAGTCGTAGCTAAAATCCTTTCAACCGTTAATCATACCCTTTATGCATCCTTTCCTACAACTGAAAATAATCTTTTGGACAAAGAGAATGCATATTGGAATTAACTCTGTGAGTAATTTGCTTGTCCGGATGATTTGATGTGAGAAGACCATCACCCAGTAAGTACTGGGCAAGTTCTTCAAGTTTTATGTTTCTCTTTGATGACCATGAATCTCTGTCTTCACTCGTCGAAACTGAAAATCCAGAAAAGCTCTCCTCAGCCTTCATTTGTTCAAAATCAGATACATTATTTTGTTCTGCATCTACTAAAGGTGGCAGATAACAATTGCTACTCAGAAACGCAGACTGTGGCATGGCATGGCATAGATTCTCTCGCAGTAGTTGCAAATAAAGACTCTGCTGTTCTCCGAAAGGTGTAAATCTGGTTTCAAAAAATGGAGAATCTGTGCTTGGTAAACATTTCTTGCTTAGCATTTTCAAGCGAGGATCAGATTGGATAAGGCTCTGGTAATGCCTTTCAAGCTGTCCTTTAGGAAATTGCAACAAATGCCTCCTGCAATAATATAAGATATTTACTGAGTTTTGGGGTCAAATTTGTACCAGAAACTTAATTACAGTGTTGCTGATAATAAAAACACATAGGTAGTACAGTAAACAACACAAAAAATGGAGAATTTTTTGTACTACTGCTCCACAGAAATTGCATGAAATCGTTTTCTAGATGTTGGATAATTGCATGTATTTATAAAACTTATTAGGTTACACAAAGCAGCTTTACAGTTGTTTGTGGGGAGTCAGATTTTGGTTTAAATAACACGTTTTGAGCTTTGACTTGTTCAGATCGTTCATCTCGAATCTAAAAGGTGGACCTTATTAGAGAAACTAGTGTGATTTCAGATGAACCATCTAAACAAATCAAAACTTAAAGAATGTTGTTTAAACTTGTCCCAAAACCCATCTTAAATAAACAATGTAGATTACAATACACAAATTATTTAAACCCTTCTTTTACATACAGACAAATACTTACTTGTATAGAGTTGCTTGACCTCCAGTGAAATCAGAGGTAGCTTGCCATATTGTGTGCTTTCTTGGCTGAGGATTAGACTCCCTGAAAAACATGGGCGGCCTGGAAAACTATATATGAACAGTAGAAAATTCAGTGGGTCAGCGAAACATTAGTAATGGTGATTATAAGGTCAAATTTAAATTTTGTTTGCACTATCGTACCTCAATTTCCAGAGTACTAAGATCATTTTGAGGACAAGTTGCATTAAGACCAGTGATATCTTGCCATTGGATTTCTATTTTGCTCTTCAGCCCGCCTTCCAAAACCTCCCAAACAAGCTTTCGTTTTGAGAAATAGCATTTTGCTACCAAGTCGCCTTCGTATCTTGACACATACTGTCCACCACACAAACATACTGTAATTGTTAATAATCAGAGAAATCAACTGAATATCCACCCATATACCCAAACAATGAAATCTTGATTACTGATATTTATTTCCAAGTGGGAGTAAAAAATCGTTCCATTTTGTTATCCATGTAAATGATATTATGTTTACATCTGAAAATCTCAATCTCTAAGTGTTTTCTATTAATGTTTTTTTTTAAATTTCAATTTACAAGTTAGCTATAAAAGGGATGTAGAACCTACAGCGAGCAAAGTCATTTTAGACATTGTTCAGTTTAGAAATCTTGAAATATCAAGCAAGTTTTTGGTTCTCTTAAAGAGATATGAGTCTAGGTTCATGTCAGATAGTAAAACAAACTCATGGATGATATAAGATTTGTCATGAAAAAATAATCAAATAAATTTAAAACAATCAAAAGTTCTGATATTTTTCAGAATCAATAAGATTAACGTTTTTGAAAAAATGATAAATTTTCATTTCGTCTGTCATTTATGTTTCATCTTAATGATTGAGTATGATCTTGATAAATAAAAATTAATTCCCAAGTTTCTCTAAAAGCTCTTCCATACTGCAACAAATACTGTAAAGATCTTATAATCAATGTCAGTGTAGGATTTACTCTAATCTTTTAGAGAGAAAATATGATTTAGTGAATTATATAACACTTACTTCCCATGCGCCAATTCTTAGAACCACAGCTGAGAAATTAGTGGCCTTCTTCTTCTCCTCAACACCATTATTTTCTTCTATAAACCTGTTGTTTTGCATTTTTCCTTCCTCCATTGTCAAGTTGTTCACACCTTGTGAAGATTCCCCGTTCTGTCGGGACATGCTCAAGTGAATAAGTTCTACTAAGGAAGGACTCTTTCTCAACTTCAATCCCAATGGAGTGCTTCCCTGCTCATCCATTTGGCTTTCAGCATTTAGTCTACCTCCATCACTATTCATCTCCTGTTAGGAAAAGAGAACCAAAAGTTTGTGACTCACATATCACTTTTATTCAAGCCAAGAAGACACTTCACACCCTTTGGCACTCAAAATCAGAAGTACCCGTCTTAACTTTTGTGATTAAAACTTATGAACATATTCTATTAGCTTACCTGTTGAACCAGATTCATATACTTGGTACGTTTGGAACTTGAAATCTCCTGTGAATCTATATAAATGTTCTTCATGTGAGCTTAGATTTTCTCGTTACTGACAATCTATGAAAACAAACTATTTGGCAATAAATCTATGGTTGCCTGTCAAACAAGTCCTTTTCATATGATGACAACAATCTTTTGGGTAAGACAACATTTTGGGAGATAAGATCATTGATGGGGATGAAGGCGGCTTTTGGGCCAAAAGTCAAATAAATGAATTCAGTTTGAAGCAATCGTCTTGTATTCCAACTTGTTAAGGAACTTTCGTGGCGTCCATGAATTTTTGAGCCGTGTGTTTCACCTCACAACGCCAAAATGCTCAACACTTTTTTAAATGCTGTCTTCCGCACGTTTGGCATGCAGACCTGTTTTTGTTTAGTCAAGTTTCCCTGGTTTGCAAGTATGTGTAAAGCCGTGATTTGTCCTCGTGAAGTGTACAACGGCAATGACGTAGTTTCTTTTGCTTTTGTTTGTGACAACGTAGCTTTCACAAAAGACATCTTATACCAAAGAATTCATTCACTGGAGTGGTTCTAATTCTTGAATACACTTTTCTTTTCCACACGGTGACAATTTTTTATGTTATACCTTATTATAGGTATATAAGGTTGTTTAGTTGGTGTTAGCGATTAAAAAATTATTAAATTTGGTAGGTTGTGAATTTGATTTTGGTTGAAATAAAACTAACAAGATGTTGATTATATTTACATTGTCTACATAGAGTATTTGACAAGATAGTTCATTATTGAAATAGAGATAATGGGTTGAATTGTGTGTGTCATCTTTGACTCAATTGACATGAAAAAATTGTTCTTTTAAAAATTTTACTGAAGTATTTGATAATGTCTATAAATAACCACAAAGGTTAATGGGGCTGAAGATAAAGTATAGTACAATAAGTCACGAGAGTACTATTGCACCTCTAAACAAACAAAAATCTATGTACTATACAAAAGGCTAAGGAACCTAAACCAATATCACAAACCAAAATCAAAACAGTTTTGAAAGGAATCTATAATATAAGCGCTTTTATTAATGCATATATTTTACATTGTATGCCTCCTCAACTTGGACACCTTATGCTTCATGTAATCACTAGTAGGAAAGCTCCTTTTCTCAATAGGTCTAATTTGTAAAGAACTATCAAATGTATGTTTAGAACCATGGTGATCTAGTATTTATGTTAAGAGAAATACATATTGTTTTCCCTTATTCAAGTGATAATGTCTTAACCCTATCTAAAAGTACAAGATTCATTAATGGATATTGCCATGAACTTCTAATTTTGATATCAAAAGAAAGTTTACAAAGATTTCCTAAAGAGACAGAAGAATCTTCTAAAAACATTATGCATTTGAAAATAAAATAATCCTTAATTTTTGCCTCCTAATTTAGAAAAATTGGCATGCTTATTCTTCTCTTGAAATATGATGATCCATCTCAACCCTCCATTGGCTGGAATCAATATGCATCTTGGCAAGGATTGGAGTCAACATGCATCTTGCCAAGGAAAACCCTAAATCCATGAGACCAATGAGTTTGAATATAGTTAGGAAGGATAAGCCTTCATCACAAATTTGGAGAAAGTATCTACACATAATAATGCAATTTGGACTCAATGACTTAGGTGAAAAAATCTAGGTCTATTGGATGTAGATCATATTTATGTCCTCTTGAATCCATTTGTTAATGCCTTTCAAACCCACTCTAATATTGTTGGTCTTCCAAAAAAGTTGAATGGCGGAAGATTATCAATGGAGACACTAATAGTCTATAGAAGAGAGCTCACAATAGTTAACAAACATGTTTCTACTATTTGAAGAGCTCCAAAGAGGATAAGTAAGCATAAAAAGGATATGTCAAAGTACCCTTCAAACCATTTGGAAAGCTCATTATCTATGAAAATGCTAAACAATCCTAAAAATTATTGTTCCACTTGAATGGTTGGGCATTAAATTCATCTTGGACAATACATTGAGGAATTATACTTTTTACACTAAATAATTCTCTAAAAGAATAAAGTTTGTAACCATTCCAAGTGAGTCTACTTTGTCCCATTTAGAGAAGTTCCTCAAAATTTAGAACCATAAAGATAAATTTTCCTAACAAGAGTTTCAAAAAGATCTAGCATAGTGATTATTCGTGAATTAAACTTGGAGCAATCTTTTTCTAATTTATTTTAAGTAGCGTAACCTTTCAAAAGTATTGCATCAACAATAATTTTGAAAGAAATTCTAAACTCTTGAATGTGACCCCAAAATATGTGTAAGAAGAGTTTGATGGAATCATCTCACCTTGAAAGATGAATCATGAGATTGACACTTTATATATAGAAAATCATAACTATTACTTTATCAAATTAACATGTATATTTTTGTTTTTAAAAAAAATTGATTTATCTAACCATACTTGTAAACAATTACTTGCTAAGTCTAAGATAGAAATAATAACATCAATAAACAACAATAATGAAATAATTATACCATATAATGACCCATTAATGTCAGAAAGCTCCTCTTAAAAAACTGGGGATGAGGTGTAAAACCTAGTTTGACTCCAGGAAATATTATAGATAATCAAAAAGTGTCATGTAAAAAAATTACTTTTGACTATTTCAAAGTGTCTCAAAGTTGCTCGAACAACAAACTCACTTGGACCCACAAATCTCAACCTTTTGAAAAAAGAAATGTCATAGAAAAGGCTCCCAAAAATCCACAAAACAACAATATACAAGTTCACCTTTACAATAGGTTTTCTCTATAATGACCTGGAAAGTCAAAATATCATCAATCATCTAATCATCGCATCTAAATTCAAGTTGATCATGGACACCACAGAGGAGATGTGGACATCTAGAACAGTGACATAAGGCTTGGAAAGTTATGCCCAATCAAAATAATCCTGAAAGTATTTGGGTCAAAGAAGACACTAAAATTCTAGGTGAGATGAATCAAATGAGAAAGCTGCCCTCACAAGGAATCTATTCAAACACAGGGGTACGCACTGTAAAAATTTACTATGATTTGGCCACCTATAATGTTACCATTCCCTTCAGAACAGAAATCAAGGCTGCTGTTCATAGCCTCACCAGCTAAGACCTACTAACCCAAGAGCTTTGTTAAAAATTTTGAAAACTCCTACTCGGCTTCCCAAGAATTCAATTTCACTCCCCAAAACAAATGTCAATTAGTTTTCAAATGTAAAACTCAAATCACATGAGGAAATAACACACTTAGAAAAATGAAACCAGAAAAATGTCCTTCCTTTCAGTAAACAGTAAAAGTTCAAACAATCTCCTGTTGAACTGCTCAATTTTATCAAAGTCACGTTGTTTTCCAAGTTCCAGTCACACTTCAAAGTTGAAAATTCAGTACAAAACTGAATTGTTAATGTCATTGGAGTTTCTTAATGCGTGAAAGGAGGACACGCTTTCTTATGTTTCATGGAGGCGGCTCACGGCTCTGGCATAAGTTTGACTTGTTGAAGATAAAAAGATTCTTAGCTTATATCATACGTGCTTCACTCTATGCAAGCCTGCCCAACACGTATCCTGAGTAACAATAATAAAAAAATAAGTTCAGTTTTGAAATATTCTCATGGTGTACAGATAATTCATATCAGAGAAACGTTTGACGTTTGCTCATGTCTAAACCAGTTCATTGAGCATTTCACCTACTCCCTGCCCAAACTTGTTTTATATATAAGTTTTCCACGCAGATAAAGAAATAATATCTTACTGAAACGAAGAAAATAGGGGGCTCTATCTTTTTGGTAGATGGAACCTAGCGGTTTAGGACCTATTTCACTTAGTTTCACTTAAAGAAATCTTAGAGATCTCAATCTAAAGATGGAATAAGAGAAAGAGATCTGCTAAAGGTTGTCCTTGGGTGTGATTAAAGGTATGAAAGGGGTTCACCACCAAGCTAGGGCTTGGAAAGACAAGTAACATGTAAAACCTAATGATAAAACTTAATGATGTGCAAATCTTAAATAAATGACTTAGAAATGAATGCAAATCTAAACAATAAATTGAGAAAACACAGAGGTGCATCTAGAAACCTGAATATGCTCAGAACAAGGTCTGAAATGCTAAAAATGTTGACTTTATTTCACACTAGGACTCATACGTCAAGTTGGGAAATTTAGTCCTAGATTAGGGTTTTTGATAGAAACTAAAATCTGAAACTGCTGAATCAAAATCTGTTGAAAATTTTCTGAATTTAGGTATACTAGGGCTCATACGCCACAAGTGGTGATTTAGTCTCAATATCAAGGTTGCTTCAAAACTCTAATATCCTTTGATGACTTCCTATAGCTTTCTTCCTACCAAATCTCTGAGTTTGAATCACTAAAATGCAACCTCTATGTGACTTTCCGTAATCTTGCAAGTAAGGTGACAACTTTGACAACTTGAGAAATTTTCTCCAATCTCACTCTTCAATGGATCTTCAACCTAGATTTGCAAATCACACATCAAAGAGAGGGAACAAAGTTGTTTTGTTAGTGGATAGGGGTTTACCTTGGTCAAATCTTGTTTTGGTAATCAAACCTTGAAATGAAATGAAATAGAAAGGAAGAATGATGAATGAACAAAATGATATGTTGCAACTCACAAAACCCTAGGAACAAAAGGTTGCAATTTTGTATGTAATGGCTACAATGGGTGTAGATCTTGACTCTTGCTTGAATGATATGAATTTTGATTTGAATGCTTGCTTGAGTCATAAAACCCTATATCACAAATGTTAGCTCAAAAACAAACATGATGCATGATGACTTTGACATGATTCTTGATACTTGAATAATGCTCCAAAGTGCTTGATAGTCACTCTTGAAGGCTCTTGAATTGCTAGAATGCTCAAATTGTTAGATTACATGTACTCCTTAAAGTTCTTAGGTGAAAAATGAGTGAAATAACCTTATATTTATACAAGTGTTTATGCCAAATTTTCTGAAATTGCGCTACAAGCCGACATCAAATCTAGGAGAATAAAATTGTGCCAAGAATCTGAATTTAAATTAGGTCTAAGCTAAGTGGGACTCATATGCTAGTTGAGGCGTATGAGTCCTATTAGGCTAAGCTTGGGACACATTTTTCAAGAAATGCTTAGTTTAATGTGAAATCCAAATCTAGGCCCCAAAACCTAGGTGGGACCCATATGCCCAAGGTGGCGTATCAGTCCCAGATCACTAAATCTGGGTCATACAATCCAAAATCATTAATTTTTTATTGGTCACTTGATATATGTCGATATTATCCTCAAAAAGATGCATTAATTAAGGCTTGTGGATGTAAAATAAGGTTAAATAAGGCATAAAGCAACCAAATTAATTAATAAAACCTAAAGATTGGTGTGAAAGTGTAAGAAAGCACTTTACAACACCCTAAATAAGGTAGAATTAAGTCCATTTAGTTCACAAGGGCCCAAACAAGTGTGAAAATGTAGAGAGATACATTTTTCTACACTACATTTAGCCCCCACTTTTGTAAGAGGAGAAACTTGCTTCAAACTCACACTAAAGTAGACAAAACTCACATTAAGAGGGGTCCAAATGTGCTAATGCTAGTAGGATAAGACAACAACGATCAAGAGGGTTGCACAATCCCCCAGAATGAATCTATTCTATGACAAACCAACATAGGCCCAAAAGAACACACATGGAAATGATGTAAGCACCAACAAGGCACAAGCACACACTACTAAAGACAAAAAGAAAGAAAACAAAAACAAAAGAAGTGGATCAAGCTTCGATTGTTTGTCTCACACGCTATGGATTAGATTTAGGTTGTTTTCCAAGAAAGTTTACAAGTTGAACACAATGTCCACTATGCAAACCAAACACACACTCACAAGGGCTAGTGGAACCTCAGGCTGTCCACTAGGTGAGTCCTCAACAAGACACATATGCATGCAAACAGTATGCACTCACACAAACAAGCAAGTGGCTATGGGAAATTCATGCCTAAGTTCGGCTCTCATACATACAACCATACCAAAGCTATACCTCTTGATAACTTTGTTAAGGATCCACACAACAATGAACTTCGAGCTTCATGAGGCAAGCAATGCTTCGTATTCTTGAAACTCATGAACAAATTATAAATTCAAAATAGTGTAAAGTATGTTCAAATGAGTTTTTCTTAGTTCATGTAAGGTCTTAACTTAGGGAACATTGTGCTTAATGTCTCCAAGAGAGGACCAATCAACGAATAGAAGATTCACAACTTAGGGGATGTAGTGTGTTGCATTAGGCCACTAAGAGGAATATAATATTCTAAGAGAGATCATGCTCTTGAGGGACATCACACCCAATGTCACCACAAAGTGAAAGACACATCACATGAAGTAAGAAGACTACATAATGAAACATGAAATGCAAAAGAATAATGTCAATGTATGCCCCCACTTTAAAAAAATTGTTAAACACCATGTTGTGAGCAATTCATTTAAAGCAGTAAATGATAAATGCTAACAATAAAGAGGACATGAGAGCTTAGTTGGAAAGCCCTATGTCAAGTCATATGTTTCAAATGAAGCTATGTCATGAAAAAGGAAGGGGTTTCCCTCCAAAATGAAATTCCAAGCACATGAGGGATCCATGGATTTGGGGTCAATATGTTCTTACTACAATGTTTTCAAAGAGCTCAGAATTTTCATCATTCTCCAAATACTCATGGAACAAGAAGAATGACACAAAGAGAGTGAAAACAAAGAAAAAACTTTCGAGTCAACACTGAAGAGACATGAATAGCTCAACGCCTTGCATCAAACCCAAAAGGAAAACACAAGACAAATGAAAAGAATAAAGGAATTTTTTTTGGGTCAACATGGAAGAGACATGAATGTCTCGACGCCTTGCATCATCCAAAAAGGAAAACACAAGACAAATGAAGAAGATAAAGGAAAATATTTTATGACATAGAGAAGAATGAAGGTACAAATAGAGGAATGTCACAAAGAGAGAGAAACATCAAACAAAACAACATGGGGGATCATATTACACACATGCAATCACACACAAAACATGAAAGGAAAATAATGCAAAATACTAGTACTTAAGGCATATGCAAGTCAACCTATGAGCATATCGTCCACATCCCAATCATGTTCATCATATATAGAAGGAAAACAACTAGCCAAAGGGACAGTAGCAAGTGTTGAACTAGGGTCATCACCAAGTTCAAAATTCTTCTAGGATAATTGTCATTTAAGCTCATAGAAGAGAAAAATGTATTCAATTCATTATGCACCTCCTCATCAATTTTAGCAACTTCATCATTGTCATTTAAGTTAATCACAATAGGAGGTCAAATGATAATATCTAAAGAAATATTTAACTCTTCTTGCAATATAGGACATTGTTGTTGCGGTAAAGAGGGAGACTCATCGTGTATTGCTTTAGTCAAGTTTGGAATTTGTTGTTTTCTTCGTTTAACCTTCGAGCAAGAGCATGACATCTACACATACACTCTCTAGTATTTATGTTTCTTTTAGTTTGGTTTTTTAGTTGCATTTGTCTAGGAGTGGGTCTATCAACCATAGGTTTCTTTTCTTCCTTAATGAGAGGAATGGAAGTGTAGACATCCAAATTTGACCACTTCCATATGGTCAAAGTCATCTCCTTAATCATCCCTTTACTCATTTAAATCATCCTCTTCGCCGGTATTAATTAAATCATTCATTTAATTAATATTTTGGTATCTTACATAAGGTTTCCCAAAGTATTTAATTTAATAAATACTTTTCCCCTATTTCCTCTCTAAATTAAATAAATGCATCACTTTATTTAATTTAGTCATATTATTTTTTGGAATTTTAAATTTATTTTTAAATTCTTTATTTTCTCTCTCATTGTCACATCCTCTAACTTTTGCAAGTTGGCCTCTAATCCCTCTTAGCAATCTAACCCTCTTTCTTACTCATAATTAATTTATGATTAAGATGTGCACACCCCTAATCATCGTTAGGGTCCCATCCTCCATAATTTCTCACTTGCCTCTAATGTGTCATTAATTAGTCTAATCAAGTACTTGCACAACCTTAATCACCTAATTAGGTCATCTCTAATCCCCATATCATTTATGGAATGTGCCCTTAGTCAACTTTATTAAAATATTTCTCTTTTTGAACAAGACACTCCATTCCCCATGTGAATTTTTAATTACATTTAATCCTCCAATGCATTTAAAGGAATTTTAAATTCCTTCTCTCATCCCCATGAGAATATTTGAGGAATTTTTAATTCCCCATATGTCCTCTCACCCACATGGGGACAAGTACCTCCTTAATCAGGAGATCTTGTCCCAATCCCAAGGCACTATGTACCCCATCCATGTCATGTACTACCACTCCACCTCATGTCCACTTCACCTTTTTGAGCCACTTCACATGCCACATGTCAAGATGTGAGGGCTTGTGAGTTCTCAACTCACCTTAGCCCTACATCTTGATCTTGGTGGCTCAATCTTGACCGTCCATTTTCCTAGAGATTTCCAAAATTTCTATATATACCCCCTCTTTTCTCTCATTTTGGGGAGATCATTCATTGTAGCCAACACTTGCAAAAAAATTTGTAGGAGCCATACTTAGCCATTTTTCACATTTACATCCACTTTCATCCATCCTCATATCATCTCATTCATTTACATCTTGTGCCATCCAAGGAGCATACAAAACTAAAGATCGAAGGGCCAACCAAAGGATCGATTTGAGACAAGGTAAAAAGTTTCATTTTGTCATCTTTATTTTGTGTTGAATCCAACTAGGCTAATATTGAGGTGTAAGTTGATTTTAGTGTTATTGGCTTTCCTTTTTTTGTTGTTCGTATTCTAGCACCTAAATTTGAGCCCTATCACATTTCTGGCACGCCTGATGGGACCCACAAACAGGTCTCTTGCTTTCATGTTTTCTTTTTTTTTTTTTACTTTTTGTAGGTACAGGTTATAGAGGGGCAGATTTGACATTCCTGGGGCGGACCCGACCTACAGGGGCAGACCTGACCTGACAAACAGCCGGACCCGCCCTCAACAAGCAGACCTGACCTTTCCCAGGGGCGGACCTGCCCTCCCTAGACTTCATAAATTATTTTTGGAAATTTTTTCACTAAGGGGCAGACCTGACCCAACAGATAGCCAGATTTTCCCTAGACAACTTTTTCCAGAAGGTAAAATTTTAATTTTTAGCAATCTTTTTGGCTATTTAAGCATTTTTAACCCCTAATTTAGGAACATAGTTTAACCAGAAGGGGTCAATCATCTTTGTTTGCCATGTTTTTGGGTGAGCTATTTGACGTATCCAATCCCCTTGTGCCATTCAGTGATCCTGGGTGATGATAAATCGTAGCTTACCACGTCCTTTGAGTCCACCCTTTCTATTTTTCTTAGCGGGACCTGCTTGGGGATTTCATCACCCCAAGGGACGATTCCAACCATGTGTACTGGTGGGGTATATAAAGGGGGGAGAGCGAAAGTTGTACCTCAATCCAACCGCGTTGTAATTGGCGAAGCATCGGGATGATGTGAAGAGTTGGTCTGAGCCTTTAAGTTTCCCGACTCACGCTTGTAATGGGTTGGTGTTCACAGTTTGGGTCTCACATACCAGGTGTATATCAAGGACTCCCTAGTGACCATGTTCATCATATATTAGAGGACTTTGTTGACCATACCCTCTCTACTAGACTTAGGTTTGTAATTGTTTGAATTGTCTTCTTTATGCGAAACCAGTGATTGTCTAATTTATTTCACTCAGCCATATCCTTTTGACTGATGATTGTTGTGTTTTAAGTCATTTGCCTTAGCCTTTTTGTCAAAAGTCAAGTTTAAACCTGTAGACAGCCGAATTTTCCCTCACAGATAGTCGGATTTTCCTTAACAGACAGTCAGACCTAACTTCTACATAGCCGGATTTTCCCTCCTTTGTAAAAACTTTTGCTCCTTGGACGGACCTGACCTTTCCCAAGGGCGAACCTGACCTCTAAACTAGTCCTTTGGAGCCTGTTTTAACAAAATTTGACCAAATTTTTCTCCTTGGGAAAACTTGACCTTTGACCATCCCTTTCAGGCCTATTCTGACCAAATTTGGCCAACTTTTGCTCCTTGGGAGGACATGACCTCTAAACCAATCCTTTGGAGCCTATTTTAACAAATTTTGACCAACTTTTTCTCCTTGGGCAGACCTGACCTTTTCCAAGGACAGACCTGACCTTTGACCATCCCTTTTAGGCCTGTTCTGACCAAATTTGACCAACTTTTGCTCCCTGGGCAAACTTGACCTCTAAACCAGTCCTTTGGAGCCTATTTTAACAAAATTTGACCAAATTTTTCTCCTTGGGTGGACCTAACCTTTTCTAGGGGTGGATTTGACCTTTGACCATCCCTTTCAGGCTTGTTTTGACCAATTTTGACCAATTTTTGCTCCTTTGGCGGACCTGACCTTTGACCCATCTCTTTCAGACCTATTTTGACTATATTGACCATCTTTTGTTCCTTGGGCGGACCTGACCCTTGATCGGTCAACTTTTTCATCCGCTTTGTCATTAAGGACCCTCGTTTCACCATCTCAATCACTCATCTCCCTGTTTTGAACATTCGTACACACGTTTCGAGAATCCATTCGCCACCCTAAAATATTCATCTCCTTAGCTCGTGCATCCATTCACCCATTTAGAGTCCTCACTTACCCATTTCGAACCCACGTTCTAATTATCATTTCCACGTTTCTGACCATCGGTATCCCATTGAAACCTTGTTAGAGCGGTTATCCAAATTGACCTAGGTGTTTGTCTCTAATCGTCATCCATCAAAACCAAATTCGGATCGTCATCCATTCTAAGTCGGTCGTCCTTCTCATCCCAATCAATCCACTTCTATCTCAAGTTGGATTCGATGTCGTTATCATACATCCCCCCTTTAATTGATTAATCAACACCTAGCATTACCAAGGATCACTCTTGAACTTGGTTTGAGATTCCAATCACTATCATTCATCCTAATCAATCATCAATCCAAATCGAATCGTTATATCATCCAATTCAGATCCACTCATTATCTACCAATCAACCCAATCCACTTCAGACAAATCGAATCAATCCTATCAAGCCACATCCTCGTCAGAAAATTAATCATCAAAATCACATCAATCTTATCAAGCCACATCCTCGTCGGCTAATCAATCATCAAATCAAATCGATCTTTTCATTGCCAAGGTGATTCTAGCATCCTAGTCCATCATATCATCTTGCATGCCCATTCAAACCCAGTCACAAACAAGGAAAATGGTTGAACAATAATCCCAACCAAACATCCCTCAAGACCTGAACAACACAGCTATTGCCTCACAAGACCCCAATAACAGTGCGAACATCCCTCGGGATCCACACAATGGTACATCGTCACAATCCAATATCGATGGCCAAAACACATCTCCTCCCGGGGATGAAAACATGGTCATTCAACACGAAATTACATTTGAAGAACACTTTAGTAACCCGGTCAATGTGCAAATGACAAATTGCCTTCTTGAAAAACATGGCAAAGAAATCTTGGCTCACTTAATTGACAAGGGTGTCAAACTGCCGTCAGGTATCGACCTATCCAAGTATGGCGGTTCCACACCTAATATACCCCAAGGTTCGCACAATGTACCAGGTAGTTCATTCATCCCCAATGTTCCTTCCGTAGAAGCTTGGCATCAACCTGAATTTGGCAACATCATTTTGTATCCCGTTAGCAATCCCCTGCATCCTGCAATCTCAGTCATAGTGGTTCCCCAAACCACTGATCCCAATGATCCTTTTTCCTTTGGCATGCCACAAAATGTCCCACAACCACAACCACTAATGCTACCTGCACCACCCCCTTCAAATCCACCTCCTGTCAGCACTGGGGGCATCCCTTTCATTGCGTTACCTCCACCTTCTAGAGCCATAAACCTTACATCACCTTCATATGCATCTCCACATCCCCCCCAATCTAATCTACCACCTCTGAATGTCCCTTTGGGTACCCAACAACCTCCCTTGCAAATCCCCCCTATGTTATCTCAGCCACCCCAACAACAACAACTGCTATTTTCCTCGCAACAACCACCATACCAACCCGCAAAGCAATCTGTCCCAACCTCCTACTCAGACCATATCCCCCTTCCTTTCATCCATTCTACGACCATGAGCTCAAACACAATACAACGTCCCGTATCAGCCCACACAACATCTCACATCACATCAGCAACAACCACAGCATTAGTATTACCAACAGCAATCCTAGCAGCAACCACCTTATGCAGCCTCTCAACAATCACAACAATACCCTCAGAATCAACAGGTCATTCTTCAACATCACATCTAAGCTCCTCAACAACCTACCTCAAAGTTTTATCAAACGACTCCGTACTATACCTCACAACAACAACCCACGTATCAAAAAAATCCTCTGGCATACCAACAAGGGATGTCATCACTCCACTATCCAAACCCATACCTCAACAATTCCATGCTCTCTTAGCAGGATCCTTTATCGTCCCACCATCTATATCTGTCCAACCTGCCACCAGTCAACTCAGATTTGCTAGAAATTAAAGTCGCTCTGAAAGATCTTCAGGCAGGGACTGGCAAACAATCATTCAAATTCGAGGACATATGCCCATATCCATTCGACCCGTCCATCTCATTGATCCCTTTCCCTAAACATTTTGAAATACCAAAATTCGACAGATACAGGGGGAACAAGCATCCAAAGGCCCACTTACAGGAGTTCTACTCCTAGTGTCAAGAAGTTATGCACAATGACAACTATCTCTTGCGCTTGTTCCCATGAATCCTGATAGGAAATGCCCTAGAGTGGTTCATGAGCCTTGAACGTGGGTCCATAAAATCTTTTATGGACCTGTCAGAAAAATTTATATCCTACTTCTCCTTCAGCTTGGAGAGGGACACTGACACCTTAGATCTCCTCAAAGAGAAACAACATGAGGGTGAAACCTTTGCTAGCTACCTTCAAAGGTGGCGTGTGTTAGCAAGCTGAATGAAAACCCCTCTAAAGGAGAAGGACATGGTCACCCTGTTCGTGGAGAACTCTCATCCTGACATGGCTCATAACTTTAGGTTACATTGTGTCACCACTTTCATGGAGATAGTGGAAAAGGGACCTATCCTTGAATGTTCCCTTGTTGCCAAAGGGCACATCAAAATACATAGTCATGATAAAGAAAGGTCATTTGGATACAAGCCACATTTTTGGAACAAGAACAAGAATGCAGTGAATGATGACGTGACTGATACTAAACATGTCCAAGTGGCTAATACATCCTAGAGATAGCAACCATCTGTACCTAATGCCATATCTGTAGCACAGGGGGAACCTTGTCCTTCTAAACAGTCAAATTAGAACAACTAGGGGAACACTAAACACCAGTATGCTCAATTAGGGGAACTCTTGAGTGTCGTCTTCAATAAATTGTTACAGATCAATTATCCAATCACGTATCTTGTCACCAAGCTACTTGACGAATCCAAACCCAAGCATGCATGGTTTAGGGAAAATGAATATTGTGAGTTCCATAAAATCAAAGGACACTCTTTAAATAAGTGACAGGGTCTGAAAAACTATGTCCAAGATCTCATTGATCAAGGAGATATCAAGGTTGACACCAGTCAAGCTTCGTCATCCAATGCTCAATTGCAGATATATCAAAAAGTCTTTCCAAACCATAATCAAGGTGTGAGCACCTCCAGCCCCAATCCCCAAGACAACAGCATAAATAACATAAGCTATAGGAACGTACCCCTCAATTACAAGGGTATTATATATTACATTGAGCAAGTAGAACCTTGTGTATCTATGATACATGTCAAAGCCAAAGACCCTTGGTTTGTTGTTACTACATGACGAGCCCACATCACTGTCCCTGCAGCCTCTGCACCCGCCCAATCAATTCCTGTAAGCTCTTAGTACAACATCCTTGATCACTTAGGAAAGACCCCCACTCATATCTCCATCTTGAATTTGCTTAAGTCTTCTCTTGTACATCAAGAAATCCTTAACAGAGCCTTACAAGAAACCCATGTACCTAACGACATCGACCCCACATGATTCCAAGCCTTGGTAGGATACCTAGCTTTATCTTATCAGCTGCAGTTCATCCAAAATGATAATCGCCCCTTGCATATCGAAGTCATGGTTGCCCGCCATAAAATAAAAAGGGTCTTGGTAGATAATGGCTTTGCCCTCAATCTATGTACTCTAAAATTCATAAAACATGTGGGGTATACTCAAGCAGATTTAAGCAATCAGATCATCATGATCAAGATCTATGATAATGCAAAAAGGAATTTAGAGGGAATTATCAGTCTTCCTATCCAAGTGGGATCTATGGTTCAGTACACTACATGTCATGTCCTTGATCTGGACTTGCCGTATAATCTCCTCCTTGGCCGCCCATGGCTCCATGCTATGCAAGTCGTCCCCTCCATGTACCATCAGTGTCTAAAATTCCCAGTCAATGGACAAGAAGTCACCATCTTTGTTGACCCCCAACCATTTGAATATTGTCGCGCTTTAGAAGCGTCATTTCTCCATTTACATTATTGTCCTAGGATTGAAATGGGGGCATCCTAGTCATCATCCGCTAATCCACCCTCCACCACGACAACCACTCCATCTTCCACCATTGATCCTACAGTCACAAAAGTCCAGATCATTGACAAAGGGTGTGGTGAATACGAAATGCATACTACTCTTAATATAGCAACCATGCCACCATCACCACACATGTATGGTCAACCTTCACATGCTACTCCAAAGGAAGACAAGACTGTCACCTTCAGTGGTAGAAGCATCCCTACCACCACTTTCAGGTCCCCTAGTATAAAGATAGATGCACCAGAAGAGGATATAAGTCAATGGGTTTACCTAGAAGAACCCCAACCAGATCCCCCTCTAAAGGAATATTTTCAAGAAGCATATCCTTGGTCAGCTAAGTTTGCAGAAAAGTATAACTACCAAGGTAGGGGCCTAGGTAAATAAGAACAGGGGCGGTTGCAACCTATTGATACATCAAAGCTACCAAAGAACATAAGCATCGGATACGACAAAAAGTAGAAAGGCCCTACAACATCGTCTAATACTTCCAATAGTGTTGTCATGGGTGATAGCTCATTGGAAGACATACCCAAGGAGGAATCCATCATACATGCATATGATGACGTCGATCACACCGACCTATCATCCATGCTCGAATGCCTATCCATCTATACCGTTAGCCTATCCCTTTGCCATCCTGAGCTTATTGATTAGGACTTATGTAATAGCACACCTATCAATATGTCTACAGATACATATGTCAACCTCATGGGATTGGAGCAGGATGAACACTCCAATCGCAAAAATAAGAATAAGAAAAATAAAAAGTGGTCATCTAGTGAAAACCTCCCCGAGGCACTTCCTGACTTTGAAAAAGTAAAAATAAAGGATGCATAGATGATGGTGAAAACCTCGAAGAGGCACTGGAGGATGGAGATGTTCATCTTCTCCTTGTGGGAACTTAATTATTTGCTTCATCATCCATTCTAATCGAAGAGACTCAAGAGGTTAATTTGGGTACTGCTGAAAATCCTAAGATCACCTATGTAGCTAAATCACTCTTAGAGTAAGAGTATCCAGTCATCACGCAGCTACTCCAAGAGGGAATCATTAACTTTGCTTGGTCATATTCAGACATGCCAGGCTTAGGCCCCACCTTAGTGGTTCATCATCTAGACGTTCGCCCAGATACCAAGCCTATCAAACAGAAGCTCCACAAGATGCATCCACAGGTAGCATTGTTAGTCAAGAAGGAATTGGAGAAATTACTAGATGCAGATTTTATCAAACCAATTGACTACTCTAAGAAGATCTCCAATATAGTACTAGTTGCCAAACCAAATGGAGACATTCAGATCTGCATGGACTTCAGAGATCTTAACAAGGCTTGCCTGAAAGACGATTTCCCTCTACCTAACATTGATATGTTGGTCAACCTCACAGCAGGACATGAGATGCTATCCCTTATGGATGGATTCTCTAGTTATAATCAGATTTGAATTGCACCTGAGGTCCAACACAAGACCGCCTTTACAACACCTTGGGGTACATTCTGTTACAATGTTATGCCCTTAGGTCTCAAAAATGCGGGGGCAACATATCAGAGGGAAATGGCGGTCATCTTCCATGACCTCATCCATATCATCATGGAGGATTATGTCGACGACTTGTTAGGGAAATCCAAAACCCGAGTGGAACATCCTACCATCCTGAAAAAGATCTTTGAACGGTTGGAGAATTACAAGTTACAGTTAAATCCAAAAAAGTGTGTCTTCGGTGTCACGTAAGGAAGGTTGTTGGGTTTCATAGTCTCTCGAAGGGGTATTGAGGTTGATCTAGCCAAGGTGAAGGCTATTCTGGACATGCCACCCCTGCGCAATCTAAAATAGTTAAGAAGCCTCCAAGGGAAGATGCAATCCATCCATCGGTTCATAGCCCAGCTCACGGATAAGTGTCAACCATTCACTCATCTTCTGAAGAGAGACTCCACCTTCTGATGGAACTAACAGTGTCAGACGGGTTTTGATAAGATCAAAGAATACTTAGCTCATCCACCAATCTTGATACCACCTATTCTAGGGAAACCCCTCCTACTCTATATCTCTGCCACTTCAGTAGCGTTGGGGGCATTATTGGCACAACATGATGAATCATTGAAAGAAAGGGTGATCTGCTACATCAGTCGGACACTGGTCGGCTATGAATTAAACTACTCTCCCATAGAAAAATCCTACCTCGCACTATTCTTCAGCACATAGAAACTCTGACATTACATGCTCAGCCATCCAGTCAAATTAATTTCTAAAATTGATCCACTGAAGTATTTGTTATCTAGAACCACTTTGATTGGCTGCATGGCCAAGTGGGTCATGCTCCTAAGTGAATTTGACATAGAGTATGTGGAGTGGAAATCCATAAAGGGATAGGTCATAGTTGATCAGTTGGCTGAGGCACCATTAGTAGATGCTTACCCTCTAGACACTAAATTTCTAGATGAAGAAGTTTACACATTTATAGAAGCACCAGCTTGGACACTATATTTTTATGGCTCATACACTCATAATGGATCAGGCGCAGGGATTTTATTGGTTACCCCTCAAGGTGACTACATTCCAAAATCATTCAGGATAGCATTCCCATGTACCAACAACATCGCAGAGTATGGAGCCCTCCTCACTAGCCTTTGAATTGCAAAATAGTGGCATATAACTCACTTGAAAGTCTTTGGTGATTCATTATTAGTAATCAAGCAAGTTAATGATGAATTCCTCACAAAGGATGATAAGTTGTTACCCCACAAGCACATGGTGGATGACTTCAAGAAATATTTCATCTTCATACAATTTGACCAAATTCCTAGGGTACAAAATAAAGCGGCAGATGCAATGGCCACTATCGGTTCCCTGATTGACATGCCTAAAGACCGGACAGAATGTGAGTTCCTTGTCAAACAACTTTTAATCCCAGCATATGATTTTCCTAAGACTGATATGGTGTGCGATATCGTAGGTCCCGTCTCCCCCTGGTATCAGGACATATATACCTACCTCCATGATAACATCCTACCCTCAAACCTCACACGGAACCAACAAAAATCCTTTATTCAATGTTCGACCCATTACATTATCATCGGTGATACACTTTATCATCGCGGGTATGATGGGATCCTCCTTAGGTGTCTAAATGAGACCGAAGCCCGCACGGCACTAACAGAGGTACATGGTGGTGTTTGTGGAGCTCACTCAAATGGTATGGCCCTGGCCAAAAGGATTCTCCGAGCTAGATATTATTGGCCTACACTAGAGCATGATGCTTGTGAATTTGTGAAGAAGTGCCTTCCATGCCAACAACATGCAGATTTGATTCACGCTCTAGCACAGGATCTTCAACCCCTCCTAACACCGTGGCCCTTCTCTCAATGGGGTTTCAACTTGATTGGCAAGATTTCCCACCATCATCTAATGACCATACATTCATAATCACTACCACTAAATACTTCACTAAGTGGGTGGAAGCAATGCCGCTCTCACAGATCACTGGTATTCAGATCTCAAAGTTCATCCTTTACCATATTCTCTGCAAATATGGCATCCCATCCACCATCCTTTCTGATAATGGAAGACCCTTCAAAAACCAAGCCATGAAACACCTTTGTGACACCTTTCACATCCAACATCGTTGGTCAATGCCTTATTACCCCCAGGGTAATGGTCAGGCAGAAGCAACCAACAAGACCCTCCTCTGCATCCTCAAAAAGGTTGTCAATAACACCAGTCGAGATTGACACCTCCATATTCATCCCGCCCTCTGGGCATATTGCACTTCCATCCGCACCCCTACAGGGGTCACTCCCTATTCTTTAGTATATGGCGCCGAAGTCATCTTTCTAATTGAAGTTGAGATCCCATCACTGAGAATTTCCCTAAAAAATCTTATCAGTGAGGAGGATGCTTGTGTTGCACGACTTGCACAACTAGAGTTACTTGATGAAAGAAGAATCAAAGCTTACGATCACTTACAAGCATACCAGAACCGCCTCAAGCGTCACTACAACAAGAAGGTTCACCCTCGATAGTTTTAGGTGGGTGATCTTGTCCTCAAAGAGAATCAGCGTACTCAGCAAGATCGAGACAAGAAAGGAAAATTTGAGCCAAACTGGTTGGGGCCTTATATCATAGCTGCCAAATATGGATCTGGGGTATACAGATTGACTACTCTTGAAGGATATCCCCTTGATGAACCCATCAACATCATGCATTTGAAGAAGTTCTACGCTTGTTTCCACTTGGTAACCCCACCTATCAAAAAACAAAAACAAAAAAAATCCAAAAAATCTAAAAATCCAAAAAAAAATAGTTAAGAGAAATAAGTTCATCCTATGGTGAAAACCACTTTTTGGTGTGTCTTGGATAAGTACGGATGGTGAAAACCTGCTGACAAGTATCATCCATAGAGGGCTTAATCATTATCTACTGGGTATCCTAGTTATTTTATGCTTTCATCCTCGCTATTGTCCTCACCCATCCCATCCTTGGTCGCTTGGTATATTTTGATTAAGCATTGGACTACCCATCTAGCCTATCCCCCATCCTAAGCTTTTTATTATCCCACTCTGAGCTTATGTTGTTCATCTCATTGTCAGTCGGTCTATGTCATCACATAGGATCATCCATCATGTCAGTCATCATTTGGATCTCATCCTTTCACATCACCAATTGAACTACGTTGCCCCTACACTGTCATGTAGGCAAGGATGATCATTTGATCTACCCTCGGGGTATTCTGACCATCACGTGTTGGTCGTCTATCATCTATCTTCACCATCCTCTTTCAACTTTATCCATGGTCTTTTCATGAACTACGAGGGCTTTGTGCTTTCACGTAGACAAGGCTAATCTCTGATCAGCCCTCGAGCCCCTAGGTCTATAGGGTATGTCAGTCTATGTCCTTGTCTGGCTCGTTATTCTCAAATAAAATCCCCTATTATCAGAAGATTTGGTTAGTGAAAAACATATGGCATCAAACTAGGTCATTCTAGTTTCGAATCCATCATCGGTCTCAACAAGATGCATCCTTCCTAGCAGACCTCATCAATCCCATCCATCCCCTTTGATCCAATGGCAAAGGACGTTTTGAAATTGATTGTGACCTTTTGATGTTTTGAAATTTATTTATCATTTGAGCTCACTATCAACACTTTTCATGGTCGCTTTGATCCATCATATCATGGTGTGCTTTGACTCATCTACATAGGGGCTTATCTTAGTCTTTTCTTTGTTGTTGTCTTCTCGGTTGTCCCACGTAGTACCCACCAAGATCCCTGAGGTCTTGTGTTATGTTGGGGCATCCTTGTGTGTTTGTGGTTACCCCAATACCTGGCCTGACCAAGGTCATCATGACCTTGGGGTGTTGGGGTAACCTTTCTGTTTGATGTGTTCATTTCATGCATTGGATGCCAATTCGCCTTGGTCTTACATATCAGGGTATCTGGTATCTTATGCTATAGAAAAAATCAATGCTCCAATGATGGAAACTCATATTAGGATTGCATTTCATTATCTGTTGCATTGCATTCACCCTATGATTTTGGTTGTGCAAATACTTTATCCCTTTCTTTCCCATTCTTCTCAGGATACTAAAATTTTTTGATAGGTGACAAATTACACCCATTTTTCACAATCACTACATCCCCATCTTCCATTATCATGTCAATTCTTATTGACACTTATAACCATGTGTTATTTCCTTTCATTATTAATTCACTATACATTACAAGAGCATTATCACATATTAGGTTCATTCTATTAATTGCACATACATTGCCACCTGCATCACAACGTGTTAGAACCACACATACATCGCCACCTGCATCACAATGTGTTGGAACCACACATACATCGCCACTTGCATCACAAAGTTTCAGACTCATAATACATCACATCTTGCATATATAAAATATTCATACAGAATCCATCATACATGTTAGTGCCATTTCTGGTTCTCTTATTGTCTAGTTGTGTACTCTTGTTTTTCATGAAAAATCTTTAGCTTGGGAATTTTCTATCATTTTGGCATGTGGGGTAAATGGGCTCCCACCAGGGTTGAGCTCAGTGTGCTAAGTGTTCACGTCTCAAATGGCTAGATCTTTCTTTTCTTCCTTGCCTTGTGTTTTTCTTTGCCTAGCGGAGGCGGAACCGGAATGGAATCAAAATCTGGATTTTGGCCTTTGGTTTCTCTTTTGGGTTCCATTCCAGCCCCGGCTCCGCCTCTTTGCTTTTCTTTTGTTTTGTTTCCTTTGGCGGGCACGGGATCGGAACGGGAATCATTTTTGGAACCTTTTTCAAGTTTCCTGTTTCGGGTTTTGTCTCGCTCCCAGCCCCATGGCTTCTCTGTCTCGTGTCAGTTCCGGCTCCGCCTCTGCGGCCTTTTGCGGAGGTGGGAGCAGGATGGTTTTTGGTCCCGGTCTCTTTTGTTCCTTTTTGTCCCCTACTCCGACTCTGACTCCTTCTCTTCTTTATTCCGGCTCCACCTCGGTCTGGTTCCCTTTCCGCCTATCTTTTGTTCTTTGACCTGCCTGGCCGGTGCACTTGCCACTTTTGTCTTGTTGTGCCCCGTTCTTCGTTCGTCACCAGACCCTGGCTACCATTTTCACTTTCCTTGCATTTCCTTCACTGTGACCTTTGGCACTTGGGATTACCTCTCGGCGACCCCGTGTTGTCTCCCTGAGGTCTCTTTTCCATTGCCCTATGTTGGTTGTGTCGGGGAGATGTCTCCCCGACTCCTTTGTGTCTCGCCAATGGGCTTTTCCCATCAGTGTGTTGGTGTCCTCTCAAGCTGAGGTCCTCCCAACTCTTATCTGTCTCCCTGAGATCCTTTTTTCCGCCCCCCGCTGTGCGTTCGGAATGACTATTGATCTCGGGGTGATGTCTTCCCGACTTCGGGATGTCTCCCCGAGATCCCCTCCTATCGGCTTGTGCTCATTGTGTCCAGGAGATGTCTCCCCAACCCCCATTTGTCTGGCCGACTGTGGCGGCCCCCTTTTACTCTTCAGTGTGGCTTCCCTTCGACTGTGGTGGCCTCGCCGAGATGTTACCCCAACCCAGCCATCTCTCCCTGACTTGTTGACTTCACTGGGATGTTTCACTGACTTGGTGGCCTCTTGCCTACTGACTTTTCTCTTCGATATGTTGGCATCTGTTTGGGGTGATCTCTTAATGACTTCCTTTTGTCTCCCTGACCCCGGTGTGCTTTTGATGTGACTGTTTACCTTGCCAGGATCTCTTGCCGACATGGCCATCTCTCCGCGACTTCTCTGCCCTCGCCCCCCAAGCAACTTAAAGGCTGCAATTGTGCATGTGCCAAATGTGAACCGTGATGTTCTAATCAGAATGATACAGGTGCTCGATGGTTATCAATGGCCGAATGTCAGGTATTCCATGCAAAGGACCACATAGATCAATGGCCCGCGGTGGCCGATGATAGAGATCAAGGGCTCTCGTTCAACTCACCGATACAAAGTGATCGATCAATACATCCTGCAAGGAATGCGATGGTCGTCTGATCTCGGATGATCCATGGTGGGCATGGGAGTCATAAGTGGTAGCTTGTTTCAATGGCTAATGGAGATTTAAAAGGTGACCATCTGATCATGGATGATCAACGGTCAAGTTTCAAACTAAACCACAGTCATGGTTTGGTATTGACGGTGCGCGTGAAAACCAAAAGCCTGGAGCATTCATGGCGACAATGAGTTGGTCACTGGCTCCGCCGAGCTAGCATTCATAGCGACGTGGCTCTGGGACAAGGATGGCATGGCTCGAGTATGGACGCACAAATTTGGTGGAGGATTTGGTGCAAGTTGATTGATCTTTGTTCGTGCGGGAATGTCTCTCCTAACAGATATCCGACCAAAGGCATTTATGAGACCAGAGAAGTTGATGAAGGTCATAGTGAGGGTTTTGATTGGTCACGATGCAGTTGGGGTCTGATGTGGCATGTTGATGTGGCTCTGTGCTGGATGGTGATCCCTGGAATGTTTAAAAGGAATTTTTGAATCATTTGTAGAGGTCTTCGACCAGAAGTTAGAACCAAAATCTGAAGAGAAGGGCACCGAGTCACAGAGTCAGATTACTATCAGAGTTTAGGGTCTAGGGTCTGTAATCAGTTAAATTGTGAGGTCTTGGACACATGTATGAATTTGAATGTATAGATTGAGGTCTTTAAGTCTCTCCTTTGTATTGTGTGTATGGATTGTTAATGAAAGTTGATCAAGGATCATTTCATTAACCATTTTAATGTAATGTTTTACTGTCTATTTTGGTTGTTGCTCTTATTCAAGAAATAAGTTAAATGCTTTAATCATATTAGAGATTCACATGTATGATAGGAGGATTTGATAAGTAGTCTTATAGATCTGATCACTAGTTGTGAGACTAATAAGGTTAATCTTTCAAAGACTTTTTATGTCCAGAGTAATCGTTCCTTCTATTTGCAAGTTATTGTGACTCCTAACCCAATGAATAATGGCACTAATCTGATATTTGTTGTATGTCTTTAGGGTTCTAGTCTTCTTGCTCAAGATCAATCATTTTATTTAATCAATCTTGTTTGATGTCTTTCCCTACCTCTTGGTTGCTTCAAGGTTGAGCTACTGAGAATCTAGCCTCATTTGAGGTCCTCAACGCTTGACATCAGGAGTTATATGCTATAAAAAGCAATGTATGGTCTTCTTTAAGGCATTGTGTGGGTATACCCTCCCTGGTTCTGCAGAGCCTAAAGTGCAGAAGATCTCAGTCTTTGATTGAATCTTGTCAGTTGGTCCAGGTGCTCCGAGCTTCCCTTGATTGGAGTTGGCTACTCCATAGGTAGAATAGGAGACAAACCTGGTTTACAAGTAAAAAACCACCAACAATACACATATACATGTACATGTCAATAAATCAAATAGGCATCCATACACATAATTCATCATAGATATAACATATACATACATCATATCACCATGTGAATATCTGAATTAATAAAATCATCCATATTCCACAAATACATCAACCCAATCATCCATTGTCATATCATAAATATGTGCATAAATAAATATACTCATACATCCACATAAACATGTAGTATCATAAACATCTATATAAATAAACCAAAATATCCATCTACATGAGTAGGAAATATCATATACATGTGCATACATAAACTAAATCATCCATCACAAAAAACATACTGCATAATGTCAATAAGGACTATCCCATATCATAATCACAATAATACAATATATGTCATATATCCATCATACATCAAAATCTATCATATATCCATCACATAGCCCTCATACATCATCAAATAAGGTACAAAATCCAGAGATGTAGAGAATCTCTGATCTCTGTTGATAAGTACTACGTGCTCCACCCTACATCTGTCAAAAATTGGTATCCTGTCATCTCCCAAATGAGCTACCCACATCTGATCTCTGTGGTGAATCAAGTATTGATCTCCTTCCTAGGCTGACACCTAGTGAATCACTATAACCTCGGGTCTGCATTCCTAATGACTGAGAGGGCGCTGGCATCTGTGGTGTCTGTCGAACATACTGGAACATCCATTATGCCAGGTCTAGAACTGTATGGTAGTACACAGCCATCCATAATTCTACCTCCCTCGTATTCTCCTCTCGCTCAACAATCTGAACCTGAGTGGAATTCTGCTCCTAACAATACCTATCCCGATCTCTCGTGATCAATATCCTCTCCTACTCTTAGGCCTCCTGGGATAGTTGTAACTATGTCATCTCTGCCTAAACCCGGTCTCTCATCTCCTCGGCAGCCACTGCTGCATCCCTCTCCCCCTATAACCCCTGTGTATCTGTCCCTATCACATCACTGACCTACACTGACTACTGCCGAACCATTGCTACATCCCACTCTCCCTGCAGTGTCTGCATCCATACCTCTGCAACATCTCTCTCTCTGTGTGGCCTATGCCCGAGCCTCTGCTGCATCTTTGTCCCTCTGAAGTGCCTGCAGTCTCAACTTAGTAGAATCTCGTTCCCATCCAAAACCTGACACCTATGAAACTACTGCATCCCTCTCTCTCCAGAGAGACTAAACATCTGACTCTACCACCAGCCTATCACTTTCAGCCACCTGAGTGTGTTTTGGTGCCAAATCCTTGTCTCCCTCTAAGACCTACACTTGTACCTATGCCACATCTCTCTAAACATAGCATGCACATTTCTCTCCTCATCTCCTCCTCTCTCTACTACATCAACCCCATGTCCCCAACTTTCTGCTCTAAATAGTCCACTCTGTCTCTGAGCTCAACCCGCTCCTAGTGCCAATCTGCCCTCTCTCTCCACAACCACTCTAGCTGTCTCTGCAGAACCTCTATATCTCTGGTAGTCCCTGTCCCAATCTCTTATGGCTCTTTCCTTGTCACCCCTCCAACAGCCTGTCGTATCACCGCCTCTACCACCAAACAGTCTCACTCCCATCTTATTCTCCCTCCTCATGCTCCCTAGCCACCTCTACTTGTAATCTCTCTATCTCTGCTCACAAGTCAACTGCCTCATCCCATGCCTCATCTCTCTCTCTCATCAATCTCCTCTCCACGTCAGACACTAGTACAGCCAGGGCTATGTAATCTCTCTCACCCTGGGTAAATCACGCCTGTAGCTCGCTTAGCACTGCCTCTAATCTAACCCATTTTTCCTCTATCTATCGTAACCTCTACTCACTGAGGTGCAGTCTCTCTATAGTCTCTCTCAGCACCACTGCAGGGTCCTCTCATCTAGGTGGTACTGTTGACAATGGTTGGAGGTCATACACATCTGTGTCAATATCCATCTCTCATGGCTCATACCCCTCGCTCTCTGCTGACACCTCCATCACATCCACATCTATCATCGAAGGGGCTCCCTCTCTCCCTATCATCCTCTCCTGCACTCTGCTGGCCTCGCCCTCCTCTTGTCTCTGTTGCTGCTGCCCTCCTGTGGCCATGTCTATCTCATGTCTCTCCTACGCTCTGCTAGCATCACCCTCCTCCTATCTCTGTCGCCGATGCCCTCCTATGGCCATGTCTGCCTCCTCTCTCTCTTGTGCTCTACTGGTCTTAGCCCACTCCCCTCTCTCCTGCTGCTGACCTCTTGGGGATGCACGCGTCTCTTGGCTCCTCTCTCCTTGAATCTTCGGCCCCCTATCCTACTGTGTTGCAGCCCTAACATCATCCTCCCTCTTCTATGCTCCATCCCCTCAGGACTTGCGTCGTCATCTCCTCTTGGCTACCCTCACTGGCTCCTCGGCTGCTCCAACAACCTCCTATTTTCTCCTCCTAGCTGCCATCACTGGCTACTTGGCTGCTCTAATAGCCTCCTATCTCCCCCTCCTGGCTACCCTTGTTGGCTCCTCAGCTGCTTCCACTACCTCCTGTCCCTTCCCTTGCTATCCTCCTCTCGCCTAACCTCCTCTCTATCACCCTCGGGGTGTCGATATCGTTGCCCTCAACTATCTCTCATCCTCTGACCTGCACCCTAGTGCTCCCTCAATCGACATTACTGGGGTAATCCATGGTGGTGGATGTCATCTAAACCACTGCCAATATCAATTCATCACTTCTGTATCCCTCGGCCCCTCTCACTTGTCTAGGTATGGCATAAATTGTAGTGTCTATAGCTCCACCCACACTGCATCTAGGCTTAGTGGCCCCCCCATGGCTGCTCCCGTGATAGTCACCAGAATCTCACCTGTGCCATGGGAATATCCTGTCTCACTCCAAATTGTCATGTCACCTGATCGGGTCTGTGTAGCTCCACTATAAGCAGAATCCTCCCAATAATATAACAACAGGTAAAAAAGTAACCATTGTGTGCCTCCTCATCACCCCTCCAGCCCCTAAACTGCCGCAGCATATAAGGACGCCACACTATCATACCCGCCTACACATCATCTAACTGTCTCCTCCATATATCTACATCTCCCACATTCTTATACCGCAGTATCACTCCCGCCTCTGCCCCCCAACCCGAGGCCATGACCTCTGTCAGTCTACTCTCCTAGTCTATGCACAATCAATCTGGTCACCCTGATGTGCTCCAACGCCTAAACTTGTAGTAGTGTGACATGGGCCACACTCAGTGCCTTTTGGTAGCATACCTGGTGCATGTCCCCCATGCAAACTACCCCTCTCAACCCTCGATGATATGTCGAACCACCTCAATGAACCTGATACGTAGGAATTGACCACTCTAATCTGGCACCAAGATCCCATTAATCAGTCCAGCTAAGTACAAAGATAATGTTGGTACCCTGCATGACAGACACCTATCCACATCCAGTTGCCCCTGCTGAACTGGTAGATCATCCCTACCAAAAACAACACACACAGACTCATCCAACACCTTGTCCTCTAACCAACACTTGCTAACTGCAAGCCCCGCTATAGGGAGCCTCAAAATCTACCAAACATCCTCCAAGGTCACTATCATCTCCCTAGTCGGTAAATGGAATGTCGATGTTGCTGAGTCCCAGCACTCTATCAAGGCTTTCAACATGGCCCTGTGGGCCTTAATCGTCAGATATGTCAGCATATGAAGTAAACATGCCTCTGTCAGCCTCTGGTGCTCCGCACCCGTCATCCGTGACATGCATCTCGCCAACACCTCAGACCGTCTCTCTTACGTCCACAAACTCTCCACCTTCTGCATCCATCACAACGACATCTTGTAAGTTTCTTACTTTTTTCTGCCCCGGTATTTCCCTTTCCCATTCCATTATTCCTCCATCCCCCATTGCCCCCTTTTTTTGTCTTTTTTCCTTGTCTTCTGATTTTCTTGGCTTCACCTTGGCCCTTGGGCGGACTTGCCCATGCCCAGGCAGACCCCCCTGTTCTCACGGGCAAGCCCACCCAAGCCCTGGCAAACCCGCTCGAGCTCGCGGGCAGACCCGCCCTAGCCCAAGTGGACCCACCCAAGCTCGCAAGCGCACCCGACCGAGCCCGAGCAGACCCACTCGAGTTGGTTGGGCGGGCCTCCGCCCAAGCTTAGGTGGACTCGCCTGGCCTTGCTGGGCGGGCCTCCGCCCAACTCGAGCAGACCCACCCAAGCTAGGGTGGCCTCGCTCGCACTAGCTAGGCGGACCCACCCCAACTCGGGCGAACCTGCCCCGCTGGCTGGGCGGACCTACCCGGGCCCGACTGATGCCCCCCAGCCTAGTCTCTTCCCTCGCCTCCCCCCCGAAACATTTTCTTAACAAAATTTTACCGTTAACCCCTTTTTCCTGCCAAGCAACCCCACAAAACCCATATTTTTGTTTTTGCAAAAAAATAGCAAAAATTGAAAAAAATCACAAGGTGGGGTTTCGAACTAAGCTGGTGTGGCATGACACACTCCTTGAAGAATCGTTCTCTTGTCCCCCCGATGAATGATGTCAGAATCGTACTCCGACATCGTGTCTCCTTCCTTTTGCTCTCTCCTCTTCTTCCTCCTCTCTTCACTTGATAGCTGTCCAAATAAGGAGAAATAACTCCCTCACTTACCTTTTACAGCTTTTTCCCCCCTTTTTTTCACTTTTTAAAATGAAAGGAATTTTTTCCTTTTATTTAACCTTTTTTTCACCTCAACTAATTCTCTCCCCCTCTTATCTTCCCAGGGCAGCAATTTGCACACTGTAAGCCCATTTTCCTCCGTTCAAGCACTAATCTTCTCGATTTACCATGCTCTTTCTAACGACATATACCACTTCATACTTTTGAGAAGTTTCATGGGGCCCCTTTTCCGTCCCCATCCCCGTCCCCTTCTTGAGGGGGCATACCCTACCATTCTCTACCAATCTCTCATCATAAACCTTCCCTTGCGAGACTGGGGCATCCTCTTTGTTTCTCCTCCGTTCGGGTAGTTCACGCAGTCTCTCCCATGTTGGGGGATCTCTTTTCCAGTCACTTCTTCCATAGTGTCGTGTATATTTTATTTTTCTTTGAAACCCTATTATCCTAATAGTGTTTCGAAGAGGGGAAAAATGTAGACATCCAAATTTGACCACTTCCATATGGTCAAATTGGTCTCCTTAATCATCCCTTTGCTTATTTAAATCATCCTCTTTGCTGGTATTAATTAAATCATTCATTTAATTAATATTTTGGTATCTTACATAAGGTTTCCCAAAGTATTTAATTTAATAAATACTTTTCCCCTCTTTCCTCTCTAAATTAAATAAATGCATCACTTTATTTAATTTAGTCATATTATCTTTTGGAATTTTAAATTTATTTTTAAATTCTTTATTTTCTCTCATTGTCACATCTTCCAACTTTTGCAAGTTGGCCTCTAATCCCTCTTAGCAATCTAACCCTCTTTCTTAGTCATAATTAATTTTTAATTAAGATGTGTACACCCCTAATCATCATTAGGGTCCCATCCTTCATAATTTCTCACTTGCCTCTAATGTGTCATTAATTAGTCTAATCAAGTACTTGCACAACCTTAATCACCTAATTAGGTCATCTCTAATCCCATATCATTTATGGAATGTGTCCTTAGTCAACTTCATTAAAATCTTTCTCTTTTTGAACAAGGCACTCCATTCCCCATGTGAATTTTTAATTCACATTTAATCCTCCAATGCATTTAAAGGAATTTTAAATTCCTTCTCTCATCCCCATGAGAATATTTGAGGAATTTTTAATTCCCCATATGTCCTCTCACCCACATGGGGACAAGTACCTCCTTTATCAGGAGATCTTGTCCCAATCCCAATGTACTATGTACCCCATCCATGTCATGTACTACCACTCCACCTCATGTCCACTTCACCTTTTTGAGCCACTTCACATGCCACATATCAAGATGTGAGGGCTTGTGAGTTCTCAACTCACTTTAGCCCTACATCTTGATCTTGGTGGCTCAATCTTGACCATCCATTTTCCTAAAGATTTCCAAAATCTCTATAAATACCCCCTTTTTTCTCTCATTTTGGGGAGATCATTCATTGTAGCCAAACTCTTGCAAAAAATTTGTAGGAGCCATACTTACCCATTTTTCACATTTGCATCCACTTTCATCCATCCTCATATCATCTCATGCATTTACATCTTGTGCCATCCAAGGAGCATACAACACCAAAGATTGAAGGGCCAACCCAAGGATCGATTTGAGACAAGGTAAAAGGTTTTATTTTGTCATCTTTATTTTGTGTTGAATCTAACTAGGCTAATCTTGAGGTGTAGGTTGTTTTTAGTGTCATTGGATTTCCTTTGTTTTCTATTCGTAATCTAGCACCTAAATTCACCCTATCACAGGAAATAATCATGGGAGGTTGTTCAACCACTTTTTCCTTAGCTTTTTAAACTTTTTTTTATCTTAGGAGGCGTGATTGGATTTTTTTTGTTATCTCTTGGTATTTTATAGGAAATAGGCAAAGGATATATCTTAGGTTGTTCTTGGTTGTTTGGAATGTCTTTAGGTTCAATCATTGTTTCATCAAGGATGGTAGGCTCAATTTCATAGGTTGAGGCATGTTTATAAGGGATAGTTTCACTTTGCATTTTTCTTTGAATTTTTGACGAGATTTGAAAAAGAATTCTTTTCAAGGTCTAATAGGTTCCATAGGCTTGGGCCAAAAGAAATATAATGAAAAGTTCCCATGGGAAGACAAAGGATTAAATCCACTATGGTGCACAGTGAAGATTTCATTGTCAAAGGGAAACTTTAATCATTTATGCATGACCAACGGGATGGCTTCCATGGATCATAGCCATGGGTAACCAAGCTTCACACTAAATTGGTCTAACATCGAGATGACAGAGAATGTGACATCTAAGTTTTTTGGTCCTATTTGTAAAGGAAGGGTGATTGATCCCATTGTAGGGCAAGCAAAACCATTATGCATCTTTATCCATGCTTTTGGTTTGTCATTTATTTCTTGATAGAGTTAATGCACAAGTAAGAATTCCTTAGTGATGACATTCTCTCCATAGAGGGGATCAATTAATATCCCATTATTGGGCTTGTCATTGACTCATCTAGTTATGTAAAGAGGATCATCAGGTGCATTTCTAATTATTTCTTTAGATGAGAAATCAATGTCAAGAGGCTTTTTAGTTCGGCCCTTACGAGGTTGAGTTTCAATCAATGTAACCAAACATTTTTAAATTATAGGATCTTGTTCAATAATATCCATAGGACCTTGTTCCATAGTGTCCATGTTGTCATCATCCGTGTCAACATTCATCGCATCAATCTTCATAGTTTCACTAGCTTTGACAAATGAAATGTTATGATTCGGCATAGGATTGGTAAAGATTTGTAGGTTTTGGTTAGGAAGGGTAGTGGACTTATTTCCTTGATCATTAACGCCTCCAATTGAAAGTCGATCAGAATCAATGAGGTCTTGTACAAGATGTTTGAGATGCTTACAATGTTTTGTGTCATGTCCATTTTTTCAGTGATCATGGAAAATAGGAATTAGATCTAAAATTCGGAGGTAAAGGCTTATTAGGATTAGGATTTTTAATGGGAGGCAAGGTGATCATTTTTTTTCTTCTAAAAGTTGACATTGTATTATGGAGGGTATTAGGTAAGGGAGTGAATTGCCTAGTCGGATCCCCAAATGAGAAAGGAGTTGTCTTCCTTATAGCATCCACTTAGTTATATACATGTGTTGAGTTGGTTGATGGGGGTTAAGTTGAAGAAATCCTTTATTTTGTTTCTTAAAAGGTTGATAATTATTTTGGCTTGTTGATTCACATTTTTTAGGTTAGCTAGATGTGTGTTTTGCATCATGACTACTAACTGAGTTTTGATAATCATTAAGGGCAATGCACAAGTGTATGAAGGAAGGAAATTTCATCATGATAATCTTATCTTGTATCTTAGTTTTCAAGTTATCAATAAACATCTATTGAAGGTGAGGATTGGAAATCTTTATGTTGATTTTGGAATAAAGTGATTGATAGCATGAAATGAAATCAGTAACTTTTTCATCTTTTTGCTTACATCTCATCAAATCGGCTAAGGCCATCTTAGGATTCATATGCACTTGAAAATTATTTATAAAAGCCTCAACAAGTTCACTAAATGAACAAATTGATTTATTCGGTAATGAGGAAAACCATTCTACGGCATACTTATCTTTCAACAATCTAGGGAAAAGCTTAGCCAAGAGCTTATCCTCAAGGATGAAATCACTACATAATGTAGTATAAGTAAAAACATGGTTAGAAGGATCTCCTTTCCCCCCATATTTCTCAAATCTAGGAATCTCTAGACCTTGTGGTATCGGTGTTCTCAATATCTCCAAGGATAAGGGAGACCTTTTGACATAGTATGTAGGTTGGCCATTTTGATTTTGGTTTATAGTTGAAACTTTCTTTTGAAGGGATGAAATAGTTTGCAAAAGTTGATTTATGATGGTGTCATTGGTTGTATTTTGAGATGGAGGTGAATATGGTGGAGGTGTATATGTGTTCGAGGGAACAATGAATGGAATTCTTATGGGAGGTAAAGTGGTAGGAGATATGATGTGAGATGTCACAAAGGTACAAGGATTACTAGCAGAAATACCCAAGGTAGGAGTGACATTACTAGTAGGTTGCATGGTTATTGTAACATAAGGGTTGGTATAGGTGGGAATAGAGGAAATGGTTGTGGGAGGAGGAATTTGAATTCCTCCTTGACTTTGGGCATTGTTTGAAGGTAAAGCACAACTAGTGGTTGAGGTAAGATATTTTCCAAAGATCTAAACTATGTTACACTCAAGGTCAAATCCATCTTCTCTTTCAATCATGTGGTGTATGTTATCTCTAGTAGGGATAGTAGTGGTTGAAATATTTTCAATACTTATTTTATTTTGTAGGTTTGCTAAGTCTTCATCGATTTGGATTATGTTTTCTTGTGGAATACTAGCAAACATTGTTTCAACATTTGTCACACTACTTGAAGGAAAAGACTTGTTAAGGGTATGGTCCATACCTATTGAACTAGTGTCAACACTAGTAGTGAAAGATCTAGATAACCCAAGATCCACAAAAATTATCCTATCATGGGATGACATGAGTCTCAAACTTCGTCTCACTATAATATTAGCAATAGGACACCAATTTGTAAATATCATGCAAGGGGTAATCTCTGAATGCAAGATGAATGCAATGAACATAAGATAAATGCTATTCTCTAATTTTGATTCAAATGAAATTAAGCTAGGTGCAATGAAATGAATGAAACAAAAATTTTGCAAATTGAAACCGATAACTAACAACAACAAATAGAAACACAAAAATAGAGTTTTTATTACTAAAAAATGTAGTTTAAAATATGAAATAGGACTAAATCACCCAAAGGGGCATATGAGTCCCAATCAAGGTTTTTTAGGGTTTCAAAGAGTGAATAACAGTCACCACAAAAAACCCAAAAATCAAGAAAAACCACTTGTATTGGGACTAAATTACCCAGAGGGGCATATGAGTCCCAGATTAGGGTTTTTACACAAATTTTAGAAAATTATAATTGAATGTTATGTTTCATATTTTGGATGATTTCTAGGCTAAGGGAAGTTATAGTTTTAAGATGAAATTCAATGATGCAAGAGGAAAAAAAGAAACCTATATGCACTTTCACTAATGCAAAATTTAGAAACCCTAGATGCAAATTAACTAATGCAATCCCTAATGCAAAGTTAATGCAAGCTAGATCTAGGATTATGATGCACTCCAAATTAGAAAATGAAATGTTCTAAAGGGAAAGTTCACCAAAATGAAATGGAGAAAATAGGGGGCTCTATATTTTGGTAGATGGAACCTAGTGGTTTAGGACCTATTTCACTTAGTTTCACTCAAGGAAAACCTAGAGATCTCAATCCAAAGATGGAATAAGGGAAAGAGATATACTAAAGGTTGTCCTAGGGTGTGATTAAAGGTATGAAATGGGTTCACCACCAAGCTAGGTCTTGGAAAGACAAGTAACATGAAACACCTAATGATAAAACTTGATGATGTGTAAAGCTCAAATAAATGACCTAGAAATGAATGCCAATCAAAACACTAAATTGAGAAAAAATAGAGGTGCACTTGGAAACCTGAATGTGCTCAGAACAAGGTCTAAAATGTTGAAAATGTTGACTTTATTGCACACTAGGACACATACACTAGGATGGGAAATTTAGTCCCAAATTATGGTTTTTGACATAAACTAGAATTTGGAACTACTAAATCAAGATTTGCTGAAAATGTCTAAATTTAGGTATACTAGGAATCATATGCTAGAAGTGGTAATTTAGTTCGAGTATCAAGGTTGCTCCAAAACTCTGATATCCTTTGATGACTTCTTGTAGCTTTCTTCTTTCCAAATCTTTGAGTCTGAATCACTAAAATGCAACCTGTAGGTGACTTTTCGTGATCTTGCAAGTAAGGTGAAAACTTTGACAACTTGACACTTTTCTCCAATCTTTCTCTTCAATGGATCTTCAAAATAGATCTGCAAATCACACATCAAAGAGGGGAATATTTTTTTTTGTTAGCGGATAGGGGTTTTCTTTGGTCAAACCTCGCTTTGGTAATCAAACTTTGAAATGAAATGAAATAGAGAGGAATGATGAATGATATGTTGCAACTCACCAAACCCTAGGAACAAAAGGATAAAATCATGTATGTAATGGCTACAATGGATGTAGATTTTGATTCTTTATTGAATGATATGAATCTTGATTTGAATGCTTGCTTGGATCATAAAACCCTACATCACAAATGTTAGCTCAAAAAAAAATGATATATGATGACTTTAACATGATGCTTGATGTACTTGAATAATGCTCCAAAGTGCTTGATAATCACTCTTGAAGGCTCTTGAATTTCTATAATGCTCAAATTCTTAGATCACATGTGCTCCTTAAAGTTGCTAGGTGAAAAATGAGTGAAATAACCTTGTATTTATACTTGTTTATGCCAAATTTCTCAAAATTACAACACTAAACATTGACATCATATCTAGGAGAATAAAATCTTGAAAAGAATTTGAATTTAAATTAAGTGTAAGATAAGTGGGAATCATATTCCAATTGTGGCGTATGACTCCCATTAGGCTAAGCTTGGGACACATTTTTTAAGAAATGCTTAGTTTGATGTGAAATCTAGATCTAGGCCCCAAAACCTAGGTGAGACCCATATGCCCAAGGTGGTATATGAGTCCTAGATCATTAAATTTGGGTCATACAATCCAAAATCATTAATTTATGATTGGTCACTTGATATATGTTGGGATTATCCTCAGAAAGATGCATTAATTAAGGCTTGTGGATGCAAAATAATGCCAAATAAGGAATAAAAATGCTCAATTAATTAATAAAACCCTGGGTTAGTGTGAAAATTTAAGAAAACACTTTACAACACCCTAAATAAGGCACAATTAAGTTCATTTAGTTCACAAGGTCCCAAACAAGTGTGGAAATGTAGAGAGATACATTTTCCTACGCTACACTTACAAATTTATTATCAATAGGGAAGAAATTTATTATTGTAATGGTGAAAGTTATAAGTTTGGAGTTTGATTTAATTTTTTTTATTATTTTATATAATGACAAGTATATAATTGAAATGATGTTTGACAGAAATTGATATATAGATCAGATTTTATGGGAATTTGTTCTTAGACATAACTCATGATCTTCATTTTTAATCTATTTCTTATTTAGGTTTAGATCTATAATTTGCTCGATTAACTCATCTCAATTATGTAATTTGTGAAAATAAATTCTTGACACTTTTAATTTTCAAATTCAAATTTTGTTGTATCCAACTCTTCATACTAGTCATTGAGTGTTGACTCAAACTATGAAACATTTCACTTGCCACCCTTAGAGTTGTATTTAAAGACTAACCTTAGTTCATTTCAATGCATATTGTAAACATTTATTTCTCGCTATTTCCTAAAAAAACACCCTAATACCATAGCATATTCTAATTTCCACTTCCTAGTCCCCTTCTAATTCTCCCTTTCACTTCCCATCACATATAAATGAAATAACTCAAAACAATTAAACAAATTAATCTTATTCCAAAATAAAATAAATCTTTATAAACCCTTTTTTTGAAATAAATAAATAATAGCATCCATTATCCATTTCTAATAAATAAATAAGGTCTTAAAATACCATTGTATCCCCTCCTTTATTCTTCCTCTATTTTTATCCCATGCGCACTTATTTATCCAAATTAAATGAATAAAGATAACTATCCTCACCAACTTGTAACTCCCTTAACTATTTTATTCAATGAAGATTATCCACTCCTCTTGTTCAATTTTAACCATATATTGACACCAAATCTCCAAAATTCACATTTTCATCTATAATTCTATAAATTCCTCCTCACAGGTTCATTCTTCATATACACAAACGATTGATTTGTGGGTACATGCTAGTAGTCTAAATTCCAATGTCACATAGCACATCAACACCATGGAGTTTTTGGTGCATTTTAGTTTCATTTTACATTGCTTATTTTAATCTTCATTTGCTATATATGAGTGTGATTCATTATTTAAGTTTTTGGGTTTGATTGTTGTTCTAACTCAAGTTTTGTAGCTTAAATAAAGGGTACACATTTTTTGCATGTCTAGAGGGATATTACCATAATCTTATTTTGTTTTCTAACCTCTTTTTTTGCAATATTTTGGAGAAAGCATCATATTTCAATTTCATTATTGGAATGCATGTGTCTAGTTTGTTGAATGCTAGTCTTTAACTCAATAAGCTAGTCCTAATATCATTTATCAATGTCCTTGTATTGTGAATGCTTATATCAAGTTTTTTATTTTATATATTACTTTGATACACTCCCATTATTATTGGGTATTGACTTAATTCATATCTCAATTTTTGTACCTCTATTATTATGTGAATTAATATTTATTATCCACAACATGATATCATTTATATTACTAGTTTGTGTTTCTACTAATGTTAGGATTTATTGTGTGGTTTGATATTAATATTGGCTAACATTATTTTTACTATTGATGTTTATAAAATAGCTAGCTTGAATACCCATTTTATACCTCTGCGATCTCATTTTTTTCAAAGGTTTGGGACTCTAGCATGCCTTAGGTGAGTAGTTTCAAAAACTAATATGTCAATATAGAAGGGTATTAAGTGCTAGCCAATCTATATAATTATTTTATCAAAATTTATTGTCAAGAAACAATAACAAAATAGATTGAAATTATCTAATTAGTAGATAAAGTTTTCCACTAGATAGACATCTTTGGAACACACCATTAAATATGTTGATATATGAGATGCTTATAAAATTTCATTCAAGTTGTTCTCATTTAGTAAAATTTTCTTATATGCCAAAGATAAATATTTCTTCTATGAAATTTGTATTCTATGGATGGTTGAAGTTGCAATATTTCTCTCATGTTTATAGTAGAGGTTGAAATATTTCACTATTTATTATATTATTTTCTTTGAAATGTTGGTTATTATGACTCTTATGATCATTTACTTTATCACATTCTACCAATCGCATTGCATTGAGAAACTATTACTTTAAAGTCATCAATATTTCGCTTTCTATCATAGTCCTTATCAAGGGATTTAATTATTTCACATAGCTCTTTCTTACTCCACATAAATTCATTGGATAATGCAACCCTATCGAAGTCTCATACTATAATTTTCCTCTTCCCACTTCATCAAAGTAAAATAAATATCCGATAACTTCATCTCCAATCAGTTTTATTGTGTTAGTTCTCTCTGTTTTCTTTCTTTTCCCTTTACCATAGAAATTTTCTTATCCTTAGTTATGTCCTTACATTTTCATCTAATTTTAAAATAACATATTAGTAAATATCCATATTCTTTGCTTCATGTTCTATTAGTGAAGATTTATATTCTATATATTCTTTATACATGTACTTAGTAAATATTCCTATCCTTTAAATTCTTTATACACAATTACTAAATGGAAAATCACACAAATCAACAAACAATAGTGTATGAAAGTGACCAAACCAAGATAGAGTGGGGAAAATTGAAGTCAGTCATGTGCAAAAGTGAACATGAAATATGTACAACTAGTTTATCTTTCTCAAAAACACTCTCAAATATTTGCAAAATATATAATGTGTAGTGTTGAAAATTGCATACCCTTGAAATTTCACCTATATTTTGTGTCCACTTTGGTGTCAATTCTCTTAGTGTTTTTGTAGGCTCATTTCAACCCTTGATCAACCTTTTTCCTTCTCAAGGTGCTCAAGCATCCTCTCTTGTGGTTACTTTTTCATGTCACTTTTGTGTTCACCCTATGTTTTTCTTGTCTCATCATTTTTTAGCATATATTATCTAGAAACTAGTGCTTCATGCAGACTTTGACACATTGTGCTAGTGTCCTGTGATAATTTTTCATTTGAAGGCTATTTCTGAGCATTTTTTCACTTATCACCTTTCCAAGTCAATGAAAACAACTCAAAATGATTATTAACAGTTCATCAACCTCTTCCTCTTCCCTCCTCTTCTTATTTTTTAAATACTATGTTTTCATTTGGACAAGCTCTCTCTTTCTCTCTTGGCTCTCTTACTATATCACTCTCAAGCTTTGCTACAACACTCTCATAACATTCACCTTTGTCTCTCTTGTTCTCTTGACTTCCTCAAGCCTCTTAGGTAATATTATTCTTTTATTTATCATTATTGTGTCTATTGTACCCTTGAGCACCTTGGGATTATCACATCCATTTCTTCTTCATTTTAATTTATCATTGTTCTTATTTCTATATATACTTAGAACAAGAACACACACAATATTTTCTCTATCTATCTATCTTGGTTGTCTATGGAAGTTGAAATACCAAAGCGGGGGTTTGACTAAGGAAAACCCTTAAATAAATCCAAAACATTTTTCTTTGTTCTTGTTATTGTAGGTATTTTTGGGAGTACTCAACATTATGGAGGTTCACAAGATTTTCTCTTTTATAAATTTATTCCTATTATTCATTTAATTTCTTTAATTTTTTTTTTTTGGCAAAAGGAATATATGACTATATATATATATATTATAATATAAGTAAAAGATGGAAATATTTAAAATATTATTATTCACTTAAAATATTTAAAATATTATTACTAGTTTATTTATTTATATTTTCTTTTATATAGTATTTTCTAGTGTATTTTTGTTTTAGGTTTTGCAAGTAAGTTGAATCTTTAAGTTGGATTCTCATGATTTTTAGATATTTTTCTACACATTCATACAAATGGTAATGTGATGCATGGATGTTCATGTGACATGCTAGCGTCCTTCCCAATGGAAATATTGTTGAAGAGTAGCCACAACCTAAACCTATTAAAATTTATTGATCTACTCTTTGTTATCCTCATAATATACAAGTAAAATTATTAGGGAAAATTAAAATAAATATAAAAGAGATCCAAAATTTTGTTGAAATGATAGAAATCCTAATATAATAAGTTTACATTAGAGATCCCTTGCAATATCCTTTATATCTATTATTTCTCACATACATTTCATTAGTGGCCAAATAAATATATGGTCAAATCATAGGGTGAATGCATGAAAATTTTATTCTACAAAATTATCATATAAGCACATGAAAGATAATCCAATTTTATATTGTGTTCACTCGTATCTTAGAGTTAAGTGGAGAATGACATCCTCCCATTGGCTCTCACTCTTTCTTCATTTTCAAAATATATATTTTTTATTTTGGCTAAGGCTTCTAGGGTCTATGATCTAGTTGCATATTTTCCTATTGATTATTTTCCTTCATGGGAATGCTCATTCCTATTCTATTATGGACCATCATTTGCACTTACATTGGTGGTTGCTAGGTCTATAATTCCTAATCTACATGTTACACTAGTGGTAGAGAGGTCCTCTACTCTGGATGATGGTGATGGGATTTTTATGTATGTGGTTTCTCTGATTGTGAGTGTGGAAGCCTCTATTCATATGTCCCCTTCGCATGCTTCTTATGTGCATTTAATGAAGGAAGAAAAAAGTCTATGACTACTATACGTAATGTTTTTTCTTTGGATTTCCTTGCAAGATCAAAGAAAAGTGCCACTTACTTAAATGCTTTAGCTACTCCTATATTTAATTTGGGTTAGTAATTGATTGATAATAAGGGTTTCTACATGAGTAAGGGTTTGATTTTTAGTTTTAGCCATGTGGCATTCTCTCCTTGACCTACACCAACATATTTCCTAGCATTAGACTTGTTTGGTTGAGGGTAAGATGGATATCTACCCTTGTGTATTAGGCTAGGTAAAATTAACCTTGTAAGCCTATGTAATTTATATCTCTCCATGTTTCTTGTAAAGTATTGTAGGGTACATGAGATAAATTCATTAAATATTGGCAATATTGTAATTAAATTTTCAAGAGAGGATTTAATGTTGGTAGAGGTTACACATCATTATGGACAAAGTCTCCCTCATAGGAATCCACATTGGGAATGTGAAAGGTCTTGAGTGAGGCACCCAAGTTTGGATGGAAAGAGGTGTCCATTGGAGTTCCATCTAGAAGTTGAAAAGTCATTGAAGCATCCTAAAAGGTAGAAGTTGAAAAGGCTATGGGCTAGGTGCCCATGTTCGAGCCTTGTGCATTTTATTTAATATTTTAGCATGACTCTTGGTCTTCCAAGAAAGGGACGTGAGTTTTTTCAAGTGGTTTTGGTACTTTTGTGCCTATAGCACACACACCCCATTCAGACCGAGGACCCCCTCTTTCTTTTTTCCTTTGCCAGGTCATTTTTTCCTTTGCCTCATTTTGTGTGCCCCTATTTTTGAGCTTAAGTTGGTCACATGCAGTAAAGTCACCAAGATCCCTTTAACCAAAATCACCTACCCAAAATTTGTTAAGTATTTTTCCTTCATGGATTTGGACCTATGGGTTTCTGTTAGCCTTTTGCTGCCACATTCACCAAGCCTCATAGGCCTAAATTTGAGGGTCTCCCTTAGTGGAATACCATTATCACTCTACTGCTAAGTAGTGGAAAAACCCTGGCATCCACCCTCATTGTAGGTTTTGCACCTTGCTTCGTCGTCTAGGGATTTACTACGGCCGCGCCAGCTCAGGTTTTTGCAACCCTACCAACCTAACCTACCGTCATACCTAGAATTTAATGCATGCATTAATGGCCAATTTACTTATAAATAGGAGTTCCAACTATGTCATTTTCATCCTAGCAATTCAAAATTTCAAAGGAGACCAAGCCCCCATCTGCACAAGATTCTGCAGCAGATTCAAGCCAGATTTTCTTTGCATTCTCACACAATTTTGAAGGTAGGTGCACATTGTTTTTCCTCTATGACTAAACTTCAAAATTTTAGGGTCATTTAATATTAAAAACTTTTAAAAATGAAACCCTAGTTCACCCCAGTGATCTCATCAAACCTCTGTAGCCTTAGCCACATGCCTGTAATTTTCCTTGAACATTCAAAAACCCTCAGCATCGATTGAAATATTACAAAAATGTGCATTCTCCTTTGCATAGAATCTCATACTTCCATTGCCATTCTTTGTGTAGCGAGGAACCTATTGCGACCCACACCATCGCTCTTGCCGCCCCTATTGATCTTTGAAAAATCTTGAAGAATCAGCTAAGTCATTAGACCTATGCGGTATTTTGCTTGTGGGTGGCCATCACCTGATTGTCATTGATTAGCAGCCAAACCCTATAAGTCTTTTTCATTGCGGGCTCTACCTCTATTGTCACCGTAAATCTTTTGAGCCTAACATTTAGGAAAATCTGCTAAGTCTAAGTGCCCATGTGGGTGGACGACGTCGAGAGTTTGTTCACCAAGTGCCACTATCTTATGGTTGAATCCCCACACTACCCCATAGTGTGGACTCCATGTCCTTCATTTCCTCCTCTGTCTTCAAAATCTGCAAACGGAACACTAATTTTAAACGTCATTGCAGGAAAACCTATGCAGCCTATCGTATGCAGTCATCATAAACTCATTGTCGCTATCTAGCATCCCAGTGCTCATGTCCTCCCACATCGTAGGTCCCGCAAGGTGGTTTTCCTTCCATCGAACTCCAACGCTTCCCGACACATAACTTAAGTTTGAATCCCATTTCAATCATGGATTGTCATCCATTTGAGGTCATTCCTTAATGGAAAACATATAACCATGGCTCAAAAAGTTATTCCCGTAGTCCAGAAAATGATCAAACTCTAAGGCCTAATGTACCCAACATACAAACCACCCACGAGTTCCACAATGTGGACTTCCACATGCAAGTCGTCATCCTCTGAACACTGCTATTTAACGTCAAAATTTTAAATAGAAATCTATCTCACAACACCTGCATACTCCAAACCCCTAGTGACATCGGAGCCTAATCCAACAACTTCAAGTGCCTTGTAGCTAATTTTTGCATGTGCCTAATCATTCTATAATAAATTTGATCACCAAATTAACTATGAAGAAATCTTACTACGAGTGGCTACCTGCAAATCTCTGTGGCCACGAAGCTGTTTTCTCATTGCCTTCATCCTATCAGCTTCCACTTAGGGGAAATCCACTGTACCTTAGAAATATGGATCTTGGACATTTTCATGGTCATTTAGGTATTTTTCCTATGATGCTTGGCTTATTTTGCTTAGATTTAATGTTGCAATGTAACTTAAACATTCACATTAGGTCCTAAATATTTAAATTATTAAGACTTTATGATGTCTTAGGGAGTTGTTGTGAAGTGTTGTAACACACTTCTACTTTTCTAGACTCTTCTTATTATAATTCATCTAAATATTCCCTTTTATCCCTTATCAAGTCCTATTTCAAAGTGTTGTAAAGTCGTGTAACAAGCTTTAACGCTTTTCTAGGCTTTTCATCACTAATTACACATTTATTATGCTTTATTTGGCCCCTTTATGCACTTATAGGCCTTAATTAAGTATATTTTTTAATATAAACCTGACAACCAACATTAAAAGCAACTTAATTCCCGACACCCACTTTCAAGCCTAGAGTGGGACCCATTCACCATGGGTGGCAAATGAGTCCCTCTTGGTGAAAAATTCAAAATAAATTCACATTTCTTTCAAGTTTTTATTCATTAAGACCTTATGTTGGCCTGTGATGTTGTATTCTTGGGTAATTAGGGCATAAGTGTGTATAAATAAGTTTTTTTCCATCCATTTTAATCCCCATTCATCTCATTCACTCATTCAACATCAATTAGCATCATTGCATCATTTGATCAAGCAATTATCAAGCATCTTGGAGCAGCCATTGACATATCTTCATACTTCAACAATAAGGATTTGGTGAGTTTAGGAAATTTTCATGTTGTTTCTTCATCATTACTTTCTTGTTTTTATTTCATTTCTTTATCAAGGGTTTGATTACCAAAGTGGGATTTGACCAAGGTGAATCTCTATACTCTAACCCTTAACCATTTTTTGCCTCTTTGCATGCGTGTTTGCAGGTCTTGTAGGAATATTTGTCAAAGAAATAGGTGTTGAAAAGTGGTCAACAAGTCATCAAAGTGATTCAAGTCAACTAAACTCTAATTCAATCTTGGAGACAACATTCAGTCTATTTTCTGCAGATTTGACTCTGTCAACCCGACAAAAAGACTAGTGCAGATCTAGGCAGATCTAGGCCCATAGAATTGACCCTTGAATCTAAAAAATTTTGGAGGACTAATTCACCATTAGTGGTAAATGAGTCCCACCTTCAAGTTGGAAAATTTGATTTCATCAAAATTCAATTCGCGATAGTCAAAAACCGATTCCAGCAAAGTTTACCAGCAAAAGAATTGATTCACCATCAGTGGTGAATGAGTCCCACTGGTCATCAACAATTATTTCTATCAAATTATAGAATCTTCCAGCATCAACATTCCATCTTTAGGTGCACTTCTTTCAGTCTCATTCAATTTTGATTTCATTTGTTTAGGTTTCTATTTCATTTTTGCATATCACACTATGTTTTCAAACACTTCATATTTCATTAGTTTTGCATACATAATCAATTAGTTTTATCATTTTTCTACATCTAAATCATTGCATTTAGGCTTAATTATATCTTTCATACATTAGTTTGAGTGAAACACCATAGTTTTTGGGTCTATATCTCTCCTTTTAGGTGAAAAACCTTCAGAGTGCAAGAGAAGTTCATAGCCAACCCAAAAATTGATGGTTCACCTACATCCCTAGGCCTACATTTATGTAAACAGTCCAAAACAATTCCTAAAAAGCATGCAATGATGAATTTTATGATCTTTTAATGATGTGTAAATAGATTTGGCACTCGATTTGTAGGATTAAATTGACACTTGCCCAATTTATATGTAAATGCACTTACTACTTTCGTATGCAGGATTTATGCAACCTGCTATGGGTCTGTTAGGAAGGCCCATTGAGAAAGCTAACAAAGGAAAGAAGCTTGCTTGCATGCCAAAAGGAAAGGAAGAAAAGGAACAAATTAAGTATCATTTCCACGAATTCGAGTGTACCTCCAAGCTCTCCTCTACCTAGGACTCAGTATCAAATACAAACCTAGGGCACATGAATACTAATGAGTTCAGGAAAAGAGTAACGGTTAACCCGACCACAAAAAATGCATGAAAGATCAAGGCAACTGGTCTTTCCAAGGTAGTTGGATTTTCTCCTGCATTAATTACCCCAAAGTTGGTCAAGACCTGTCAGGAATGTCATCATTCCAATAGGAAGATCATTGATAGGGATGGAAGGGTATTTGTAGACCTCTCTACTAAATCTATTAGCTAGACATCCCACATCCCCACATTTGATAAAATGGAAGAAATAGAGGATTTTTCTAAAAACATGTTGAAATAGGACCCTCTTAGATGTAAAAGAACAATCAACCAACATTGGTTGTGTTAGTGATCCAAATCTACACCCTTAATGCCAAACTATGAAAGAACTCAGCGGGTTTGCATGTAACATGAGACTACTTTCAGGTTCTGGGTGTCTTATTTGAAAGAAAACCTTCAGATTATGGGTTGTCTCCCCTTTTGATGGTGTCACCTAAACTATTCCTTGCTAGGAAAAGGGGAGAAAGAAGCATGAGGGTATGTGTAGGATCATGATGGGACAAAAAGTGGCGATATGATGGGTATGTGTAGGGTATGTGGCTGACGACTTTGTTTACCCAAAATTGATGAAATGAAAAAGGGTTTTTAAGGAGATTCTCAACTTTCCACTAATATAAATTATGCTTTATTTTGAATTTAATAAATAATTATTATTCATTTTCTATTTGAATTATGACTAAAGTCTTCATTGATAGGGGGATTGAAAAACATCAATAACTTTCAAACGGTATCACATTTTTTGAATTGGAAACATGCATCACATTCTATGTTTCACATACTATAGGATTAAAAAAAAAATTGAATTTCATGAAGTTTTGACCAAGTTAAGGTTGTCAGACATATAAATTTTTTATATTTTTTAAAATTTGTAATAAAAAATTCATCATTAATTATTTACTTGAAAAAAAAATTACAAAAAAATATGCATCACATCGAGACATGAGTCCTCTACTTATATCTAAAATCTTATAAAAAAATATTATAATTTCATTGTGGTTAGGGTGGTGAGACAGACACCTACTTCTTATTTTTTCCTGAAATTTAAGTACTACTGCATTGAAATTTCAAATTTTCACCAAATAGATTTTTTTATTTTTCAAATAAACCTAATAGTTTAGGTACTAAATTCATTTTTTTACAAATTCTATTCTTACATATTTTTGAAATAATATAGATAACTTATTCAAATTTTTATGTCAAGTTTCCTAACTCTGATTTTTTCTGAATTTTTTGCCACTTAAAGGCTTGTTTTTTCCATGATGATCCTGCACATACCCATGAAAAGAAAACTAAACCCTATGGTGATGCACCTAATGTGTTTTCTTCAAACTTATATAGCTTCTTTTACACACATGAATGATCAACAACTTAAGAGTGGCTTACACAACTCAAAACTTCATATGTCTTTGTATCATTATTTCATAACAAGGCCAAAAATGTCAAGGACAACATCTAGAAGGAAGAAAAATACATCTTCACAACTTAGACTCTTTTCAAAACTAACTCAACAGATTTTATGACTTGCATGTTCATATTAACTGCATAAAGGAAAAGAAAACAAGACAAAATCAAAGGGAAAAATAGTTCTTCCATAAGATTTCATCAACCATTTCTAAAGCTTTCACAATAAAATAGCATAATGAGAAGGTAAAATAGATTAACTTATTAATCAAAAGGTATTACACTACTGCATAAGTCTACAAATATGAGTTACAATGTTGTCCTTTTCCTAAAAAAGCTCCAAAAAGCTACAATGCCTACAGGAAGAAAGAAAGAACTCTTGAAAATCTCAAGTCTCAAGATACTTAAGCCAATCTCCCACCAACTGCCCACACAAATCCTTCTAGAAACCCTCGGTCAGATGTAGCACAAAAGCCAAAATGGAAGCTTCCAAAACCCTTCCAAAAGTCCCTCCAAATGTAGAAAATTCAAGCTAAGTCCAAGGTCACACTAAAGGTGTGACAAGTCAACCTCCAAAAAAGTCATTTCTCTCCAAAATAGTCAAACACTACTCTCACACTTTCCACATGACTACCAGTTGTTTGACTCATGCTTTTGTGCCTTTGTAAAGCACTAAACCTCCTTTGACTAGATTATAAAAGAAAATTCGTTTTCAATACATGTCTTATTTAAACTTTGCATTTTAAAATAACATTTAATTAAATGGCTTATAGGTACACCATTTAATTAAATATTTTACATTACAAAATAATGCAAAAAGAAAGCTCAAACAATGATTTCTATGATTTGGTCTCCAAATCATAAGGTTCAAATATACCCCCTTTGACCCAATCTCGAAGCAGTAACACCCTTGCCTTACATAATACAAATATTGAAAGTGATTTATAAAAAGATCCCTTAATCAAATGCCTCACATTTTCAAAACCAATGCAAACCTAAAGGAATTTGGCTTGATGCCTTGACTCATAAATCCTTAATGCATTTACATGTCACACCCTCCTTTTCATTTAAATATAAAATTTAATTAATTAAGTGATCATAAATTATCACCTAATTATAATATGTTTCATATTAAAACTCAATGCAAAAGAAAAACAAAAAAAACTTAAGGCTCGGACCCTTATGAGATTATTATGGAAAAAGAACAAGTTGAAAGACACAAGGCATAAGGCATATATGTTTTTTAAATGAATACAAGGAAAATTTTCAATTTTTTGAACTTCATCACTTGGCCCACATAACAATTAAATGTGTTGCAATTTTCAAAATACAAGGAAAAAAAATACCTTGTCGGCCATCATAGGGTTTTAAAGCCTAACCAAAACAAAGGAAAAAAAATGCAAAAGAATTTTCATTCTTGCATCGAGCTTTGCAGAATGTTTACCTTCTATCCTAATGAGGGTTTCATTGAATGCTCAGAGAACACATTTTCTTACTTGTTTTTGGATGAAAATTGTGGTTTCCACATTGGAAACAGTAGGTATCTGATTTATTGAGCAAGAATCTATATTTTTTGCCACCATTTGAAAGCCATTTGATGTGTAAAGGTCACAACCTATAGAATATTTTTGACTATTTTTATTTTATTTCTCCCTTCTATTGTTGTTCTCCATCAAACAACCACCATTGGTGACATTTTGGAGCTCAAATGAAAACATTATCATGTGACAAAAAGCTTTCCCAAACAAGGAAATTAGAAAAGAAGCTTAGGTAAGTTCTAAGTCGACCTCACACCTTTTGATTTTTGGAAAATAGATCTCATTTCAAATCTAACCAACATCAAAATGAAGCAATTTTATCTTCTCTCTCTGTATTTGCATTTGAAACAACGAACCTTGGGTGGGGTTTTGATATACCTTAAAAAAAAAGACTCTTTGGTTGTGGCCATGAAGAATTGGCTAGGGTTATTTGATATGCTTCTATATATTTTGTTATGACTATGTACAAAAAGACATTTAGGGTTTTCCATTTAAGCATTTCACCATAGGCTTCTTCTTAAAAACATAGCATCTTTCCTTTACTATGGCATTCATCTTGTTCTTATAAAAAAAAAAGAATACCATAATATGAATGAGACTTCATGAGAGGGAATTAGTTGAAACAAAAGCTACTTTTGTTCACCGTTCCACAAGAAAATGTTGTTTTGTGAACAAAATATAATCTAAAAAATGACTCATTTCCATTACACATCATGGGTATAATTTGAAGGCTCCAAACATATTTTACATTCCTTCATGAACACTTACCTTACTCCTTTTTGTATTCCCTTCATACCCTTGATCACCTACAGGCTACAAAACTCTCTTTTCTTAGTGTTGCAATATGAAAAAAAATCTGACCTTATATTTATTTCTTCTTTTTTTAAATGTTTCAACAAATGGCCTCTTTTTTTCTCTTGTCTCCTCTTCAATTAGGACACACCATTCTTTTCTATCCACTTCACCCCCTTCTTCTTCATATGGAAGATCTTTGCTTCTAAAACTAAGCCACTACATAACTGATTGTAGTCATTTTCTTGTTCAAGGGGTTGCTCCCAAACCTTATCTTCTTCATTATGTTCATCAAGTCCTTCCCCTTCCTTAGGTTCTTCTATTAATTCATCTTCATCTTCCTCAAATTGATGGTTTTCTTCTTTTCTTGCTAAGTCCATTGTAGTGGAACATCCCTTTTTAAAATTCTACAATGGTTTGCACAATACTAGCAACTTCTTCAACTCTTCAATCTCTGGTATGGGTGGTATAGAATGACTCCTCTTCTTCCTTTTTCTTGCCTTAGCATCCACTCAAACTTGTGTTATCTTTAAGGAAGCTTCAACTCAAATAATTGGGTTGTATGCTTCTCATACATGTCTTGCACACTTTTCACACACTTATCCCATTGTTGCAATCTTCTTATTGCAATCCAACCAAAGATATCTTCCTTTGTAGACCACTCTTGGCCCTTTTTCATTTCTTGTTTTCTACCCACTTATATAAGATGGAGAACAAATTTCTAAATTCTCAACCCATTTTTTTCTTAATGGAGGATACAAGTTGGCCTCTATATGGATCTTCAGTTCTTGACTCACCTATACAAAACGAAGAACCACTCTTTATATCTTCCACCCACTATTTTGTCAATAAAGGATATAGTCTAGTACCTATATGAACCTTCACTTCTCTACCCAAATGTCTTGTTAGAGATCTAACTTCTCTTCTATTTTCTGCTTCCCAGAGTTGAATCCTATGCAGATACCATACTAACAAAATCATTGAAGGAGTTACATTTAAGGATTTCCTAATTCTTGCATCCTAGGTAAGTTCTCCCAAGAAAAGAAATGCATCATGCACCATTATTTTTACTCAACCATACATGAAACCTCGATATGCATTATTTAATGCTTGTTTCTTGTTGAGAAACTTTACTTGGTTGCTCTTTAACGTGGCTTCCATCTGTCCATTTGGTAATGTGTTGCATATAGTCAATAATCATAACTTTCATTTTCTTCTTACTAGCCCCCAATGGATTGAAAAATCCCACTACATGTTGCATCTTGGGTAGCCCAACCCACCCATGTATTCTAAAAATGATGTTCCACCATTTAATTTCTCTCTTTCATGAAGCTAAACACTACAGGTAAGGGCACTCTGTAAATTAGTATTGTGTATAATAGAATTAAGTAGTCTATATACACTCATTAGCCTTGTGTGCTAAAATATTGTTGCACAGCTCAATCTCCTTTGAAGTTTCTTCCATTTGTAAATCATTTGATAAGACAATACTTGATGGCTTGGTGATTTCCACTATATAGTTCAGTATAAAAAAAGGAAACATGAGGGGAGACAACCTTAGGAGGCTTCGGATAAATAATACCAACCAAAGTCTGCTATAGTCATCCTCTTGCTGCCCCATATGTTTCATGATGATTTCAGGCATGCCTTGATTTCTCCTTCATTATTTAAGAGATGTATAATTGAAATTGATGCATCTTTTGAATCTGATAATGAAAGTTGTTCAACTGGTGTGATTCCATATTGATTTAATGCATTAATAGCATGTATATCTTTGATCAAGTTGCTCAATTTCCTATCCCTCTTATTATTAGAGGGCAACATGTTGAGCTCTACCCTCATGGGAGCCACATTTACCCCACATACTATAATTAGTTGAATCAGAACATTAACAAGACTTGTCCTAAATTTGCACAAGGAACAAACAGTTAGATAAACAAAGCATATCATAGGTGTGTTTGATCACTTCTTTCTTGTTTTTAGGGACACTTATGGTATGTTGCTTATTTAATGCATCTAGAGATCAATCTATACATGCATAGGTGAATTTTCATGTAAGGTTTGAGATCTTTCATTGCTTAGAGAATTTCTCTAATGTCATTGTTATTTCCAGATGCAGGAACTAGGAGCATTATGGAACTAGGAAAGACACAAGTAGCTCAGGGGAAGCAGTAGGACAAGATGACAGATCCAAAACTAGTCATCCTCAGGCAATGACTAGTCTCTATCCTTATATGCACATTTCTATTTTTTTACTTATTCATGTTTATTCTCTTCTTTATTTTCATTGAATAAGTAAATTTAGTCCCTTGGCTTGTGAAGTACATGTACACTTTCATGATTATCAATAAAGATTACATTTGTAACACATATGGTTCTCTTTCTCATTTGTTGTAATTACAACATTGGAATAAAATTTAATCTACTTCATTTGACAATCTCTTTCATTCATATTGATGACTTAGAAGACTATGGTTTATCTTTTAAATGTTTAAACAAAAAACACAAAAAGAATAAACACTAAGTTACCTAATTTCAGTTGAAAGCTAAAAATTAGGTAACAGGTTGAAAGACAAGAGGGGCAGTGCCAACAATGTACTTTAGGAGTTGTTCAGAAGTGATTTCTTCGAGGAATACCATGATTTGGTCACTCTATTAGACAGAGTAATGGGCCTACCAACTATCACATTCTTTGAAGAATGGATGTTATATTTCATTGAAGAGATCATTTGAGGAGAGGAAAATTTCCATTGGGCAAAGATGATCAATGACAACCTTCACAACCAACGCATGGTAGTGTTGAAAACCTCTCTATTCCACCTGACTTCGTATCTGGTATACCTCCTAGTGGAAAATTTCTCATACAAAGGACTATTTTGTGTAGGCCCACTAGGGACAAAGACAGTAGAGTTTAAAGTTTATGACTACTATCTTGAGCTACAATATAGAAATTTCAAAAGAGAATATAGGAGATTAAATGATTCCTTCCTCACGCACATAATCACATAGCATGAAGGACTTCATAAATCCATTTGGGTATTTGTTCATACAGTTCCCAAAGTTCACATACATAAGAGAAAAAGGGTTCTTAGGGAAACCCTAACGATTACCATGCTACCCCATCGATCGCACCATCCTACTAGAATATTCTCGGTATTTACAGACTTCTCACACCTTGGTGAGTGATAAACACTGAGTTGGGATTGTGTATCCCCTAACATTCAGGCAGAAATGTACTCCTACCCCGTTTCCCAATGTGCATAGTATTTAGAGAAAGAGTTGGTGGAGTATAACTTAGACCTCCACATGGATCAAGGAAGGATGGACCCTTATGGAAAGATAAAGAAATGGGTTGGAAGACAATATACCCACTGACCTCTTGTTGAGGACTTCTGGGAAAAGAATGGTGATGACAAGGAGGTGCAAATGAGACACTATATGAGGATGATTTCCAAGTTTGTTAGGTCTGTCAACCTATTCTTGGTGCTTGATCAGATAGTGGAAGAAGATAATATTGTCGATGAAAGATACCATGCCCTAGATGATGTGCCCCTGCTAGTTATATATTGGAGTGAAGAAGAGTTCACTGACCTCCACATACTCACCCAACCTATTGAAAATAGAACAAGACAATCAGTAGATGCACAAATTGCCACACTCAAAAAGCAGGGTACAAAGCTAACATATATTGAGCTCAAGGATGAGCTTGAAAGTGAAACTAATAGTGGCATAACCACTAACTCATTAGAAGAAGTTCCCAAATCCCCACAACCTACAAGATCTAAAAAGGGAAGGATGTGCCCGAGCATAAGCCTAAACAAAAGGTGTACTCCAGAAATCCCATTTAAGGGTAGTCATCTAAAAGAGCAAAGAGAACACGAACATTAGTGCTCAAGATGCCTACCATAGAGGAGGATCCCCAACATGAGGAAGAAGAAATCGAGCAGCCGCGCTCATCACCTACCACTTCCACTCCTGCTACTATTGTTTTTGTTGCCCCTCCTCCACCTCCTTCTTATCAGCCTTTTCCTATCTCATCTTCGACAGCCATAGACATCTTTGTCCACATCACCTCCACCTCGCCGACTGCTCCGGTGATGGTACTTGACTCTTCTACTTCTACTACACCACCATTATTATCTTCTTTTCTTCCTCTTCTACTACCTACTTTCTCTACTCTACCACCCACAATAGTGACAACTACCATGTCCCTTCTTACGTTTCTACATGCTTTCGCAGTGCATATGTTGAACATGCCTAATGAACTCTCTGGGGTAATCCTTCACCCCAATGTCCAAGCTCTAATTTTCCAAATTGCTACTACCCTACCTCTTCCCCCACCACCTCTAGAGCTTCCAAAAATGGAAGCCACAATGCAAATCTTAGAAGACATGGAAATACACCATACAAAGCAACAGAGAGAGATAGAAAAAGAAGTAGCAGATGAGCCTGAGGATTTTGATTGGGACAATTAATTTGAAAACCCGAAAGGAGAATTGAATATAAACCTAGACAAGGTAGATTAATATGAAGAGATGTCAGACTTCATAAAAGGACGTTGAGGCTCTTAATGAGCATTATGTGATAGAAACATATGATTAGGATTTGGATGAAGTAATGCCCTAGCATCACAAAGATCCAAGTGAAAAGACTGATCTTGAAGAACACCATTTTGAGGGAAAAATAGATATTGACATGGATGTGGAGGTACTAGAAGAACCTCCACTAATTGGCCAAGAAAGGGGCTCGATCTAAGAAGAAGAAGTACCTCCCAAAAAGGAGGAAGAAAAAGAGAAAGATAAAGAAGAAGAAAATGCACTAGAAAAGATCTTTGAGCCTAAGAAGGGTGATCCCATAATAGTGGTTTACAATTTTTGGCCAAACTAGACATTGAAATTATTATTTTTAACTAAATCTTCACATTCGGGTACCTATAGCGGCTAAACTGTGAGGAATTTAAAGATGGTGCAAACTAGAGTCTCATCAAATTTTGTCTGTAGATTCTAAAAATATTTTTTTTCAAAATTTTTGGAATCAAATTGCACTAATTTTTCCATCTCCCACGAAAATAGATTTTTTTTCAAAAAACAACATTTTTAAAAAGTGATGCACACCGTATAACGCATAACTTTTTTTCCGTGAAGGATAAAATTATAATTCTTTCAAATTTAGATTTGTAACTCTATCTAGTGCTTCCACTTGGTTAGATAGTTTTTTATTAAATATTTTTCCTTAATCAAGTTTCAAAGTCAAACTAATTACAATTCCTACACAACGCACCAGATAACGCTGTAACTTTTTGTATATGTCAAAAATTATTTTATTTTGTTGGATCAAGACTTCAATATCTGGTGCACTCATATTTTCAAAAAAATTTGATAATCTTCTATTTTTCCACATGTGAAGAACAAAGAAATTCATTTTCGATGAAAACCTATGTTTAATAAAACTTAAAAAACAAATAAATAACAAAACCAAAACATATTAAAATTATATTCATTGGATAGCTTGTTCTGAGGAATACCATAATCATTTCAAATAAATTTTAAATGAATTCATTTGATCCCCAAAATCTAAATCAAAAGTGATTTTTTATCAGCATTTTGATAGGTGTCAAGGAGACGCATTTATAGGTATGGTTTAAAACTAGCTAGGTTCTATCCAAGGGGGTTTGATCTAAGGTGATTTGATCAAACCCTCTTCAATTGGAATCCTTAAAATGGAACTTTTTAAGGCTTAAATCATTATATTTTCTAAAAATATGTGATTTCATCTAAAATTCATTCCTCTTAGGAATTGTAAACCACTATTATGACAACGTTTCGTATTGATATGGAACACGAAGAAGAGAAAGCACCCCAAGAAGAAGGCATCAATGAAGAGAATGTAGCTTCTACCGAGCCAGACAAAGGGAAGGCTATACATATAGAAGGCATTGATGAAGAGGGAAAGAATGATGAATAAGTTCCTAGTGGTGAATCTAGATGAGCCTCAGAAGGACAAGGGAGAGGAGGGTGAGCATGAATCACCCAAGGCTCAAACTGATATCCCTAACCAGTTAGAACAATAGTTGAAGAAGGAAGCTCCTATAACTACAGAACCAAAAGCAAGGCTAGATGCAATCCTAGCTCGAGCTTAGACAAGAACCAAAAAGGAGAGGGAGCCCAAGATCTACTCTCATGTCACAATGGATGCCTCTGGGTCCCAAATGATACAAGTTTCCACCCCAATAGCTGGTGGAGGTACACAAATCATGTAAGGGAAAGGATATCAGATATCAATGCTTAACCTGGGGTCGGTGACCTGTGAGCAAAATATTGGTGAATTTCAAGGGTTGGTAGCCACCATCATGAAACAAATGAATAAGGATCAATCCATGAAGAAGAATTGAAATCACAAGTGGTGAACCTCCCCACTTATATTCAACAGTGGATGTCCATAGAAGAAGAGGCTCCTACGAAATCATGTTGAATAGAATGGAGAAGATTAAAAATTAGACCAAGTCCACTATGGATTGGTTCAATTGGGTGGTATATAATGGTAACATGGGTATCCACCACACTGCCCAAATGTTCACCAAGTTCTAAGGTTTGCAGAAGTAGATAGAGAAAATGATAAAAACATACAATAGATTCTCTAAGCTATATAGAATCACGTATACTAAGATTGAGAGCATCCTCAAACTCTCCCAGGCAATATAGGAAAAGGATTTGGAACTCCTAAAGGATGATCATTGGTTAGTGGAACCATAGCAAATGGGCCTGGATTATAGAAAGGGGATCCTATAGAAGGATTTGTATGAGTTGGTGCTTGATCTTCAGTGGGTTGCAAAACACTAAACTAACAGTGAGGATTACTTGAAAATGATGATGGATTATGAGATGGCTACTCTAGAATTAGGTCTAGAGAAGATCAAGCCTTTATTCTATAAGAAGATGGAGTAGGGGGCTACAGATACACTATCACCAAACTTCATGGACTTTTCTGCAAGGGATTTCATTTCACTCAATCTGAGCAAGTCATCAAAGCAACCCCAAAATGCACCAAGCACTGGGAGTAGGTCACTAAAAGAGTTAAGAAGATATCCTTCTAGATCCTTCAATCCGATCTCATGGAATGGGACAAGCTCCAAGTTATGATCGGGAAGTTCATGGAGTACGCTACTCTCCAAAAGAATGCATGAAATCTAGTTATAGATGATGAATACTTGTCAAAGTAGCTATAAATTTGGAAGTAGCTAAAAGATAAAACAACTACAGTGTCAAAGCCACTAGATGATAAAATAGGGAAAAAGACAAAAGTCTATTTTTATATTGCTATATATTTGGGGGTATGTAAAACCCTAATGTAAAATGAATCTGAGCCACACAATGAAAGTGAATCTTGTCCATTCATTTTTCTTTTGGAAAACTATAAATAGGGGCATCCTCTCATCTTCAAAGAGAGACATGAGTTGTGTAAAGGCATGTTGCATAAAATTAATGACAAAAGCATTGTTTTGATGGTTTCTTTTGTTTTCTTCTCATGTGTGCATGATTCATTCTCCCAATATTATATTTCAGCTACATTTTTCTTAGTTCTAAATTGTTGTTAGTAGTTAGAATATGTTGTGCTTTAATGCTAAAGAGTGCTATATGGTTGATATCTTCTTAGCTCATACTTTTTCTTGTTTTTTGATGATGAACAACAGTGTAAAGTTAGTTTGAGCATTATTTCATTGTTGCAATTAAGTTCAACTTTTATTCATGATTTAATGGTGAATGAATGGTTTAAAAATCTATAGACCTTAGAAGATTGCACTAGTTTCATGAGACTGTAGGCTGCCCTTGGTTAAGTGGAACTTAGTTTTGGGTAGGTTGTCTAGTGTAGTATCCTCCATTATTACTATTCAACATTAGTTACAAGTCTAGGAAACTTCTTATCCCTTTTCCCTTTTGACCTTTCTTTGAAAACTAAAGTTACAAAAAATTTCTAGCATCACAACAAAGCCAAATTTGATGAGTAAAGAGGAGTTTTAGATTGTTGTCCTGAACTTGTAGCAGTTGTGGACTTCATTTCAGAATTTACATGACTCCTTCTGTAGATTCAATTTCCTCCATGCTTAGTGAATCATAAATCTCCTTTGTGATCACCAACAAATCACATCAACCAATTGAACTAATCCAACCTTAGTCATGATCTAACACCCAAGAGACCTTGGGGTGATTTTCTAAAACTTGGTTGCATATTTTCACCTTTCAAGAGAGACATTGCACTTGTGCTTTTTTTGTGTTGAGAAGTGAAAAAAACACCCATCAACAAAACTAGCGCTAGATGGAGGGCCACCAAGCTAAGCTAGATCGAATTGGTTCCTTCTCCACCCAAAGGTTTTATAGAGTGCTTAGATCCACAATAGACAAGGGAGGTTTCAAGATTTAAAAACCCTTGTCAAGGCTATGATAGCCAAGAGAGGGGAAGTATTAGCTTTAACCCCATCCACTTGACCTCCATCCCCTCCATCTCCCTCTAACCATCCATCTCATTCCTCCCCTTCACTTCTGACAACACTTCCATCCTCCCCTCCACTACAAACTACCTTTGCACCCTACACTTCCCACAGCCAAGGTGTTGTCCTAATCCCTGCACAACACTTCCAAGGCACTACCCCAATTCATCCCCAAGTTACTATAACACAATAGTTGCAACCTCCACCTCTCATAATGGCTTGGTTGGGAAACAACCCATCCCTATTGTCCTTCAATGATTACCACAACATGCCAAAGAATCTGGAAGGATTCTATAGAAAATTCCACCCCTGTGATCTATAGAGAACAGTAGAAGAAGACATCAAGATCTTCCAAACAGCCTTGAAAGATATGCAGATTGAACATGAAGATGTGGCTTGTAGGATCCTCCCTTACTCGTTAGGGGATGAGACCTTCTATTGGTACATCCATTTGTCGACTAGATCCATTACCACTTCAGATCAAATGAAGAACACTTTTTTTGTAGAAGTTCAAACTTCATGTCATCCCCACAGAATTATATCAATAGTTCATATCCATTAGGAAGGAAGTCAACGAGCCTATTAGCTCATTCAATGACCAATTCCATAGAGCTTTCATGAAGTTGCAGCTTCCTTATATGGTGGATGATTCCTCTACTAGGTTGGTGTACTATGCAGCCTTGGACAATATCACATCTGCATTGGTCAAATGGATGCACCCTCCTTTGGCCATATTGGTGGATGCATACGCGAAAGCCATCACAACAAGTAAAAACTTGGGGTAGCACATTACAGGTCCGTTTCCATCCTTAGGGCCAATTTCCAATCCAACACAAATTCAAGGGCTCACTCATGCCTTGACCCACCAAATGCCAATGCTAAACCAAGTTCCTCAGCTACCAATAGTGCCACATATGGGGCAGCCATTGAACCAAGCGCCATCAATGCCACATTACTTGCAACCTCCTCAATAGAAATTTTATGCCCAACAACCTCAAGTTTCCTCATACCTAAAAGGTTTAGAATTTCCACCTGCCCAATAGAACCAACTAGTGACCCAGTCTGTGTTCCTTCAGAATTCAGTGCCACAACAGAGTAATGCAGAGAAGGATCAAATTGATGAATTGACCGAGATGGTAAATAAGTTGTCTACCAAGATGACACACTTGAGGAATCAAAATAACCAATTGTAGGCTACTCAAAGGAGCATCCAATCCAACCTCGATCTATACAACCATGATTCCATTGCACCTTCTAGACAAAATTATGAAAGAGGACAAAATTTGAGACAAAACTTTGAAATAAGGCCCTCACAAAGATAAAAATGAACTTGGAACACAAGGCCAAACAATGGAGGAGTCCCCACACCTCTTGATTAATTGGGTGGAGATGACAAGTCTACAAGAGGGGTTTATTTGGCAGAAGCTGCCTTGTTAGGATGGTGTCGAATTCACAAAACTAACATGCATTTCGAGTTGGATTGCCCTGAATTTCAAACTGCAGCAGAAATTTTCCAAGTAGAGGTTCAGAATGCAATTGATGGCTTAGGTTGCAGAGACTTGGTCCCCTCAGATCCATGAGATTCCTCAGTGTTGATGGTCAATCAAGCTCCTTTCCCACAAAGTGAAAGCAACTTGCCCAAAAAGGAGGTTGCACCCCAAGGTTCATGAACATAATGAACCTGTTCCTGCACATTGAAACAAACAAGTTAGTAAAAATAATTGAAGTTGAAAGCTTCCATTGAATTCTATTTTCCTTTGAACAATGAAATCATCTAATGGATGTCTGATTGAATGCATATTACTTTCCTGTTGGTAGCGTAGACATGATGTAGAATGTAATTTATCATTTCTTATAGTAAATTTCTAACATCATTCTTTTTACAATCTTGTAGGTTCATGGAGCGTGGAATCAAGATTGTTGCAGCTTGGATACGCAACAACTGAAGACATCAAGAAAAAGTGGTTCATCATCACAGGCAATGATGAATTGCTTCCCTCCTTTATGTTTACGTTATCTTCAGTAGTGTAGTATTCCATCCCATCTTGTATTCATTATTTGATTAAGACAATCAAATCCAGTTACTCCCGCAGCTTGTGCAAGATTTCAGTTTTTTTGAAATGAATAAAAAGCATTATTATGCAAAATGTCCAATTTTTTGTTTCAAATACTTGTATAATAAAACTATAATCAAAATGTAATCTGATCTTTATGATGAACAATGAATACTTAGCAGCAAAACTTGAAATTTTTTGTACCTCTCAATGATTTTATCATTTTAGCTCTCCCTGTTTGAGCTGGTAGTGAAAAATAGGTAACAAATTGGAGACCTCTGCGGAGTGTTTTCTTGCTAAACACAATAGACCAATATATAGCTTATCCATTGGGCATGGAGTCCATTTTTTGCTTTGTTTTAACTCAGAAAATTGTAATTCAGCTTCAAACCACACAAACTGAAAGAAACTACTGCAACTATGTTGAAGATAGAGTTTGGAAAACCAGGTGCAACAACTATACTTTATTGAAAACACAACAAAACTGAAATGAAACGTGCCAACAGGAACTTAATGAAAGCATATCTGAAACTAAAACCTATTCTACTATGTACAATTGAAATCTTAATGCTTAATAACATTGTTTCAAGTGAATCCCATTGACAGGGATTGGCAGTACTTCACCATCCAGCTTTGAAAACTGAAATGCATTATGTTCCTTCAATTTTGTAATAATGTGCAGGCCATCCCAGATGGCTTCAAAATTTGTATGTTTTCTAGGCCTGCTTTTGAGTTCGTCCCACATGAAAACTAAATCACCTTCATTGAAGATCCTTGTTGTTTCTTTCTTATTGAATGTCCTCTTCACTTGAGAATGATGAATCTAAAGCTTTTTGTAGGCTTCCTTTCTAGTTTCTTCCAACTCTGTTAATTGAGCAAGCCTAACTTGCATTGGCTGCTCCTCAAGTAACTCAAGCTCTTTTATATAACTCAAAGTTGGCAATTCAATTGAGATAGGCAATTTGGCTTCTTTTCCATAAACCAAAACATATGGTGAAAATCTTGTCGATCATTTTGGTGTAACTCTATCAGCCCACAGGGCTAACTTGAGTTTGTCATGCCATGACCTCTAATTATTTTCAATAATCTTCTATATGATCTTAATTAGATTCTTATTTGTTGATTTAGCATGTCCATTACCCTTGGGGTAATAATTGGATGAAGTATTTAGATAAATATTATGCTTTACTAACCAATCTGAAACTCTTAAACCAACAAAGGCCAAAGCATTATCAGATTTAATTGAATCAGGTGTACCAAACCTGGAAACTATGTCCTGATAGAAGTTTAAAATTGATGTTTCATTTGCATCTCTTAATGCGATTGCTTCAATCCACTTCGTAAAGTAGTCTGTGGCAGTTAAAATCCATTTGTTCCCAACACTCAAGGGTGGATTGATTGGACTGATAAAATTGAGTCCCCACTTTCCAAATGGCTGCTCAACTTGAATTGGATTCAGGGGCAGGGCTGCTAACTTTTGTTTTCCTGCAAAAAGTGAACATTTACTGCATTTTCTGACATAAGCATGAGCATCTTTAAAAAGATCTTGCCAATAATATCCAGCTCTCATTATTTTTAGAGTTGTAGCACGTGGTGCATAGTGACCTCCAGCAAGTCCATCATGGAATTCCTCAAGAATTCCTTTAGTCTGATTTGGGTAAACACATCTGAGGAACACACCATTGAAATCCTTCTAATAAAAAACACCATCAATTTCTGCATATGGAATTTCTTGCAATCAATAATATCTTCGTTTAGACTTGTCTAAACCTTCTGGACAATCTATAGTATGTAAGTAATGGATCATTTGATTAATCCAATCAGCTAAATGGGCTGTAACAATAGGTTCTTCTTCATTATTCAGAAATGTAACAACCTTTTCACTGTTGCTTTCTTCATTTTCTGCAAGCTATTCACATAGGCCTTTGCCTCTAACAGGCTTGGTAACCTTTATGTTGATGTCATACTCCATGACTTTGGTTATCCAACTAATCTCTTGTCATTAATGTCCTTACTCAGCAGAAACTCCCTAACTGCTAGGTGAGCTACTAGCAGATGTATCTTATTATTAGACAGTATATGTCTGAAATTTTTTAGACTTCTCACTACAACAAGCACATGCCTCTCAATGAATGAATACCTAGTTTCATAATCATATAAAATCTTACTAAAGAAAGCTATAGGCTGCCGCATACCTTCATTATTTTGCTGACAAAGCATTGCGGAGATGGTATCTACTCCCCCAGAGCATACAGTATAAAATCCTTATCAAAATATGGATTGATAAGGGTAGGGGCTGCTACAAGTGCCTCTTCTATCTTCTCAAAATTGTTCTTTTCTTCTTTTGTCCAGTTGAATTGAATGCTTTTCTTTAGCATAGTTGTCAATGGTAGCAATAAAGCTACAACATTGGGAATAAATCTCCTCACAAAGTTTATTCTGCCTAGAAAGCTCTGCAAACCCTTTTTGTGAGCAAGCAATTGTAAAGCCAATATGGCTGCAATCCTCTCTGGATCTATAAAAATTTCATCTTTAGAAACAATATAACCCAGAAGTTTACCTTCGTGAACAACAAAGATACTCTTTTTTGGATTTAAAGAAATTCCATTTTCTTTGCATCTTTCAAAAATCTGTCTAAGATGCACAAAGTGATCATCAACATTTCATGAGAGAATAGTGATATCATCTAGGTAAACAAGAACAAACTTGTTTATCAAACCTTGGAGAGCCATATCCATTTCTCTCTGAAAGGTGGCTCCTGCATTTGACAATCCAAATGGCATCTTTCTGTAAGCCATAGTACCCCACTTGGTGGTAAAGGTTGTCTTGTACTGGTCTTCCTCCTTAACCAAAATCTAGTTATAACCTAAATATCCATCCAGCAATGAGAACCTTTTTGATCTTGAAACAACCTGTAGAATTTGCTCCATTGAAGGCAGCAGGTAGTGATCTTTGAGTGAAGCTCTATTTAGATCACGAAAATCAACGCACAACCTTATCTCTCCACTCTTCTTTCTGATAGGCACTAAATTTGATACCCAAGAAGTGTGCTTGATTGGAAATACTATACTACCTTCGATCAGCTTGTTTAATTATGTTTTCATCAGATGTTCTAACTTTGGATTCAAGGACCTTTGCTTTTGTCTTACCAATTTTGTGTTAGGCTCTAACTCAATTGTATGTTGAGCTAACTCAGGGTTAAAACCCTTCAAATCTCCATACTGCCAGGCAAATATGTCACTAAATTCTTGGCAAAGCAAGATAAAGGCTTGTTGTTCTTCCTTTGTACAGACTTTTCCAAGCTTAAGAAGCTTGTCCTTGAATATTTCTATTGATTTGTAATGCTCCTACTTCACTGTGATGCTTGATTTATCTCTTCTAACGTGGTCATCAGTGTTGAAGATGTTGGGAATATGTGCCTCAATCTCACAAGCTGAAGCCTCTGGAAGAGAAAAGTCGATATGACCTTCATTGTGTCTAGTCGAATAGAAGCTATGAAACCTTAAGAAATATTCAGGTCATCGAGACCTTGCTTCTATCTTGCTGACTGGTGTTTTCGTTGTGACATGTTTCATTCACTGTAACCCTCTACCGAGTGGAGATCTCTGTCCAACAAGCCACTCTTATCGGATATCAGGGAGACTCTGGGCAACAAGTAGTTTCGGGGAGAGACTTGGGCATTTGGTATGTCTCATACCAACAAGAGAAGTCTTGCCGATAAGTTTTCACTTGAAGTCTTCGGGGTAACACTGAGGTTTTGCTATGAACTCTTGGTGACTTATGTTTGTCTCACCGATGCTCATCGGGGTAACTTGGAAGTCTCGATAAGAAGTCTTGCCAACAGTTGATTCTCTCACTGATGGGTATGAACATCAGTGTAACCTCCTAGTGATAGCGGTAAGTATTGCCGATAGGTGTGAACATTCGGAGTAACATCTCAGCGAAAGCCTAAGTCTTGCCAACGAGTGTTATTTTTAGTATGACTTGAATGCTCAGTGTGATCTCTTGGCGAATCATGATAGTCTTGCTAATGGAAATGCTAACGTCTATGTGACTTTGTAACTTCGGTATGATGTCTCATCAAAAATGATGGTCTTTCTAAATAGCGATACAAGTGATGATCATCGATATGAGGTCTTGGCGACAAGGTCAAGTCTAAGCGACAACTTTCTGAACTCGGTGTAACCTCTTGTCGACAATGATGACTCTTGGCGATAATGACGATCTGGCTTTGTGGCATCGGGGAGACATAGTTAGTGTCTCACCGACATGTGAATACATTGTGAACACCTTTCACCGAGTGATGACTATCCTACGTGGTGAGTCTACAACCAATCAGAGAAGCCGAATGGGAACCGCTAGCAGTTGGACTGTTGTGGCCGTTACTGAGAGGAAGTTCGACAGACAGGGGTGTCATGGATATACTCAGGAATTGGAGATGTTGTCTAGTTCGATGGTTGGATGAATTGTTCAATGTGTATCAGTGTGAATCAGATTCTAAGAGGATAGTAACTTGAATATTCTATACAAGGTTGATCATTGTGAATGTTGTTGTAAACTGACATCAAAAAGATAAGTTTGATCTTTGTATGTAATTCTTATTACTATAATACAAAGTGACTTCTCTTGGTGTGGTGGGTTTTTCTCCCATAAGGGTTTTCCCATGTAAATCTGGTGTTCTTGTGTGTATGTTTAATTCTTTGTTTATGCAATTGCTTTCAAGTGTATCTTAATTGGACTATAATTGAAAATTTAAAAGTATCTCTACATTCTTCCCTGAGGTTTTGATGTTAGGAGAGTTGTTTCTGCACTTAGCTTTCCTTACAAGTGGTATCAAAGCTTGGCTAGTTGTGTTATCCTTGTGGGTATGTTGAGTTTTTTGAGTCAATTTATGTTCAGTGGGAGTTTGGTAGAAGCTTGGTAATTCGAATTATAGGTTAAGATGGAAAGCACGTCAGGAAAGATTGAAATAGAAAAATTCAATGGCAACAATTTTGAGTTGTGGAAACTTAAGATGCAAGATCTATTGGTTGATCATGATCTTTGGATTGTTTTGTCTGGAGCGAAGCCTACAGGCATGAAGAAAGAGGATTGGGACCTTGCAGATAGAAAATATAAGGGGCTGATAAGGCTCTGTTTGGTAGAATCCATTCTTCTGAATGTGCATGAAGAGAAGACTACATCTTCCTTGTGGAAGAGACTAGAATCTATTTATCAGGGCAACTCCTTGGTGAATAAATTGTTCTTGAGGAAGAATTTGTATGCTTTGAGAATGCAAGAAGGAGGGTCTGTTGCTAACCATTTGAATGCATTCAACATGCTGATTGCACAGTTAACATCTGTGGGCATGAAGATTGATGAAGAGGATCATTGTATGTTGTTATTGTGTTCTTTACTAGATTCTTGGGATCACCTGGTGATGGCTATTGGGAGTACAACATCTAGTTTCAATATGGAAGATGTTGTTGCTTCTTTGTTATCAGAAGAGATGAGAAGGAAATCTTCTGAGATGGCAAAGGAGGCCCTTATTGTTAGAGGAAGGTCGAAAGAGAAAGGAAAGAAGAAGGACAAGAAGTCTAAATCCAAGTTAGAAGGGAGATCAAAGTCTCCTGGAAAGAAGTCCAAGGTGAAGTACTAGAATTGTGGGAAACCTGGTCATATTCGAAAGGATTGTAAAGAGGAAAAGAAGAAGAAGAAGAAGAAGAAGAAGAAGTATTCTTCCAACAATGATTCCTCTCAGAGTGATGCAGATGCTTTCATTGCAGCCTTGGCTACGCAGGCATCAAATGATGTCTGGCTGATTGATTCTGGAGCATCTTTCCACATGACATCTCATAGAGACTGGTTCATGAAGTATGAAGAATATGATGGTGGGAAGGTGTATTTGGCAAGTGATTCATCTTTGAAAATTTTTGGCCGTGGAAGAGTCAGAATTCAATTCACTGATGGAAGAGTGAAGGGAATTAATGATGTAATGCATATACTAGGTCTGGCTCAAAACTTACTTTCTATTAGTATGTTGAATGATATTGGAGTGCAAGTCACATTCTCTGGAAATGGATACAAGATGACTAGAGGCTCTATGGTGCTAGCGATAGGTGCTCGTGTTGGTACCTTGTATAAGCTTGATGCACATGTTGTGCAAAGCAATAGTGTCTCTACAAATTCACAGAAAGCTACTCATGGAGGAAAAGAGGAAAAAGTTCTTGATAGTGTAAACTCTATGGAAGTTAAACTTCCAGTAGGAAAGACTATGCTCTGGCATCATAGGCTTGGCCACATTGGTGAGAAAGGTTTAAAAACCTTGAAGAATAAAAACCTGGTTGAGGGGCTTGAAGATTGTAACCTCGAATTTGAATTCTGTGAACATTGTATATATGGTAAATAGCACCATGTTTCATTTTATTCTAGTCCTCATAAATCTTCTGGTTTGCTAGATTATATTCATTCTGATGTTTTTGGTCCAGTGAATATTCCTTCTTTGTCTAAGTCAAGGTACTATGTATCGTTCATTGATGATTATTCAAGAAGAACATTTGTTTATTTTTTGAAAAGTAAATCAGAAGTGTTTAGTCGGTTTAAGGAATTTAAGAACCTTGTAGAAAATCAGACTGGAAGAAAAATAAAATGTTTAACGACTGATAATGGCGGTGAATTTTTTTCTGATGATTTCAAGAGATACTGTAAAGATCATGGGATTAAAAGACATAAAACTACACCTTACACTTTGCAGCAAAATGGAGTTGCAGAAAGGTTCAATAGGACAGTGATGGAAAGAGTACGAAGTATGTTTAGCAGTGTTGGCTTGGAGGAGAAGTTCTGGGTTGAGGCAGTTGCTACAACATGTTACTTGATAAACCGTTCTCTAAATTCCGCTCTTATTGAGAAAACACTTTTAGAAGCATGGTATGGTAAGAAGCCCTCTTTAAGACACATTCGAGTTTTTGGTTGTGAGGCATATGCACATGTGCCATATGAGAAAAGATCTAAACTGGAGAACAAGGCTGTCAAATGTATTTTTATTGGTTATAGTGCTTGCATAAAAGGATACAAGCTTTGGAATCCTGATACGGAGAAGGTTTTGTACAATAGAAGTGTTATCTTTTATCAGTTGAAGCCTTCTACCTTGGATCTGCAGTTAGAGACAAAATCAGAAAACAAAAAAGATGTAGTTGAAATTCCTCCGACACAAGATAAAGAGGAATTGAAAATTTAAAATGTACCTGAAACTGAGGAGAGCTCAAGTAGTTCTGAGAGTTCTGATGAAGAAAAACAACCTCAGCCTCAGCAAGTGAGGAGGTCAACTCGTGAAAGAAAGCAACCTGATAGGTATGGGTTTTCTTTGATAGATTCTACTTGTTCCTATGCTTTAATTTCTAGCAGTGATGACCCTAGGACTGTGAAAGAGGCATTTAGAATGTCTGATTCAAACTCTTGGTTGGAAGCCATGAATGAAGAAATGGCATCATTAGAAAATAATGATACTTAGAGTTTGGTGCCCTTTCTTGAAGGCAAAAAAGTTGTGGGCTGAAAATGGGTATTTAAAAAGAAAATAGGTCTGGATGGTAGTGAGGAAAAATACAGGGCAAGGTTGGTTGCAAAGGGTTATTCCCAGGTAGAGGGAATTGATTATGGGGAAATCTTTTCTCCTGTAGCTAAGCTGACATCTATCAGATTTTTTTTTGTCACTTGCAGCAACGTATGACTTAGAGGTCAAACAGATGGATGTGAAGACAACATTTCTTCATAGTGATCTTGAAGAAGAGATTTATATGTCCCAGCCTGAGCACTTTGTGGAGAAAGGTAAAGAGAAACTGGTTTGCAAGTTAAAAAAATATTTGTATGGGTTAAAGTAGTCACCTAGAATGTGGTACCAATAGTTTGATACTTTTATATTGTCTTTGGGATTTGTAAGATCAAAATCTAATCATTGTGTGTATTATAAATCTGAAAGTGATCGAGTGCTTATTATTGCTCTCTATGTTGATGATATGTTGTTCATAGGTAATAGTAAGTTGATTTCTGATCTTAAGTCTCAGTTGTCTGCTAAGTTCGAAATGAAAGATCTTGGTGCAGCAAGGTATATTCTAGGGATGGAGATAACCAGGGACAGGAATAGTAGAAATATTTCACTCAGTCAGAGTAAGTATATCAAGATTGTTATAGAGAGATTTTGTATGAATGATTGCAAGCAGCTAGTTGTTCTAGTTTTGCAAGGAACAAAGCTATCTATTGAAGACTGTCCAAAATCTCCTACTGAGATGGAGGACATGACCAGTGTACCCTATGCTAGTGTGGTTGGCAGTTTTATGTATGCAATGGTTTGTACAAGGCCAGACATTTCCCAAGTAGTGGGAGTACTTAGTCAGTTTATGGCTAATCCTGGAAGGACACATTGGGATGATGTGAAAAGAGTATTCAAATATTTGAAGGGAACTTCAAAATATGCTTTGTGTTACCATGCGAACTTGGTTGAATCACAAAGGACTCTCAGCATTCGAGGCTATGTGGATTCTGATTGGCTAGGGGACATTGACAAAAGAAGATCCACCAGTGGATATACTTTCATGTTGAATGGTGGTGCAGTTAGTTGGATGAGTAAGCAGCAAGTTGTAGTCACTTTGTCTACTATAGAGGAAAAATACATGGAAGCAACACACACCTGTAAAGAAGCAATCTGGTTAAGATGTTTGTGTTCTAACATTGGTTTTGATGCAGGGCAAATAATAATCTATTGTGATAGTCAGAGTGCTATCTGTTTGGCAAAGAATCCTACTTTCCATGCCAGGACAAAACATATAGATGTACAGTATCATTTTGTACAGGATATGGTGGAGGATGGAAAGGTCTCATTAGAAAAAGTGGATACTCTGGAGAATGTTATAGATGCATTGACGAAGCTAGTGAGCACAGACAAGTTCAGGTGGTGTGCCAATTCGATGGGCCTCAGTGCCCATGAATTTTAGTAGTTTTTTTGTGCTCTGGAGGTGCATGTGTGATCTTCATCAAGTGGGAGATTGTTGGAAATATGTGCCTCAATCTCACGGGCTGAAACCTCTAGAAGAGAAAAGTCAATATGACCGTTATGTCTGGCCAACTAGTAGCTGTGAAACCTTATGAAATATTCAGGTTGCCAAGACCTTGCTTCTATCTTTCCGACTGGTGTTGTCACTGTGACATGTGTCGTTCACTATAACCCTCTATCGAGTGGAGATCTCTGGCTGACAGGCCACTCTTATCGGATATCGGGGAGACTCTGGGAGACAAGCAGTTTTAGGGAGAGACTTGGACATTCGGTATGTCTCATACCGACAAGAGATGTCTTGCCAATAAGTTTTCACTTGAAGTCTTCGAGGTAACACGGAGGCTTCGCTATGAACTCTTGGCGACTTATGTTTGTCTCACCAATGCTCATCAGGGTAACTTAGAAGTCTTGGTAAGAAGTCTTGCCGACGGTTGGTTCTCTCACTGATGGGTATGAACATCAGTGTAACCTCCTGGCGATAGTGGTAAGTCTTGTCGATAGGTGTGAACATTCGAAGTAACGTCTCAGCGATAGCCTAAGTCTTGCCGACGAGTGTTCTTTTCGGTATGACTTGAATGCTCAGTGTGATCTCTTGGAAACTGATGATAGTCTTGCCAATGGAAATGCTAACATCTATGTGACTTTGGAACTTCGGTATGATCTCATCGAAAATGATGGTCTTGCTGAGTAGCGATACAAGTGATGATCATCGGTATGAGGTCTTGGTGACAAGGTGAAGTCTGAGCGATAGCTTTCTGAACTCGGTGTAACCTCTTGCCAATAGTGATGACTCTTGGTGATAATGATGATCTAGCTTTGTGGCATCGGGGAGACATGGTTAGTGTCTCACCGACATGCGAATACATTGTGAACACCTTTGACTGAGTGATGACTATCCTATGTGGTGAGTCTATGACCAATCAGAGAAGTCAAATGGGAAATGCTAGCAGTTGGACTATTGTGGCCATTACTGAGAGGATGTTCGATAGAAAGGGGCATCATGGATATACTCAGGAATCGGAGATGTTGTTTGGTTCGATGGTTGGATGAATTGTTTGATGTGTATCAATGTGAATCAGATTCTGAGAGGATAGTAACCTAAATATTTTGTACAAGGTTGATCATTGTGAATGTTGTTGTAAACTGATATCAGAAAGATAAGTCTGATCTCTATATGTAATTCTTATTACTGTAATACAACGTGACGTCTCTTGGTGTGGTGGGTTTTTCTCCCGTAAGGGTCTTCCCACATAAATCTGGTGTTCTTGTGTGTATGTTTAATTCTCTGTTTCTGCTAGTGCTTTCAAGTGTATCTTAATTGGACTATAATTGAAAATTTAAAAGTATCTTTGCATTCTTCCCTGAGCTTTTGACGTTAGGAGAGTTGTTTCTGCACTTATCTTTCCTTACAGAACATGGATTCAAGGGTCACCAAAACCTTTGGCAGCTTGTTAGACTTTAGTTGCATGATCTGATCACCATAATGTTGATCAAATTTTCATTGATTTCTAGCAGAAAACTCTATTTCTTCCATCAGAAAATGAATTATCTATTCATCACTATCAAAAATCTTCCAACTTACATTATTATCAGGTACTGAAGGTCTGAAAACTACCTTCACATATTGTTGTACCTCCACATTGTTAATTTTAGTCAGAATGTCAAACTGTGACCCTAGAGCATCAAGTTTATCAACTTGCTTATTTTGAATTCTTGGTATTGATTACAGATTAAATGCGTCAAAATCCGCAATTATGCCCCAAACATGATGCTTATACAATTTCAAAAAATCATTCTTTGTTAAATTCATATTTTTAACTTTATTTACTATCAATTCTTAATCACCATACACTTGTAAGCACTTAATATTTCTTTTTCTAGCCCATTCTAAGTCATGTATTAATGCTTCATACTTAGCAACATTATTAGAACAGTTGAAAGAAAATCTAAAAGTTGAATAATACATGTCTCCTTCAAGCGAAATTAAAATAGCTCCTCCACCAGCACCAATTTTACTTCTAGATCCATCAAAATACAGCTTCCAAAGCTGATCAATCTATTGTACTTGTTGTTTTTCCTCCTTGACTAGATTTGGAATAGTTACATCGAGCTCCTAAATCACATAAATTCCCAAACCTACTTCATCTATGAGATTGAACAGATCAACCTCGTGATTCTCGACTACCCACTCATCTAGATTTATGTCAGGTATGCCTTCTATAGGTACAGTGGGGTCGAGGGTCATGGATTGATCCTCCTGATTATGGAAAGCTAGGTTTGCATTTATGGGATTTGGAATGTAAGGCTTGATATGGTCTTTAGCCTGTGATTCTGACTTAATCATGACTCTAGTACCATATCTGGTTCTGAAAAATATGTGTGACCAGTCTGATGACAAATAACCACCTAATTTTGTAATGAAATCTCTAGATAGGCAAATGGAAAAATAAGGTGGGAGATCAATGATATATATGTCCCATGAAATTTGAAAGTTGGGATAGGCATGCAATATAAGAGGGAAAATTTTAATAACTCCTATAGACTTTACAACTGTACCATCTAATTGAACTACCCCTTTTGACAATGGTTCATACTCAAGTCCTAACTTATCTACCAGTTGTTTAGGCATAATTGAGTTGCTTGCTCCACTATTGATCATGCAGTTATGCACTATGTTATCACCAATTATCAAGTTGACATAAAAAGGTGGTGGTTTTACCTCTTTAGCTGGCTACTCCTCTTGATCTGAACTATTCGCAAGAACTCTTGGTTGTTCTTTACTTGTTTCATCAAAAATTGATATTTTAGCCAGAGCCTCCTACAAACTTTCTTTTTGCATAGGCAGGCGTAATGCATCCAACATGGTAATGCTAACAGTTGCCTTTTTCATATGTTCAACAATATTGAAAGAAGAAACACTAACCTTTGGTTGTACCTTTTGAACAACAGTGTCTGTTTGTGCTACTTTAGGTTGGAACTAAACTTTAGGCTACTCTTTTGATGGTCCAACCTGCTGTCTTGGTAAAATCTGAACATTCTAAGCTGGAGGAGGTTGAACCTGCCCCTGTTGGGCTATAAAATCTTGAGTTTTCTACTGAACAACAGGTTATTTGTTTTTTTCTGCCTATTGTTTATCAGGAACAACTTGTTGTCTTAGATCAAATTCTCTTTTCTTGGCTCTCGTATTGGCTACAATAGAAGTGGCTGACTGATTTTGACTTTGCATGTGATTAACTCTACAAAATTCACTTCCTTGTGAGTTCATCATGGCAACGTCAAGGTCACTTTGTTGTGCTTGATCATCTTGTTGATTATTGCCCTCCTTAGTTGTTTTTTCAGAAGCAACATAACTATTTTGCACCATAAGGGCTTGATTAATCACCCTGTTCATGCAAGTAGCCTAATTATGAGGCTAATTGCAGGGATAGCACCACACATAATCCTATGCTAAATTGTTCTATATTGGCATCAACTCTTTTGTGGAGCTAGCATTAGCTAGATTAAATGGCTGATTAGGCCTAAAGTTGAAATTCCTTGTCTGTCCTTGGTAATTAGCTTGATAAGCAAGTTTGTTTGCTTGAAATGATGACTGATTAGGTCTAAAATTTTGACCTTGCTGGTTTTTAAGGCTTACTAAGTTGTTACTCACAGTTTGTAGGAAATTGGCCATTTGTTTTTCGTCATTTATTAGCTGTTGTTGAGTATCTTTAAGTCCTTGTAAGTCAGGATTTGTTGGAACAACATTATTTTGTGTTGTTGTTTGGAATCCTAAGATTGGAACAGTAGGTATAGTGGCTATAGGAGGTACTTGAATGGGTATAAATAACTGTACCTCTGGAAAAATATGCATAAGGGGTCTTGGGGTGATTTTACCAACTTGTATAAGGTTGTTTTTAACTCTAATAGTGATGTCATATGTTGTTGGTAATGTTAACCCACCCATTAACTGTATCATTAAGGTAATATCACTATTCAAAGATCTAAGGTAATACAGAAAAGGGTGGTCAAGAGTTGGCCTTACTGTTACTGGAATTCCATCCCATGTCCTTTGAAATCTGAAGTTAAAGTCCATCATTTGTTCATGTGGTGCTCTCTTTATAGTCGCCATCTGTTCGACTAGAGATAGATGATCGGACTTGTCAGAAAATTGTTTGGTCAGCTTATCTCCTAAATCATCCCATGTTGCGATGGTATTAACTGGCAAGCCATGAAACCACTGAAGTGCTTTCCCCTTGAATGACACTGCTAACAACCTCAAAGCTACATTCTCCTAAATCACATGATGAACTCCGCATAGCAAAGCTACATCTCTAATATGCTCAATGGGCGTAGTTTGATCTTCACCAATAAAAAAGGGTAGACTTATGAGTGTTGCAACTGGTATATCATCGTGTTGAGCCAAATCCAATGGGCTGCCCCCATTGAATGGAACAAAAGCATGTGCTCTGGCCATCAGAGCTACTGGTTTTTTGAGATTTATAACTTGTACGATTGGTACAGGTGAAACCGGTACTTTGTAACTTGGCGAAGCTGAATATGAAATTAGTTGCCTCGGTAATGATTTGCCTCTTCTTCTTGATGTGTAAACTAATGGTTATGCTCTTAGAACCAGAGAAACTGATTGCTTTTTTGAAGGCTTACCAAGTGTTCGCTTGACTGTCCATCTTCTCTTTGGCGAAGAAAGCTACAAATATTCAAACGGAGAAGAACTTCTTGTCTGAATATTTCTCATAAGCTATTTGCACTTGATCTACTAGAAACTGAGAATAGAGTCACCAAGTATATGAAAATAATCCTCTGAAAGGTTGAAATACTATTGTAAATACCAAAACAGCAGCTTGAACTATAAAATTCTTGAATTGAAAAGTGATTCAGAGTCCCACCGGGCGTTCCAAAAACTTTTGTCAAACAGATTGCACCCTAACACTTGAATGATTAAATTCAGCAATCTGTTGAAACATGGGAACTATCTTCAGGCTATGGGTATTCCTATGGTGAAGATAGACCTTAGATTCTAAGCTAGTTCCTATATGATTATCTGATTATAGACTTGAAAATTTGATGGGAAAAGGAAAAAAACTTAATCTAATGCAAAAGTGGAAAAGTTGAACTATGGTAATGCACCTATTTGATTTAAAGAAAATAGATTAACTCACAATTGATTCATCATGAAGCTTACTCTCACAATTCAGATTGAACAATTTAACTACATTAATGATTTACAGAAATTCCTGATAATTCATTCTTTATGAAGGAAGAATTTATTTTCACAACTTAAAGATATGGATATATTTGAGACACAATTTATGACCTACAATTAAGATTCTTTCTTCATGTACATGCATTCACGAATGTTGATAGAAATTTAAAGTTTCTGATATCAAACACATTAAATTTGCATCCAAAACATTCACAAAACAAAACACCTGAATCTAAGAAGGATAATATTTAACTTGCAATGACCAAAAGAAGGAACGCTCTGCAAATGATACTCCAAGATAACCTGTAAAGACTGCTACATAATCTATTGAATTTAGAAAGTTGAGTTACATGATAATTCACTTTGCAAAATGCAAAGGCTAAAAAACAAGAACTAGAGAAAAAAGATAAAAAAAATTCCAATATATACAATGAGATGCAACTCCAAAGTGCATGAAGGTGAAACAGAAAGTCAATTTCAGTATAGAAAAATGACAATTCCAAGGCAAAATCCAAGAAAAAATAAATATCCCTGAAAAGAAGGCTCCAACTCATGCAAAAATGAGTGTATGATGATCCAAACTTGAGGTCAACTCATAACTGAACTATAGAGCACTCAAACTACACTAAAAATCCCTAAAAAAGTGGGCCCAAGCATGCGAAAATTATCTTGTTTTTGTCAATCCACCCATGATAACTAAAATTCCATCCTTGCATGATCAATCTTCAGTTGAGGCTATAGTTACAACTCAACCTTACATAATCTCTTTTATTTACATTTTAAAATGACTAATTTAATTAAATGACTTACAATTCATCATTTAATTAATCAATCTACATTGATTAATGCAAATAAAATTAAGGAATAAAGCTAAATTAGAAAGCCCATTTCACCATCTCACGGCTTTCATATATTAGATTTAGCATTTATCTTAAAATATGCATTCACCATTGTTAAAAAACTAGCCGACCACATTTTGACACATGTAACATTGAACAATAGTCGACCATCATGCATATTAGTTGACTTGACTTAAGAGTCAAAAAACACACGGGCAAAAAGACAATGATTTTGTTAAAATCATGGGAAAAAATCAAATTCATATCACTTTGGGCAAGTAAATAACATTGAACCCTAAAAATCATTTCATTTTTACTTTGACTTTAATGAGAAGCTTCATGAAGAAGTCGGCCGCCATGCTGCTGGGAAGGGTTTCTGAGAAATTGCTTGACTTGGAGCTCGACTTGCACATTCTTTGGATATTTTCTGAGGGATTTCAAAAGAAAATGTGTGGTAATCTCTTCCTTGTCACAAAACTGAGCATTTCTCTTCTGTTTTTGAAGCCATTTCTTCATTCCTAACCGTGGCTGTACTTTTTGATGTATTTGTTTATTGTTGATTTTCCCTCTTCATCTGAGGTCACCATGTATGTTGGGTCAAAGCTTGAAAGCCTACCATTTCATGTTGTTTCTGAAGATTACCATGGAAACTTTACAGAAAAAACATGGTAAGTGTTCTCTGTTGATAAATTTGTACTTCTCTTTCCAAATTTGAAACCACCAAGTCTTAAAAGCCACGACCTAGCATTTTTTTTATGTCATCCTTTTGCTTTACTCTATTGATATATTTCCATCCTTTGGGGTTATCATGGGCGCCTCTGTATGGAGTTGTGAAGTGCATTTACACATGGCTTTTGGAGATCTTTATTGCACAGCAAACCTTGGCCATGCCTGTCTTTCTATTCTTTGTATTCTAAAACAATACATGGAAGGAAGATTTGGGTTTTTCATTTTATGCAAATATGTGAAGTTCTTAGACTTTTTTTTCAAGCTGAGATTTGGAGTCTTTGAAAATAGGTTTCAAATACTCACAATAAGCCACAACTTCATACTTGCATTTTGTGTTTCTTATTTTGAGAACTCACTTTCCTCAGATACAAACAGAAAAAACTCAAAATAGAAGGGTATTTCTATTTCTACAGTTTATCGAGCCAACTCTAGCTCATCATGTTCAAAACGAAGAACGTTAATGCTATTAATACTTCAATGGGTGCTTTTTTATAGCTCTTCTTCAAAAAATATTTTTGTTATTTTAAGAGAATCTGAGGCTATACTGGGGTCTGCTCTTGTATATCTTAAATAATGAAGAGCTGGAAGTTTGTCCCTCATTTTTATTACAAAAACACAATTAAATATGTCAAGGACTAGTATAGGCTAATATGTAACCTAATGGTCCACAAATGTCTTTCCCTAAGTTGCTAGACATTTTGACTGCCATAAGTTCTTTTTTTTTCTTATGTATTTTGTCATATTGACCTTCATATCCTAGTATCTTTGAAATCATGAATATCAGCAAAAATATTTGAGACTCCAAGTCATTTCCAATGCATTCTTTTGACTACTTCATGCAAATTGAAACTTTGGATAACATGTTGTCCTCCAAGTATGTGTTCAAGTGATAAAACTAAGTATTTTTTTTTACAGAAAATAATGCTTCATTATTCCATTGTTGATCATGATTTTTGACCCATTTAGGCATCCTCTCTTGTTGTATGAGCTCAAATAGAGCTTCCTCCTTGGCACGGCATGACTTTCCTTCAAATCCATGGCTTCCATTATGTTGTAGGCCGCTGCTATATTCTTTGTATTTGAGTATTTAGTTATGCACTTTTGTGCAGTATTTGCAATATCAGTGGCTTCTATCGTTATGGTCCTACACTTGTTCATTGTTATACTCATCTGCTAATAAAAGATATGTGTATTTTGTAGCATAATCTTGAATCTCCTCCATTTGATATTCAACATTGTATATTTGTTGCATTGAGATTGAAATGTATATTTGTTTTTTTGCACTTGTCTTAACTCACATTGCTTCTATAGGCTGCTACAATCATATAATATAAAGTTGTTTGAGAATGATTGTTAAGACTATTGCGTCTTTTTGTTTTGTTCTATTTGTATATAAAGATTCAGAATGTAAGTCTGTATTATGGACTTGAACTGAAAACTCAGATATCATCAACATCAATAGGCAAGGATGCTAAGGGCAGCAACTGTATTGCAAAGGTTTATGATCTACTCTTGATATCATGTATTGTTGGCACTGAAAACCACTCTTTCCTCGTACATTGATGACTCACTATTTAATGTCTTGTTAGAAACACTGGCTGCCTTCAACATTATAATGATTGTTCAACATCATAATGATTGGACTATACCTTAAAACTCATATAAAAACAAACACCTGGATCTAACTTTGGTTATCATTTCATAAATGAAATATGCTATGGACAAGGCTTTTGAAGTCCTCAGATACTATTATATCTTTTGTTGTTGTAAAATAACGAAGGAAAAATCTGTAAATTCCTTTATCTCTGTAAAAGAATTCTCTTACTTGTATTTGGCTTTTATCTTGCAAAAGATCTGTAGCTTGCTATTATAAAAAAATTGCTTCTTCTACATGTTGTTCTTTCATTGTTCTATTGAATTATGAGCAATAAGATGCTTGCTCAATCTGTTTTCACCATGCTGAATTAGACTGCTTTATGAATTTTTATTACAAAAGTTCCATTTGATGACTGTAATTAAATACCTAATAACTCTCAAATAATGATATGAATGAGAGGTGTCCTTATGGTATGTCGGGCTCAACCCTTGTGGGAGCCCATTTTTCTCCACATATTTGATGAAAATAATCACAAACATAATGAACCTGTTCCTACACATTGAAACAAACAAGTTAGTAAAAATAATTGAATCTGAAAGCTTCCATTGAATTTTGTTTTCCTTTGAACAATGAAATCATCTGATGGATTCCTGATTGAATGCATATTACATTCTTTTTGGTAGCGTAGAAATGAAGTAGAATGTAATTTATCATTACTTAGAGTAAATCTCTAACATCATTCATTTTACAATCTTGTAGGTTCATGGAGTGTGGAATCGAGATTGCTGCAGCTTGGATATGCAACAACTAAAGACATCGAGCAAAAATGGTTCATCATCATAGGAAATGATGGATTGCTTCCCTCCTTTATGTTTATGTTATCTTCAGTAGTGTAGTATTCCATCCCATCTTGTATTTGTTATTTGATTAAGAAAATCAAATCCAGTTACTCCCGTGGCTTGTGTGGGATTTCAAGTTTTTCAAAATGAATAAAAAACATTATTATGCAAAATGTCCAATTTTCTGTTTCAAATACTTGCATAATAAAACTGTAATCAAAATGTAATCTGATCTTTATGATGAACAATGAATACTTAGCAGCAAAACTTGAAATTTTTTGTACCTCTCAATGATTTTATCATTTCAACTCTCCTTGTTTGAGCTAGTAGTAAAAAATAGGTAACAGTCATATGGCGGTGAACAATATCAAAGGGTAGGTCACCCCTAAGGAAAAAATGGAAGGGAATCAAGATGCAAAACCGAATGCACAACCAAGGAGGGAAGTGTGCTCAACCAACTCCAAATTCAAAGGTTCTTCTAAGTTTTGGACATTGTGTTTTGATAGATCCAAGTCCAAGAAAGGAGCAGGAGCTGGCTTCGATCTCATCGTCCCTACTGGTAAGATGTATTTTGTTTCTCATAGACTCTAATTCTATTGCATGAATAATGTAGCAGAGTATGAAGCATTAGTTCATGCACTTTCAATTCCATTGAGAAAGAAATTTAAAATGTTGCAAGTGTTTAGTGACTTTGAGCTAGTTGTGAAGCAAGTTAGGAAACTATACTCCTTCCATGATAGAAGGTTAGCAAACTATAGACACCGGGTATGGGACTTTATAGAAGGCTTAGATGCATTCAATATTTAGCTGATCCCTCATGGAAAAAATTAGATTGTTGATGCCTTAGCTCAAGCAGCTAGCACCCTATAGCTTTTGTCCTTAATCAGCTTAAGAAGATTCACTATAGAGCTTACCTCAACCCTGTTCATTCCCAACAATGTAACCAATTTCTAATATTTTAATGATGAAAAGAAAATCCTCTACTTCATCACAATTTCTAATGCATTCACAACCCAAATTATAGATGAAGCGGAACCAAAGGAGACTGGACTTGATATTGAAGGAGAAATCAATCTGAAGACCAATACAATACCAAGAGGAATGGTCTAACTGGGGAGAATATTTGATTTGGATCAAATAAGGGATCAAGACCAATAGACTAAAAGGGAGTCAATAGGCAATCAATGTGATGCTCACAATATGGGTACGGTTGAAGAAGTTAAAAATGTCTTCATTGGCAAAGTTTCCACACCATAGGAAAGAAAAGGGATGATTGATTTCTTGGGGATATGAAGACTTTAAAATGTATGATACGTCAATCATCACCCATACCACTCCCCTTAAGCCAGATGTACAACCCTTCTGACACCGCCAATGCCTAATCGATGCATTACTAGAGCCTATTATCTTCAAAGAAGTTTAGAAACTATTGTTTGCCTGAATCATCTTTCTAGTCCAACATTCAACATGGGTGGCTAACCTGGTTCTATTCAGAAAAAAGAATGGGGAAATTAGATTATACGTGGATTTCTAAAACTTGAATAGAGCTTCTAAAAAGGACAACTATCTGGTGCCCTCTCTGGATGAGGTGTTACAAATAGTCAATGGGTCTCAAATGATTTCCTTTCTTAATGGTTACTCTAGGTACAATCAAGTCATGGTAAAGTATGAAGATAGGCACAAAACAATATTCACCACGAAGTGGGGAACATTTTCTTATAGAAGAATTTCATTCATATTAATCAATGTAGGCACGACTTTTTAGGGTGTCATGGACATATCTTTCAAGGATCTCATTGAAAAATGCATCATCATATACATGGATGACCTCACTATGTTCTCAAAGAAAAGAGGAGACCATGTCTCCAACTTGTGCAATTTTTTTCAAAAGTGCAGAGAGTTCGGTATCTCACTCAATCCGAAGAAGTGAATTTTCAGAGTGACCAAAGGAAAGTTGCTAGGACACGTAATTCCAGAAAAGGGGATCTCCATAGACCCTGAGTGCATACAGGCCATTTTAAAGATTTAGCTCCCAAGTAGCAAGACGGAAATGAAGTCCTTCATAAAAATCAACTTCGTCAAGAATTTCATCATAGGCTTCATAGAAATTGTCAAGCCATTGAACACCATGCTCAAAAAAGAAGCTAAAGTGGAATGGACACTGGAAGCCAAGCAAGTTTTTGAAGAAATTAAGAAGGCCATTGCAGAAGCCCCAGTGTTGGTCAGCCCAAATTATTTGAAGTCATTCTACATCTACTCTTTTGCTTCAGATCACTTGTGCACTAGCATGTTAACACAAAAGGACGATGAGGGGAATGAACACCCCATTGGATCACATTTATGAGTGCTCTGCTGAAGGACGTAGAATTAGACTACCACAATGTTGAAAAATAGACATATGCCTTGGTTAGAGGAGTTAAAAAGCTCAAGCATTACTTTTTGAGGAACAAGGTGTTTGCAATTGTCTCGGATCCAATAGTTAAGACCTTATTAATGTAGAGAGAACTAGGTGAAAGAAGAGAAAAATGGATCACATTGCTACAAGAATATGACATGGAGATTCAGCCCATGAAACTGGTATGTGGGCAAGGCCTCACTCACACCATAGCAAAAACAGTACCCAAGCTCACATTACAACAATATCACTTGGAGGACATTTCCCCAAATGAATGGTATGACGGCATCGTCTACTACCTACTAAACAACAAGTTCCCATCACGACTACAAGGAGTACAAAAATGTGCTCTAGCATTGAAGAGTAGTAGCCACATGCTATAAAGATCCATATTATACAAGAGAAATCATGAGGGAATCTATCTTAAGTTCCTTGGAAAGGAAGAAGTAGCTCAAGTGTTGAGGGATTTTCATGATAAGTTCAGTAATGGTAATGGATCCAGCCTTTCAACAACTCATCAGATCCTGCGGGTGGGGTACTACTAGTCGACGCTATTCAGGGATGCACACAACCATGTCAGATCCTGTCACATTTGTCAGACTGCCACCTCCAGGGAAAGAAACTACTATCCCACTGCAACCAGTCGCAGAGGTAAGGCCTTTTGCTTAGTGGGGACTTGACTTCATTGGTTTTGTAAGCCCACCATCCTCTATCAGCCATAGGTATATTCTAACCACTACTGATTACTACACAAGATGGACTGAGTAAATTGCATGTAGGAAATGCACAACTGAAGTAGTCATTAATTTTCTAGAAAGTTTCATTTTAAATCACTTTGGTTGCTTGTTTGCTCTCGTTTGTGATAATGGTCCCACATTCGAATCCCTTAAGTTTACTAGTTGGGCCTTTGATTATGAAATTTTCCTCCAATTCTCCTCCAACTATTATCCCCAAGGAAACTATTTAGCTGAATCTACAAACAAAAATTGGTTGACTGGCATACGTAAACTGCTTGACAAGAACCCAAAAGACTGGCACACCCGGTTACATTTTCCCTTTAGGCAGATTGCATGCGTCATAAAGTTGCCTTAGGAAATTCCCCATTTTTCCTCGTCTATGGCCTAGAGCCTATTTTCCTGCTCCACCTCAAGATCCCCACACTCGAATTCGTTAACACATACTATGAGCAGGGAGAACGCCAAGAGGCTTGCTTGGCTGAATTGTTGCATTTGGAAGAAGTTTGTGACCAAGCAATAGAAAATTTTGCCAAACACTAGGGCATAGTAAAGAGATGGTTCAATCATCAAGCCAAAGTTAAGGCCTTTAGGATTTCAAATTTAGTCCTCTATTGGGACAAGGCCCATGAGAAGAAAGGGGGACATGATAAATTCAACAATCTCTAGTTTGGCCCCTTTCATATTTCTGAGATCTTAGGAGATAATTCCTTGTGCCTTAAAACATTAACTGGAGAGGATGCCTATCAATGGGAAATACCTCAAGCATTATTTCCTCGCTTGAGTTGTTCGAGCTCACCCTTTGTATATAGTTAGAGTAGGTTCCTTTTCTTTGTTGTTTGCTTTTGCTTCACTTTTGCTCGCTTTCTCAGCTTTTTTTTTTACTGAGGGTGTCTTCTAGTCTTGATGTGGTGGTCATGCTTGTCTCGTCAAAGGGCCCACTTTGTTTCCCACTCCCATTTGTTCCTTGGATAAGTATTCATGAGCTATCATGAATTTATATTCGCCTCCATGGGGTTGGTTTCCCTACTTGAACTCCAACTTGATTTAGGGAAAAACCCTTATACGTTTATCTCAGATCACACATGAAATACATCTTAAATACTCTCCATGAGCCATACAATAGTCATTATGAGGCTTCAACAAGTGAAAAATCCTAAGTCTACTCCAGTGAAAACTATGATTTCCAAACCCACAATGAGCTCCAATGCTTATGTAGTTGAGCAAAAGAGTATTAAAAGAAAATATGGAAAGAAAGGACAAAGAAAAAAGAAAAGAAAATGTTGAAATAAGAAACTATGTGGGTGTGTGAGAAACTCTATCAGGGCTATGGATTCCTGGCTGGCAATAGAGAAATGTTCATGGGGTTACAATGACAACTTCATTGGGGTTATGGACACCTGATTGGTAGTGGAGCTATGTCCAGGTTACTTTTGGGGATAGACAACTTACGTAGCTTGCCTCAACTAATTGATTGCTATCTTCTATGGTCTCTAAGGGAGGCCCGAATGAACTCACTGCACACACTTCTAAGATATTTATGTGATTTGATTCAACCAAGGATTCAATTCTTTTCAAGTCTTTAGTTCATCTAAGGAAATTGGCTTCTGGTGTGCAAAACTAGAGATTCTAGGTCTTGGAACACTTGGGAGCATTCACCCAGTAGAGTTTCCATTTGTTGTGCCTATAGCACACACGCCCCATTCAAACCAGGGACCCCCTCTTTATTTTTTCCTTTGTTGTGTCATTTTTTCCTTTCCCTCATTTTGCATACCCCTATTTCCAAGCTTAAGTTGGTCACATGTAGTAAATTCACCAAGATCCCTTTGACCAAAATCACCTACCCAAAATTTGTTAAGTATTTTTCCTTTGCGGATTTGGACCTATGGGTTTACCTTATCCTTTTTTTGTTGCATCCGCCAGGCCTCACGGGCCTACATTTGTGGGTATCCCTTGGCAGACCATCATTATCACTCCATTGCTAAGTAGTGACGAAACCCTAGTGTCCACCCTCATTGCAGGTTCCTCACCTCCCTTCACCACATGGGTCTTTCCTATGGCTATGCCAGCTCAAGTTTTTGCAACCCTAGCAACCTAACCTGTTGTCATACCTAGAATTTAATGCACACATTAATGGATGATTTGCATATAAATAAGAATGCCAAACCTATCATTTTCATCCCAACAATTCAAAATTTTGAAGGAAGAGACTAAGCCCTCACCTGCTCAGGATTTTGCAACAGATTCAAGCCAAATTTTCTTTGCATTCTCATGCAATTTCAAAGGTCGGTGCACATTATTTTTGTTGTATGATTAAATTTCAAAATTTTAGGGTTAGCTAATCTTCAAAACTTTTCAAAATGAAACCCTAGTTCACCTCAGAGGTCTCATCAAACCTTTGTAGCCTCAGTCCCACACCTATAATTTTCCTTGAACATTTAAAAACCCTCAACGTTGGTTGAAATATTGCAAAATTGTGCATTCTCTTCTGTGTGGAATCTCGTTCCTCCATTTCCATTCTTCATGTTCAGAGGAACCCGCACCGTCACTCCTGTCATCCCTTTTGATGTTTGAAACTTTTTGAAGAATCGGCTATGTCATTAGACCTATGCAAGAATTCCCATGCATGATTCCACTTGCGGGTGGTCGTCGCCTTATTGTCACTGATTAGTGGCCAAACCCTAGCAGTCTTTTGCATTGTGGGATCCACCTTTATTATCATCATAAAGCTTTGGAGCCTAACATTTAGAAAAATCTACTAAGTCTAAGTGCCCATGTAGGCGGATTTCATTGAGACTTTGTTCACCAAGTGCCACTATCCTATGGTCGAATCCTCACACCACCCCATGGTGTGAACTCTACATCCTTTATCACCTCCTTCATCTTCAAAATCTTCAGACAAAACACTGAGTTTAAACATCTCTTCAGGAAAACCTATGTGGACCACCAAATATGGGTTGTCGTTAACTCATTTCTACTATCTAGCATCTCAGTGCTCGCATCCTCCTGCATCGCAGGTCCCGCAAGGCGGTGTTCCTTCCATCAAACTCTGAAGCTTCCCAATCCATAACTTAAGTTTGAATCCCATTTATGGGTCTGCCTATGCGGACCTCCAGCGGTAGATCCACATCTCTTCAAAGTCATTCCTTAAAGGAAAACATATAACCATGACCCAACAATTTATTCCCATAGTCTAGAAAATTATCAAACTCTAAGGCCTAATACCTAATGTCCAAACCACCTGCGGGTTCCACAATGCAGACTTCTGCATGCAGGTCATCATCCTCTAAATGCTGCTATTTACCATCCAAAATTTAAATGGAAATCTACCTCATAGCGCCCACATACCCCAAACCTGTAGTGACATCAGAGCCAAATCTAGCAACTTCAAGTTCCTAGTAGCTAATTTCCACATGTGCCTATGGGTCTCTATGGCCCTAGAGTCATTTTCTCATTATCTTTTGTTGGTGTTCCAAATCAAACAATCTAATGAATCCTATAGACTAGCCACTTTCTAATGATCAAACTCAATGGTGGATTTCGCCAACTAACAAGATTCAGTCAGAGACTAAGATCTTCTGCACTTCTAGCTCTATAGGACCAAGGTGGGTCAACCTATACAATGCCTAAATACTTTAATACAACTATGCATAGACATTTCTTTTTATAGCAGATAACTCCCAATGAAAATACACTAAGGAAAGCATTGAAAACTTCAAATCTCTCTATATTCTTGGTAACTCAACACTTACTCAGCAATTGGGAAGAAAAACACTAAACCTCAACCAAACAACAAGGATTTAAAATGATTTTGAATTTAAATTTGTTTCTGAGATGCATTAAGTTGAATGACAGATTAGTCCCAAATTCTGGGCCATGGAGTCAAATGCATAAAATGAATTCATCAGCAAATGAACATCAACCAATGGATTCAAATTGTTAATTTCTTACACCAACAGATCCACTCCTATTGTAAATCAAATTCTTCTGACCAGATCCAACCTGGACACTTGAAATCACAATTATCTACTCAAATTATTTTAACCATTTCATTGAAATAGAACCATGAACAAATAATACAATCTCAGAGAAACTGAGGTGACAAACTCAAACATACTTGGTATTATTGAATTCATATGATTTATGATGTACAAAGCAGGAAACAATTTGAAGAAATTATTGATCTATTTGCACAAACTGGCTGATATTTACTCATGAAATCAGCAATTACAATTTATAGACTCAAATTATGACTCAGAATTCAACATTTTCTATCTACCCAACCCCACACAAGAATTCATAACCCTTTACAATTGAGAATAGAAGAGAATATATAGAATAATAGAAGACTCTAGAAATTGATCCGTTGAAGACATGTGGTAGCTTCATTCTCGTTGATCAGCAAAAAATGAAAAGAATCTCTCCTCTCTCTTCCTTCAACAAACTTTGACTCCAAATTCTACCTTTTCTTAAAATTGTTCAACAACAGAAAATTTTCCCATGTGGAGAATCTCCATCTCAATTTTACTCAACAGCTAAAAAATATCTCTACCTGTAGAAGCTTCATATTTCCTCTTTTATTATGCTTGAGCTGCACATTATGTTTTACTTCTCAGCAAAATATTGACTTTTAATCATAAAATGAATATATTTTCACCTTACTCGTACCCCCATGCACTTTCACATACATTTTATTTCCCATCACATAAAACATTTCACTATGCCCACTACATTAAAATCCTCAATAGTGCTATTTTACTTTATACCTTATTTAAAAGATTTGCTCCTCATACTAAAGGCTTTTAAATTATTTCACACTGAGCTTTCAAAATCACTTCTCTTGCTTTCATTTTTATCACCATCTCATACTAAAATAAATGTCATTCACTTAAAGTGAAAAGCCTCTAAAATATTTAGAGAGCACCAAATTTCTTCTCCATTCGTGCTTTTCACCCTTTGATTTAAATGAAGTGTTTCCCTTCAAAATTTCCACTGGCAATGTTTTCATCTTTAAAAAAAAATCTTTTTAAAAAGAACAAATGAAGGTTCTTTAAAAACTGTCATAGGCCCACCTTACTCCACATGGAAAAATATCGCTCACCCCGTGGGAGTTAACCGGCTAACAGTTTGCACCCACAAGATAGCGGAGAGTGGCTAAGATTTCATCCGCTAGTCAATCTCCAATTGCTCACTATGTTTCCCTAACTTCTTGTCTTGTTTGGCTGCTCTTCATTTTAAAATGGTGGCATCATTTCCCTTCATCTAGCATAGAGGCTCTAATCAAAATCCCTCCACTCAAGCATGGACCACGTCCCATGAATCCCTCCATTCACTATCAAAATGATCATTTTCTGCAGGCACACAAGATCACCATTCATCAGGCTTTTGAAATTAAGATGCCATCTACAGCCACTTCTTGAACCTTGTCACTCCTTTTCATTTCAAAATCCCGCCCAAGCTTCATCTGAAGCATGGGATGCTCCCACTTACTTCAATGTCATGTATTTTCGCTTTGATGGGTTTCCATTCCTCACTTCAAACCATGGTGGAGAGTTTCTTTCAAATCATTTTGAAGCATGTTCACTGCAAGCCTAAACTATCCTTTCTTAGCATGATGGTGTGGTATCATTCAAGCACAGATCCCTTTCACTAGTGTGTGATAGCTACAAACAACATTCAACCCCCTTTTAGCCCAAACAGTGGTTACCCTAGCTCAAAGTAGATTTATATTCCACTTTTCATTCGATGATGCCCCTATTTCATGCGAACCACCTCTTCAAATGGTTTGGTGGCTTCCCATCTCAATACAATTCTTTCCAATGTGCACCAGTTGTGGTGGAGTGTGAGCATTAGTGCCAAAATAAAGCTCCTTTAACCTTTGATGGCACCCCTGTTTGAATTCATTTGGCAAACGCATTTGCTTAAGAGCTTCTAAGACTCTTCAATGAGTCCATTTTGGACATATGTTTTGATGGCATACCATGAGATCACATCTATAAAGGAACTCTATTAAACAGGTTGCGGGCCTTGCCTATGCTTCCAATTTTTTGCTTTGGTGAATGCACATGCCATGTTCCAATACACACATCTCCAACTTCACATGCTTGAAAGTTTCAAAAGTCTCTCAATAGTTCATTTTTGTACATTGTATTTGTCTATGCTTGTTTCCATTCTCCCTCTTCGAGCTGACGTGGCTGCCCAACATTTGAATGCTTTAGAAAATTTAAAATCACAATACACTTTCCCATTTAGAAGTCTCTCTCTTCTGTTGAAATATTTTATCTCATAACCACGTTTGGCTACGTCCTTGCATAACAACTTATCATGCATGCAACTATTTTCCTTTATTCAATGTTCATTGTAACCTTCTTTTTTTTTAAAAGTCCTCATCCTCTCCCTACGCTATCCTTCATGAGGCAGTGTGTTATTTTATTTCTTTTACTTGAAAACATTTATCTTTTTAGTTTCATGTTGCCAGCAGATTTGAAGCATTTGAAATATTCTCATTCACCTAAGTCACTCCCCTTCATTTATTAAGCATTTGGTGCTTTTAATTTTTTGCAAATATGTTAATCCTTTACCTTCAAAACAATCATCTATTCTTCAATTCCATATACTAAGCATACACAACTTACATTTGATGAGTTGTCTTTCACCCTAAAAGTGTTCCATATTAGTTCTAGGCTTGCACCATCAAGAACTCTGACCATATTAGCATGCTAATAATTTCCCTTTTCAGTATCATATAAATGTTCCAACAACCCAGCAAGAATGAATAGTGTGGTGATTTTACTCCATGGTGACTCAAGTATTTTCCCTCTACAAGTCGATTGAATAGACTTGCAAACATGAAAAAATCCACTGATGGAAAATGTTTTGAAATTCATGTCCTTCATAACCAAAGTTTTCTCCATAGGCTACAATGCAACACTTACACCTTTGTAACTCATGTGAAGCATGTCAGGTCCCTATGTGGGCCCGACTAAAAAAAAATTGTTTTCAAACAAGTTTTACCTGGAATTGATCAGATGTTGCTTCTAAGTGCATTTGAAATGAAAACACAAACTGGGTTTTCATCAAAACTTGCTTTCAAGCATATTTGAAAAATGAGCCAAACTAGCCAGGTGGGCTATGGAATCACCTTGGAAAACTAGGCAAACGACCTTGTGGAGTCACAAAAACTTGCAGGCATGTAAACATTCGACCCAAGAATGGAGTACAAAAGATGGTTTGGAGTAACAGAACACAAGGTACAAGATATTCACTATCAAAGTTTCTCAGTTGAACTTTCTGCAACAAGAGCCTGTTCAAAACCAATTAAAACTCACCAAATCACCATTTCACAAAAATACCAAATCAACTCCTGGCAAGCTGCCATTGGACACAGTAGCTCATTTTGGTACACTGAGCACGTGTGCAAGAGGAATTTTCTTGAATCATAAATTGTAAAAAGATATTGAAGGTCAAAGTTGACCTCTTTGAAGAGTTTCAGAAAATGCAGGTGCAAAACTGAACAAATTGTATTTGGTTTCGACCTAGTGAAAATAGCAAATCAAATTGTGAAGCTCTAAAACCTGACACACGAGCACTTTTAGGTATGGAGAATGGAGAGAAACAATCCATTTCTCTTGAAAATCAGCTAATTGTAAAATAAAAGCTCAAATAGGAGGCTACTTTGCAAAATTGAAAGTTTGCAAACATCAGAAAAGTGTCAAAACCCTCCAGCTTTGCTTTTCAAAACACCATCAAAGCTCATCATGGGAAGCTAAAAATTGACATGCATGTTCACATATGTCACATGAGTGAGCTCACAAGTAGCTTTGGCTTGAAAATCAACAGGCTCTGAAATATGACCTTCCAAAGTAAGTCACATAGGCAGCTTTGTCAGGTGCACTTCTAAGAGTGCAGAGGCAAAATTTTTGAAATGGGCACTTCAAATTTGCAAAATATGAGAGTTCCATCAGTGGCTCCAACTAGGGATGTATTCCCCCTATGGGCATAACAAGATTCGAGATCTCTGGGGAGTAGACCGAATGTTGAGTCCATCAGGTGTTGTCAAACTCCTCTTTTATTCAACCTTCCTTTTCAAACTCACTTGGTGACCCTGCCACCAAATGAAAAATGAGAGTCACCATTCACATCTTTCAAACACAATTCTTTAAAAAGAGTTGATCTCCCTCAACTCATGCCCTCCTCTGTCAAACCACAACAACATAGGTGACTGCACTTTTGCAAACACAAGTATCAAGCTTCCTTTGTGCAAGTGGAAACTTTCTCTCTATTTAGCTTTGTCATCAAGCGGCAACCAAATCAAATAGGCCACATCATTGCCACTTTATTCATTTACTTATTTTGTATCAAGTGGCAACATTTGAAGATGGTGATCAAGACCATATGAAAGCATAGTTTGATCACAGTCATCTGCCTGATTAAACATGTTGTTACCTCTCAACAGGAAATCATATACAACATTATCAACATATTCATCATCACTATGCATCTAAAAGTTAGGCATACTCTCAAAATTTTGATTATCATGTGGCAATAACTAATCATATGAATCATATGAATCACTTTCAAGTTGAAAACAACTTCCTTCAATTTCTTGCACATTGCCACACTTTGTGAAAACTTCTTCCAACTGACGAAAATAACACTCACATTCTTCCACATGGCTAGTACTATTAAGCTCAATTTGATCACTATTTTGCATATCAAAGGTGAAACCATCACAAGAACTTATCAAAAGACCTTGCTCATCATGCAAACCATCTCCAAGTGTATGCAAAGAGATACACTCATCTATTGGCACACTTTGTAACTATCCTCCATCATGCTAGTACTGAGAATCATCAAATATTTCTAACTTGTCCTCATCTGTAGTCACATTTTCATCCTCTGAACATAACATATCAACATCTTCAACATCCCAAGCTTGCTCAGAAGTGAGCAATTTTGGTTCAGAGGGACAATCTAATTTCTCATTGAAATCAACATCCATATTCACATTTAAAGACTCATGACTATGCTCATTCAAGTCAGCAAATAGACACTTTTCCAAATCTGCATTAAAATCTTCAAAACTTGGCTCATTTGATGCACAAACCTCATGGTTGAATCTACTACTTCAAACTCATCAAAATAGATTTTTGAGTTTGCATCATCATGCACACTATCATACTCATCAAATAATGCATCATTACAATCAAATGGTTGATTGTCTTCATTCACATCATCATCATCATGATCAGTTGGTTCATCATTGGAAAGAGAATCAAAAACACATGCATCATACCTTGCATATTGAAGACCATCATCACTGTCAAAATAAATATGAGAAGCACTGAACAACTAAGAACTATTCATATGTGTACTCTTCTGATATTCAATGGTCAATAGATTTGAAATTTTTTCACAACTTAATAGATCATTGCTCCAATCCATTCTTTCAACCACTTCCTCTTCTTGACCTTCACTTGAATTGGATGCATTATCAAACTGTAAATCAGGATATCCTATGATGTCATCATCTTCAAAGTCTGAAAACTCAATGGGTTGATCATAAATAGGACCTCCCCAATCATAGGATATTGAATTGCTAGTAACCTTGTCAAAAACATGGTCACAATTTGTCACAGAGAATAGGTTGTCCATTTTTTCATTCTTACTTTTGGGTTGTCATAACAACAATCCACATCCTTTTGTATTTCAGTATTAGATTGGGTGCCATCACTGAGTTTTTCATTTACATCCTCTTGAGGATAGGCACAAATGTCTTCACTGCCAAAATGAAAACCATCAATGGTTTCTTCATTACAACTACTTGTGGTTGATCTTGTTAACTGAAAATCATTGCATACCTCTTCACTTGCAGCTGATATACTGACATTCTTAGCAACACTTCTCAAATCAACAATTTTCAATGTCTCATTATGGATACTTGCATCAAGACTACACTCAACACATGTAGAATTGACATGATCAATTGTACCACAACAATACTGATCACATATCTCTTCTTCAAAGAGTAAATCCAATTCATATCCCTCTTCAAGTTCATGGTTTAGAAAACTTGGCTACTGATTTTCATTTGGGTGTATTTCTTTTGTAGGTTGTTCAAAGACAACTTCCTCATCACTTGATGATGCATCATTCTCATCTTCTACCTTCTCAAGTATGCACTTGTCTAAAGAGCTCTGATCATTTTCATTCACATAGTTGTTGATTTCATTAGCATGTTTGCCCACAATTGAAGACAACAAATTTTTCACATATTCATTCCCCATCCTATCCAAATCATCTAGAAATGTGTAAGCCATCTGCATACTCAATATTTTGAAATCTTTTAACAATGCACTAGATCCCTCCTCAAAGGATTCAAAATACATATGAATACAATTTGGAGCACTAGGTCTAAAAATTTTCAGGGATTAGTGAAAGAGCAACAACAAACCTATGACTAAAAGCAACGCTTGACTCTTCATCTTGATTTTTAATCTCCTTTAACCTCACGATAAGGTCAAAAGGTTCTCTTGCAAATTATTCTCTATAAGCATTCACTAATTTATCCCAGCAAGGAAAATATTTCTCAAGAAAACTTAGGTACCAATTCCTAGCTCTAGCTTCAAGAGATCTAACAAAAAATTGCATCCACATATCCTGATATTCAAATGAATGTTTCTCCATGAAGCTAGAAAAACTTTTGACATGTGCATCTCCTCCAAATACATTACATCCATCAAATATAGGCATCTTCTTGTAGACTTGAGCTGACATACTTTATTTTTATAATCAACCCATGAAAAATCTAATTGAGCATACAATGGATCAAAGAAATTGATGAATGGTGCATTAACTTGGCAAGTAGAAACAATATGATTGTCTCTTAACTAGGCTTGTTGAAACATCTGGTACTTTTCGTCCATCTCTTTAAGTCCCCTTTCAGATAAAACTTTCCATCCCGACCTTATCTTAGGCTTATGGACTCTTGGGTTTATGTACTTTGGGGTGTCAAATGCTTGAGGATTATCAGACTTCTAACACTTCTTGACAAGTTGTCTCAAAGTGTCTACAGGTATGGTTGTTTTATGTTGATGATCCATGGATATTTGTAAATCAAGGCTCAACTAATTGTGCATAATCTCAAACATGACCAAATGAAGGATTACTATGACAACTACTGACATGGTGATAACCTAGGCTTGAAACATATGATAATGCAAATGGATGGAAATCCCTAATATATAAAAATGCATTCTAACCATCCACACAAGTATATATTCGAGCACTAGACAAAAACTTTCAATGGAACAATAATTTTCATTTCACATAACAGATCCAACAAATGGGAGTGTACAAATTCAATATTACTATCCTTTCCATTTGTTAGTGCTAATTCACTCAATAGGGAACCAAAATTACTTCCTAAGAAGTTCAAATATGGTTTTCATACACAATTTTCTAGAAAACCAAAGGTGAAGAATACGTGGAAATGTTGCAACTGCTACAAATTGTTCTTCCTGACTAGAAATATTGTGGATCTAGAACTGCATTCACCTCTTCAATAGGTTCTTATGACATATTTTCCACTTCTCTTCATAGAGGACTGAACTTCAAACAGTATGAAGTTCTTTCACAAATAAATCTCCTTTTGAGTTCCTTTAACCAACGAAGTGCCACATATCATGAAATCTTCAGGTTCACTGCAACAAATTCATTCTCCATGTTTGAATTCCTTCAATATTTGAACCAAATTCAAAATGGAAAATAACTGACTCTATGCAAATGACTCTTAAGGCTAGATTCTTAAAGATTTGAATGACTCTTTGACAAGGCAATTTGCAACCAAATTTCTGAGTGCATTCCCCAGCATAGTTGTCATTTTGTTGGTGTTCCAAATTGAACAATCCAATGAATCCAATAGACAATCCACTTTCTAATTATTAGACTCAATGGTGGATTTGGCCAACTGACAAGATTCACTCAGAGACTGAAATATTCTTCACTTTTGGCTCTACACGACCAAGGTGGGTCAACTTATACAATGCCTAAATACTTTAATACAACTATGCATAGACATTACTTTTTATAGCAGATAACTCCCAATGAAAATACACTAAGGAAAGCATTGACAACTTCAAATATGGCTATATTCTTGGTAACAAAACACTTACTTAGCAATTGGGAAGCAAAATACTAAACCTCAACCAAACAACAAGCGTTTAAAATGATTTTGAATTTAAATTTTTTTTTGAGATGCATTGAGTTGAATGACATATTAATGCCTAATTCTGGGCCATGGAGTCAAATGTATAAAATGAATTCATCAACAAATGAACATCAACCAGTGGATTCAAATTGTTAATTTCTTACACCAATAGATCCACTCCTGTTGTCAATCAAATTCTTCTTACTAGATCCAACTTGTACACTTGAAATCACAATTATCTGCTCAAAGTATTTTAACCATTTCATTGAAACAGAACCATGAACAAATAATAAAATCTCAAGGAAACTGAGATGACAAACTCAAACATACTTGGTATTATTGAATTCATATGATTTAAGATGTACAAAGTAGGATACAATTTGAAGACATTATTGATCTACTTGCACAAATTGGTTGATATTTACTCATGAAATCAGCAATTACAATTTACAGACTCAAATTATGACTTAGAATTCAACATTTTCTATCTACCTAGCCCCACACAAGAATTCATAACCCTTTACAATTGAGAATAGAAGATAAGATATAGAAGAATAGAAGACTCTAGAAATTGATCCAATGAAGACATCTGGCAGCTTCATTCCCATTGATCAGCAAAAAATGAAAAGAATCTCTCCTCTCTCTTCCTTCAACAAACTTTGCCTCCAAATTCTACCTTTGCCCCAAATTGTTCAGCAACAGAAAATTTTCCCATGTGGAGAATCTCCATCTCAATTTTACTCAACAGTTTAAAAATATCTCTGCCCGTAGAAGCTTCATATTTCCTCTTTTATTATGTTGGAGCTGCACATTATATTTCATTTCTCAGCAAAATATTGACTTTTAATCATAAAGTGAATATATTTTTACCTTACTCATACCCTCGTGCACTTTCATGTGCATTTTATTTCCCAACCCATAAAACATTTCACCGTTCCCACTACATTAAAATCTTCAATAGTGCTATTTTACTTTATACCTTATTTAAAAGATTTTCTCCTCATACTAAAGGCTTTTAAATTATTTCACACTGAGCTTTCAAAATCACTTGCCCGCTCTTTCATTTTTACCACCATCTCATACAAAAATAAATTCCATTCACTAAAAGTGAAAATCCTCTAAAACATTTAGAGGGCACCAAATTTCTTCTCCATTCGTGCTTTTCACCCTTTGATTTAAATGAGAGTATTTCCCTTCAAAATTTCCATGGGCAATGTTTTAATCTTAAAAATGTTTTTCTTTTTAAAAAGAAAAAATGAAGGTTCTTTCAAAACCATCATTGGCCCACCTTACTCCACATGGAAAAATCTCGCTCACCCCACGGGAGTTAACTGGCAAGCAGTTTTCACCCGTGAGATAACGAGGAGTGGCTAAGATTTCATCTACCAATCGATCTCCATTTTCTCACTGTGTTGCCCTAACTTCTCATCTTGTTTGGCTTCTCTTCATTTGAAAATGGTGGCATCATTTCCCTTCATCTGGCGTAGAGGCTCTAATCAAAATCCTCCACTCAAGCCTAGACCATGTCCCATGAATCCCTCCATTCACTATCAGAATGATCATTTTATGTAGGCACACAAGGTCGCCATTCATCGGGCTTCTGAAACAAAGATTTCATCTCACTTCTTGAACCTTGTCACTCCTTTTCATTTCAAAATCCCGCCCAAGCTTCCTCTCAAGCACGGGTTGCTCCCACTTACTTCAATGTCGTGTCTTTTTTCTTTGATGGGTTTACATTCCTCACTTCAAACCATAGTGGAGAGTTTCTTTCAAATCATTTTGAGGCATGTTCACTGCAAGCCTAAACTTTCCTTTCTTAGTATGATGGTGTGGCGTCATTCAAGCACTTATCCCTTTCACTAGTGTGTGATAACTGTAAACAACATTCAACCCCCTTTTAGCCTGAACAATGGTTACCCCAACTCAAAGCAAACTTATATTCCAATTTTCATTCGATGGTTCCCCTGTTTCATGCTAGCCACCTCTTCAAATGGTTCAATGGCTTCCCATCTCAATACAATTATTTCCAATGTGCACCAGTTGTGGTGGAGTGCAGGCATTAGTTCCAAAATAAAGCTACTTCAACCTTTGATGGTGCCCCTCTTTGAATTCATTTGGAAAATACATTTTCCTAAGAGTTTCTAAGACTCTTCAATGAATCCATTTTGGACATATGTTGTGATGTGTAATGCCCAGATTTTGCACTCGGCAAACATAAAACACAACTAATTTTTTTTTTTTAAAGTCTAAGATGCTAACTCTGCCTGTTAACATTAATAATAAGGTTAGTGTTAATATTACCTTCTCTCTCATGACTAAAATATTATCAATATATATATTAGTACTTTTCTTGAAACTAATATATTAATAATTCCCACTTAATATTAATATTAGTAAGCCCAAATAAAAATTCTTCCTATTTACATATAGTTCATTTATTTATTTAAAAAGTCTTCTAACTCTTATTATTTATATCCATATTTAACTACATGGTAATGAAGGCTATATATAAAAATAATGGCTTTAATTACTTATTCATAATTGATCTATAGAGAAATAATCTAAATAAATAAATAAAACTTCCTTTTCACAAAAGCATATCAACTCTTACCCAAATCTTATAGATATATTATTTTCTTTTCCTATAAATAATATTTAACTTTTCATAGAAATAAAGTAACAAAAGTAAATCTCCTTTTAACAAAATAGAATAAATTTTAACCTTTATTCTTACTCCTATTTTCAAATTAGTATAATCCCCATCTAGGGAGTGGAAATATATTTCCCTCTTCTCTGTTTTTTCAAGATATATGGAGATTTATTTTAAAGTTTCACTCACTTTAAAAGCTCACAAGTTTAAGAATATGTAAGCCTAACCATTTTTCCACGTGTGACATGCCTTGATTTAAAAAGGTCTACAAAATTTTGAGGTAAGGAAAAGTACCCTAAGGAATATAATAAGATGAAATTTAGAGGAAAGAAACTAGACACTCACGTAAGAGGAAGAAGGAGAATGGTAGCGCACAACATTAAAGATAGATGAAGATAAAAGGAACTCAACTCAATACGCATCCCCCTCATCCTATATGCTGATAAATATGTTGTTTAAACATGAAACTTAGCTTCGTTTGATGAGAGTAAAATATAAGAGTGTAGTCTTAACAAAGATTTCCTTCTGATAAAGAAAGTCATGATAACCATATATTTATTTCTAACGTGCAACAACATTCTATATTCCATGCAGAAGAAAACACATAGGCTAGGTTCTTACTAAAGCAACTGCAATATATCACTCCAGTCAATCAAAATTGTTGTGCCATCCCTTAATTTAAGCGTGGGAGAATTTAACTAGAATTTAAGAATATTGGAGTCCGTTTAAATTTATCTAGAGCATCTTTATCCCGGGTAATACACTCTAGTTGAAAGCATCTTGGAATCCTTTTAAAACCATTATACCTTATGCTGCTATAGTGCAACTATAAATTTTGACTTCCTACATTTTCTTTAAAGCTACTTTTCTGCCTGACTTTATTTACATTAATGTGATAGTCTTTATAAGATATTTTTTATTTATTTAAATTTTCTTAACTAAAATATTTCCTACTAGCCAACATCCGTATTTCTAATAACGTTAGTGTCGCAAGTAGGGAAGTCAGATTTTATATTTTGTTCACTCTAACATACCAACTCAAATATATTCAAAATAGAGGGACGTGACCAGATGATACATTGGAGTTCATTTATTTTGAAGTCCATTTTGAATTAGATAGGGTGCCCTAATTTGGACAAAGACCACACCTAATAGCAAAATAGAAAAAAAAATACGGAAACATCCAAGGAGGAACCCTAAATAATGCTTGTATTAATGTAGAGAGCTAGTCCCACCATCTACAGAAACAACTTTCAAGCTGGGAGGCTACAGTGGAAAGTTTGGTGCAAAGGGAAAATAGTTCTAAATTCATTATTTAATTTCCTTGGCTTGAGCGAAGGACGCAGACAAGAGGCAGATAAATTTTAGAGTGACGCCTTCAATGACTGGGCAACCCACCATAGAGGTTGTGCCCTCAACATACTCCTACATGGGGAGATGGCTACAGCTTCTCCACCACTGCTAATATGTTTTCATTTTATTTTATTTCTATTTAAGTGTTAATCTTCTACTGCATTTATCTTGTTTTAGCATGTAACTCATTTTTTTAAGAAGGCCCATTAGTAGGCCGTGATTTTGTTTTACTCTTTTTTTTTGAAGGGGGAGTACCGAAAGACCATTTTATCAGAGCTCCACTTCAGATGAAATGAACAGAGGGGCGAAAGGAGAATCACACAAGCTCTCAACATGATAGCTATTTTATTTATGGATGTTTATGTTGATATAACTCTGTTCCTATGTCTATAATATCATACAATCAGATCTTAAGATACTGTATTTCTATTTTCCTATATCTGTGACGTTACATGTTTATTTGCACAAAAATGTCTATTTAATAACCCTTAGATTTAATTTTTTGCAATAATTAATCTCTATCTTTCATAAGGGTATGCATAAGCAAACTCAGAGTATTCAATAAAACCTTAACTTATAGAATGATATAATATGCTACCAATATTCTCATTACAAGAAGTTATTTAAATAAACTACATATAGCTTCTACAACTAATCATTTTATATTTTTTCTGAACTATAAAATAGAATGAAGATCTCTAAAACAACATGATACATAACCCTCTTTTTTTTTTTGCAAGGTGCACATCTTAAATTCTGAAGAGTTTTTTTTTTTATAGAATAACAGGGTGCGGTTTTAAACTCAGAATAACCCCTTCTTTCACTCTTACAGGATAAATACATAATTTCATAGACAAAGGAAAGTAACATTTACAACTCAGTGGATATTCTTCAATCATCACATTCTAATAACAACATTCAATCCTACTCTAAGTTAAGTAAGATGTACTCATTTAAAATAGTGGCCATTTTTCTCAATATATTGGTAGGAAATCACCTTCATGCATATTGTTATCTTTTTTATTTTTTTTATTTTTTTTATTTATTTATACACCAATAAATTTTTGAGTTCTCTTCTCATAAAATATACTAAACAAAACCAATAGTTGATAGACCCAACAAAATAATAAACATTTCCCAAAGTATGATTACAACTTCCTATTTTCCTTTTTAAATGACAACATCAAATAAAACTATGAGCATTTACATAATATCTTCTCTTACATACAAGATGACTAAAATGGCTTTACACATGCTCTTTACAACAACCTTTCATGGCTATGACATTCACTAACATTATCCATACGATACATAGCCATTCCAATAACTTTTTAAGCTCCTTCCAATTTGCAAAATACACACAAAATTTTCTCTAGAGGCTAATGGAGAGCTCACCTCCCAACCTTTGGTTGGAAAACCAACCACCCTCGAGCTAGGAGGAACCTTGGGAATGGGGTACAATCATACAAGCCAAATATGTTTAACACACAAATACACACATAAATTTATACACACCCACCCACGTGGATTTTCACATAACAAAGAGTTCATTATGAACCCAAAACGGGGAATGAAGGACCATGGACTACGCACTCCATTTTGGGGACTCAAAAGCAAACACCATGAATAACAATCACCAAGTTTTTTTTTCAATCCTTCATTACAACCCTTCTTTCTCATTTCCTTATCCAACCCAACCATCATTCACATTTCACACAACATATGGGTACTCATACCCTCTTATTAACCTCTCCTTTTAAAGGAGGAATAACTTTCCCCCATGGAGGTTCCTACTCCAACCATCCCCAAACTTGGGATGCTCTTCCCAAATTTGGGTTAACCTATCCCATTACAACCCTTTTTCCCAACAACACTCATACAAAGAAAAGAAAACAAAAGAAGACAACACTTAAGGGAAATAATTTCAAACACACAATTACATGTACATAGCATACAAATTTGAAAACATAAGAAGCAAAAGGGTTTGGTGATCCTACCTTAATCCAAGATTTGGAAGCAAGTGAAGAGGATGAGCACAACTCCTTCTCAAAGCTTGCTTTCCAATCCTTCAAGCCAAATCCAAGAGCTCCCAAAAATCACAACTCCAAAACAAAGAATGCTAAAAGAGAACCCCCAAAACCCTTGTTCTTAGTTTTTCTTATAGAATTTCAAGTTTGAATTTCTTTTGAATGGGGAAGTAACACTTGTCACTCACCCATTCACCCTCCCAAGCACATTCACCCATGTGTGCTCTCACATGTGTGACAACTTGGGGGACTTCCAAGACAACATAGAGAAGTGGGAGTGGAAAGGGACTAGTCCCCATCCCACTTCTCAAAACCTTATTTTCGCCAAACCTCTTTAAGGCCTCAAAAAGGGTGCCCAATCATGAAAAAAACTAAAAAATTTAGGCTGAAAAGGTACCTAACCCATAGGTACTTGACCTAGGGACCTTAAATCAATAAAAACACTTACAAAACTCAACTTTTCAACCCCCAAAAAGCGCCCTAAAGATCAAATCCGAGTTTGTCCACTTGGGTGGACAACTCACCACTTAAATGGATTGACATGGAAATTAAAACCAATTTACAAACATGAAAAAATAACATCACAAAAAAAATACATTACATAATGGAACTATAGTCCCTCCATATGGACTATAGCTCAGCATCACCGGTAAATTTACTCAAGGTTTCCAAAGGTTACCTTCAATTTCCATTGGCCATGGAAAGTGTACCTACACACTTGATGCACACGTTAATCCATCCAATAAATCTTGTATCAAAACAATCAAATTACCACTTCATATATGCAAGTTTCCATCCAAATAAATCATAAAATTGAATCACTATTTCATATACAGAAGTTTCCACCCAAATAAATCATATATCAAAACAATTGAAATGGCATTTCATATACACAAGTTTCACAATTTCACATAGCACATATATGTCATATCATAACTGGAAAAATAACTACTCACCTATCATATCCAGTTCTTTTTACCTTGATTTTTAATTTCATCAAATTATAAAATGGTTTATTCACAACACATATTTTATTTGTTCATCATTTCAAAATTCAAATTGAACAACCACAGTAACTAGCATAAATTCAGGTCAACCATTATATTCATCTAACTAAGCATGTAGCATCATAATCAAATTATCATAAGAACTCAAATGTCTAAATACCATAGTCAAATCATCATAAGAACTCAAATGTCTAAGTATCATGTCATCAAGAGTATCTCTAAGGATAATCAATAACCACAACCCAAAATAGTCTAAATACTAGGTGTATCATAGGTGTAGGCCTCACATGTCCATCTTTATACTTGTAACCTCGTTTGGTCATTATGCTACTCCATACCTTCTTTTCCCTTCAAACATTGCTTCCTCAACTCTACAATCTCTTTCCCAACAATCCTCTTTCTTTTAGCATCAAAATATCTTTCATTTACAACCTTCCAAACAAGTGCATCATTTGTATTGACACCATTTCTTTATACACACCACACTCGCTATTTTGTTTGTCAGGTTGTTGTATGACAGACCACCCCCTAGAACAAAAGATAGCCACGATCAACACCTTTTCTTGGAAGTAAAAATTCAAAAAATTTATCAACCACTATGTCTACATGATCCTTCAAGACATCCCGAACTCCCAAGGAACCTTTCAAGTTTGTTGATGTCAAAACAGCCTTTAGGTTTTATGTTTACCATTGCATTACCTTTATCTTCCTCTTTCTTAGATGGATTTTTCTCTTCCTTCATAAAAAATGATTCTCCAATATATGGTGTTGATGTCCTCTCTTGCCTTCTTCTCTTCTAAATGATCTCCTTGATAGGCCATTTGAGCCTATTTCTTATTGGAAAATGCCAACCACTTGCTTTTTTTTCCTTCTCAAGACACTTTTGTATCTCAAGTTCCATTCTCTCGTGCCTCTTTTCCATTTCTTCCAAGTTGTGTCTCAACTCCATTATCTCTTGCTACACTTTTATCCTGTTCTTGTTTCTCATTTTTCTTCTTCATATCACTTTTCTCTTTTCTTTTCTCTTATTTATTTCTTTTGACCTCCTTACTCTGTAAGTCTCCATGGATGAATCTTCTCAACATTCCCATTCTCCTTTCTCAAGTAATTCTCTTTCACCTTGCTTCTTCTTTTCTTCATGATACCTCACCTAGGTTTCCTCCTTTCTTTACTACTTAGTCTTTTGGCATCCAAACTCTTCCTTTAACCTACAAAAAGAAAACACATAAACTCCAAAAACTTATCTTGCCTAGATCTTCAAGCTCTGATACCAATATGACATAGATAAAGGTGGATAAATTCAACAAAACTCAAACAATTAAATTTCGCAATCTTAGAACATAATTTTGTGCATTTTTTTCACTAGTCCTCAATCTCCTTGTAGTCCTTCCTAACTATTTTTACAATCACAACATCCTATGTAGATTTCATACCCAAATTGTAAAAGAATTTTTTAATACCCTTTTTTTCTTTTTCAACATATTCAAAAATTGAATGGGGTTGTTTAGGAACACCAGGGTCAACTTTTGACTGTCCTACTACTTTAGCCCTGGAACCTAGGGCAACAAATTGAGTTTTTTAGCCATAAAGTTTTGTGCAAACATGATATGAAAAATGTAGAAATATTTATAGATACCCATTTGGGTTTATGCAACATACTTTAGAACCAAGGTTGGTTACTTTGTACGAAACCCTTCAAAAATTGACTTTTCTTTGTCTGTTAGATCTAAAACATAAATAAATCTAACTTAGAGCATCACTAAAACATGTGAAAACCTTCTCCCTTGATCCTAAAACTCTATAGAAACCAAAAACAGCCTATTTACAACCATTCCACCAAGTTTGATGAGGTTTCACCAGTGGAATAGCAAGATATTCATTTTTTTCTTCCATCAATGCACTCAACCTAGAGTTTTCAACTAGCCCAAGGTAAATTGGCTCTAAAACACTCAAATCTTAATGAAATTCAATGAGACAAAGTAAAATAGCAAGTAGACTCAATTCTCCATTAACTCGAATTGGTTTTAAATCATGAACCAATAGTTCAAGGCCACACCAAACTTTGAAACAACAATTTTACTTTTAGAAATGCAGAAACAAGGATGTCTTTTATTGATTTCACTTCAAAAATGTCACAACCAACCTTGGGTTTGACCTCCCCAAGTCTATTTAAACATGTAACAACCATTTACAACTAATTTTCAAACTAAAACCATTCTAATTCCTTTATTTACACCATGTGACTCTTCAAATTCCATAATTTGCAACATTTTAGACAATATTGACAACTTTTAAAACCTATAGCAACTTTTACATTTTTCACAACTTGACCACACCTATCCTCCTAAGACTCATCTAGAACCTTGCAAACATAAATATTATCCAAAAGGACCTTATTACATAAGAGAGACACAAAACCAAAACAATGACAAAACCAAAATCTCATGGGTGCTCCTGCACCATTCTCCCCCTAGCAATAGGTTGAGTTTAAAATATTTTACTAATTTAATGAGTTACAGTATTCCTCACATGGATTATGGGTTGTATGTTATGATTGATATAAACTATAATATGATTTAGATGGCTTTGAACTATGATAGTGGAATTATAAATAGTGTGCATCTCTCTTTCCATAAGAAAGGAAGGATTAACCCAACTTATTTAGAAGGTTTGTGGTTTCATAATTTTCATTTGATTCCAAAGCTTATGAGACTTGTCATTACTAATTGGCAGCAATTTTTTTAGAGAATTCTACTAAAATGTTTGAGGTAGAAGGGAAGAAAAATTCTACAAATTATAGAATAAATATGGGGGACCAAGAAAAAGGTAGAATCCACTATCATGTGTGACTCTATCCCAAAAGGTAGAACTCTATAAGCTCTTTGAAGATGTGGGTATGGCTTCCTTTTTCATAGTGATGAAAGGGTTTAATGATGATGCAATTTCCAAGTTCTTCAACTCCTAGTGGGAGGATAGGGTTAAAATTTCCAGCATCACTTTCTTTATCACTCCAAATCTTATTGTTGAAGATGTGGGATTACAATGTCATCGCCTAAATTTTTCTAAGGTAAGCAATGGTAACTATCAACATTTTATTGATAGTTTTCTAGAAGGTAATGAGAAGTAGCAAAGATGTCAAAATGGTTATGATCGTGAAAATATTCCAGCTCCCTATGGTCTGGTAAGTGTAAATATAATAAAACACTTTACCCTAGAAGGAATATACACTACTATTAATAGTTACCATTTTCCTTTTCTAAATCATATAAGGAGAAATAAAAGAATTAGCATTGATGATCCCCTTCAAGTTGATCCCCTTAATTACTTGTCCCTTCTGCATCTCAACCGTAGGTAAAGCAAGAAACCCAAATTAGCCAAAGACTTTTCTAAGGCTATATTGAGTGTTAAACCCCCTCGTCATGTTACTCCTCTTGTTTTTAGTGAGTAAAAATCCCAATCTATCCCTCCCTCTTAATATAAGAATCCCCAAGTCAAAAATTCTACCCAAAAAGGCCTAACTATTAAAGAGGAACCTTCTAGTTTTCCCCCTAAAGGATAGAAAATCCTAGGTAATCCCTTTGGGGTCAAATGTAAGGGTCAAGATACTACTGAGCTGAATAGGGCGAAGAAGGTTATAATTAAAATCCTCGATGATAAGAATATTGGTATTATGGAAGACCCTAGTAGTGGAAAAGGAGAATAGAGGTCTATAACACCAGCAGACCAAAATGCTAAAGGAAACAATTTATCCTTTGAATAATAAGAAAGTGAGTCCTTAGGTAAATAATTTATTCTCATGCAGGAGGACCCATTAGAGTTGATTCAAAAGGAATTAGAGGTTCTTCTTGGAGTGAGTTTGGGTGATGAATTTATCCACAGTGAGGATGTGGATGAGGAGGGTGAAGAATAATAATTAGTAAAGGACTCTAAGGAACATGAAGAGGAAGAAATTGAACACTAGGACAAAGTACAGGAAGAAGAAAATGTGTATAAAATGGTTGACCATAATAATTAAGGAGCATTGGATAGTAGGACCCTTTAACAATACAAGACCTAGTTCACCACTTTATAGAAAAAAGTACAAATATTGGATAATTATTTTAATAGATTGGTCTCCATTATTGGTGGTATTTAATGAGATGAAAATATTTGGTACTATGTTTGTATTGTAAAAGGTAAGGAAGAGAGAAAGGAGAATGGAACCAACTCAAGGAATGGACATTCCAACTATGGATAATGTTACAAAATAAATGGACCTCTAGAGTGAAGAGCTAGACCTACTAAAGGAGTGGGACCTGATTCATAGTCCTAAGGATTGCTAGATTTTTTTTATGTTTCCTTGTTTTGGGGCCTATGTACCTATTTCTTCATATGTCTTTCATTCCTCCTTGTTTTGTGTGGAGTCCTATAGTTTTTAATTATCTTTGGAATATTTTTTGGTTCCTTTTTTATGCTTAATTGGCTGGCCAATTGGCTTATTAATGTTCTATTCTCTTGGTAGGTTGGGTTGTTTTGTTGTTGTTCTTTTTATATGGTTTAAATTGTTGGTCATGTAGCCTATCTTATGATGTTTCCTTGTATGGGATCATGGACCTAGACCTACTTTCTCAATAAAAAACAAAGTTTTCTAGAGTTATTCCAAGATCATATGATCAATATCTATAAGTAGTGTATGAGTATTCTTCCTCACATACTTGATGTAGATAATATTTTATAGTACTTTAGAGAATACACCATTGGGGCCTACTTTTGTATCTTTCTATAAAAACATTTTATAATTTTGTTAAGGCCTTAGGGAGAAGTCAACCAAAGTATCCCTTTTGAATATTGGCACAAGATAGAAGTGCTATGAACAATATTTCAAAGAAAACAAGTATGAAAGTATCTTTTAGCTCATAGCTTGAGATCCTTTTATTAGTGGTGGATGAAACATTTGATCTTATTATCTATTCATATATTTCTCACTTTTTCCTATCCATTACTTTTTCTAATGAGCCCCACAACCTTTTTACCCTAGATTAGAATATGGTACATTTTATTTTTAGTTTTTTTTACTAACTCCATTCACATATTCAACTAATAAATTAACTTTTAATGTTTTTAATATCACCATGCTTAAGTGAGAGACATCTATAATTTGGTAATGGTCTAAGCTACCTTACTTTTATTTTCTCATATTTACTAATTTAGTATCATAGAGTAGAACTAGACCTTTTTAATGAAATGTATTCTACTCTAGATTTATTTGATGCAAATATTTGCGGAACTTGCATCCTAGGTTTTTATGGCATGTCCTACCAGTAGTCTATTTTCTTTTAAGTTCATAAAACATACCAATATTAGTTTCAAATAGTCATCCACATTGAAACACAAGGTACTTGTGTTGCTATGAAGTTTCGAATAATGAATTTTAGTAGCAAGATGGGATCGACTACATATAATAATTAAAAGGAACCATTTTTAGTTGATCTCTATTAGGTTGTTTTGTATGACCATTATTTTATAAAAAAATTAACAACCCAATATAAATTATTTCTATTACACATTTTTATAAGTGCAATATGTGTGATTTAATTCAAATATTCACTAGATAAATTTTCTAAGGGATAACATCAAATATAAATTATATTGTAAGAGATCATATAGTTTTATAGATGTTCTACAATCATCTTATTTAAATAATACTTCCCTTGATAACTAGCTATGATTAATAGAAAACTAAATCTAGTTATAATATTCTCATAGATGAAGTCCATGATAATCTTAGTAGTGTGGTACTTAGCTAGTTTGGCCTCCACCGATTTGTGAGGTGTTCTACTTTGGTGATTGAAAATATAACTTTTGAATTCTTTAGTGATGGCTCAATTGTTGCACTGAAGTATATGACCCAATTCTCAAAAGGTAACTATGATAAAATTTCCACATGGATATTATAGATTTTATGGTAGATTTTCCCACCTTTTGACATATATCATATTATATTGTATACTAATTAGTTCCCTTAAATAGTGTAGGCCACCAAAATTTACTAGTATAAATATATTTGTGTTGAGTTATCTCGAGTCGTGACATTCAAAGATTCCCTCATGTGCTTCTAGGAGATTACAATGCGTCTCATGATTAAATACTAACTCTAGATGATATCAACTCTTCAAATTTTATGTAATTCCTCTTGAATCCATGTGTATGATTGTGAATATTATATTATATTCTATTTATTTTGATGGGATATTGTTAAGAATTTTACCTATAGAGAGTAGTCATGCTGTTTATTTTTATTCTTTTGGCACCATAATTACTCTAAAAATGGTTTTTTCTAGGAAGACCCTCTTCAATAGTTTTGGACTATTCTCCTATGCTAATATTTGAAAGTTAATCAAGGCCTTGATTGATTTCTCTATGTTTTTCCCATGATGTTAGAGTTAAACTCTTGGAATAGTAGTAGTGATCTACATATTTTTCCTTATATCATTGCTCTATTGAGTAAGTACTTTAAGGGTTTATTATTTATAAGAATTTACATTATATAGTGTTATAATTTCTAAACATATACCATCATTGTTCCTTGTGCTTTATGGTAGTATATAATTATTTTTATTTTGATAATTTATAGCTACAAAATATAATTATGTACTCTTCATTTCCATTTGGTAGTGGAAGAAATACTCCAACTGTAGTGCCCAAACAATCACCATGGATACAAAATGGTACATTCAAATACAAAATAACTAATATAGGTATATTTTATTTTAAATTTAATTTATTAAAATATTGATGAAATTATTAATTCTAATTGATTATTTTAATTTTTCTTTTCCTTGTCAATAGTTTGTCTATTGGTTTTGTAATTATGCAATAACTGTTAATAAACATTCAATGATGATTGGTATAAAAAGAAGAAAAGATTATCCTCTAAAGTTATTTTTGGAGGTGGTAGATTTTATGATGAGTTTTGATTTTATGAGATCAAACTTAAGTACTTACTTAACTAAACACTGCTAGTAAATTTTTGAGACCATGTGACATTACTATATATAAAAGATCCCCATTATATTACAATATTATTTTATGTTGATATTTCTTATAGATTTTAACTTGGTGATATTTGGGAAACCTTTCAATAAATGGATATTATTCTCTTCTAGATATTGGTTTTAAAACCTCTTTTGTGAATGGTGTGGGGAAGAGATCATGAACACAAGCTTTATTAAGTTCTCAAAAGTCTAAAAATATGTTTATATCCCTAGTTTTATTATTTTGTACTACTCTAGGAATAATATATTCAACATCATCCAAATGCTTAGTGTGTGCATGAAATGTGTTTGGAAGTGAATGATTTAACTATTAAAAAAAACAAAAAAAAAACCAAATATACAAACACTCTGGTTACATAATAGAAGACAAAAAAAACATAGAGTTTGGTGTAAGGGTGCTGCCACAATAATGGGTTACACTTTTTGGGACATCTTGATTTTTTTGTTAAATCACATATTTTTATAAAATATAATGATTTCATCATAGAGATGTTCCATTTAAATGATTGTAATTAAAGAGGGTTTGATCAAACCCCTTGGATAGAATCTCACTAGCTTCAAACCATACCTATAATGGAGTCTCCGCTATGCATATCAAAATGTTGATAAAAAATAACATTTGGTTTACCTTTTTGGGGATCAAATGAATTCATTTTAAATTTATGTGTGTCCCTTATTATAAGCTTCCCAAAAAGTATAATTTAAAATATATTTAATTTGATCAATGTATTTATTTGTTTATTTCTTGTGAATGTAGGTTTCTCAATGAACATCAATGTCTTTGTTTCACACATATGAAAAGATGGCAAAATAGAAGAAAAAAATATAAAAAATACGCTTCCCTTGGGTATTGATGTCCTTATTCCAATGTAAAAGAATAAGTTAATTAAAAAGCATACAAAAAAGTTATGCCTTACATAGTACACCTTTGACCAAATAATAATTACTCTAACTTAGAAAATTAATTAAAAAATAATGCAACAAAAAATTATTAAAAAAAATCCATGCCCTAGATATTGGTGTGAAAAATCTATATTTTAAGAATTAGAATTGTATTCTTTCTATAAAAAAAGCTATGTGTGACACAATAAACATCACTTTTTACAAATGTTGTTTAGTAGAAAAGTAAAGTTATTAAAAATTACATTAAAGGATTCACAATTTATTTTTTATTTATATTTTTTAAATATAATTAGAATCTACAAACAAAATCTCACAAATCACTAGTTTTCTTCAACTTCAAATTCTTATTGGTTTAGCTGCTATAGGTATGAGAAAATGAAGATCTGGTGAAAATACAAATGGTGATTTCAATGTCAAGTTTGGCCAAAAATGTAACCCAATATTGTGGGATTACCTACAAAGAAACAATGCCAATTTCTTAGGTATTTAGATTCAGCCATGGTATTCATTTTGATGTGTGATCACAAAAAAAATTGGTAACATAACAATGCTCCAAGTCAAAATAGATGCGATCCTTTGAAAATGGCTAAGTGATGGATTGTATAGATTTGGAGAGAAATGGATGGAGGGTTGACATTCGATCATGATATTAATGGATGGGGTGGGAGATGATCTCTCAAGCCATGAGATTGTTCTAAGTAACAAAATGTGGTCTCTTTAGAGGATGGGGAGTACCTTGGAGGTACTAAGGAAAATATACTATAAAGGTATATATTTTCCTCACACTCCAAGAGGACCAATAGGTAATTTTAAATTCCCATTTAAGATAAAGAGGAATGAGAAAAAAAAAACTTTTATCCCTTTAGGATCCTTTTGGAAAATAGTGCCATGTGGGGGGTTCTTTTCCAAAAAAAAGAAAAATATTAATGTAAGAGGGACATGGTGGGTAAAGATGGACGATTACGGAAAAATACTCAAGAATTAAATGTTTCCAAAAAAATAATGAGAGATTAGGTGGGGATTAGAAGACTAATAGAAAAATAGTAGGATGTGATGTCTGGTTGAGAAAGTTAATTATATAAATTTTATTTGACTAATTTGTTTAGAGAGAATGGGATGGGAGGATAAATGGACGCAAATAATTAAAATTACTTATTTACCTTGGGTAAGGATATTAGAAGAATTCCTTGAATTGCTTTATACTTACAAAGATAAATGAATGATAATAAATAAACAAGACATTAAACTAATATGATGGATTAGGAATCAATGAATTATGAAAAATTTGATAAAATATAATCGTTAATTTAAAATGAAATTAAAATGTATCACAAATGAAGAATGATATGATGAAATAGATACCTCAGTATGAACAAGATATAAGAAAATAGTTCGGGTAATGTTGCCCCCTAGAGAGAGTAGGTGAGAAAAAAGGGGCCTTGATGGTCTCTTGAAAGAAGAATGTGGGTGAAAAATTAGGTAGAGAATGGAAGGTGGAGATGAATAAAAATGAAACAAAAGAAAAAGATAATATGATGAAATTTGAGGAAGAAAGGTGATTAGGTAGGGTAAATAACTATTTATTTTTACCCTTATGAATAGTGTTTTGGTGAAGGGAGAAAAAGAGGAGTGGAGTGAAGATGCTAGATACGCCAAACATGGATCACTAAATGGCCCAAGTGAGGGGTTATAAAAGGAGAACATGCATATGATCACAATTAAAAAACCTCAAAGTTGAGTTGGGTATTTATAGGTGCATAAAATGTGGGCTAGAAAAACATATGCCATGGATTCATCGATCGTTAATCAATGAATCCATCACTAGTTTGGTTAATACTTGAATAACCAATAAAATGTGTGAATGCACGAGAAATGCTAAAAATGCATATTAAAGAGGTGAATGTACCAAAGAGAAGGTGAATTCATGGAAAAAAGGGTCAATAGGTTACAGATAGACGAATCTTGCATATATCAGATGAATGTGCTAGGAAAAGAGTGAATGCACTAGATAGTTTTGGGTGAATCTATTAAAATAGTGAATTTAATATGAAATGGTGAAAGCACTCTATGTAGGAATGAATCCATCAAGGGTGAATGGGAAAGAAAAAGGAAAGATTACTTTTCTTGGAGATAATTTAGTAAGGATAAAAATGGTGAAAGTGGAGTTAAAGATAGGAAGAATATTAGAAGAAAACTAAAATACCAATGAAGTGGTTTGGATATACAGATAAAGATAGTGCCACTAGTTACTTGGGAGAGGATATCACCAATTTTATTCTTAAGAAAATAGTTTCAGGTGGAGGATTATGAATTGGTATGAGTATGCAACCTATACTATAGAACAAAGACATTTATAATTCACTTAGATGATCTATGTTGAGAACACTAGTAGAGTGATGGCAGAGCAAGACTGATACATTGCATCTCTTGATAGGGGATATAATGATGACACTAGAGGATATATAGAGCAT